>CM024613.1:24879680-25195124 GCA_014182575.1 Eucalyptus decipiens
CTAGTGAGCCAATGTGAGACCGGTGTCGGATGCCGGAGAGGGTGATGAAGAATAGTAGTATTCTCTCCGGAGTCCGAGAAGGGCTGAATAGCTTCTCGGGGGACCTCGTGATGCCGGTTGGGTGCGAGGGGGTTCAGGGTGGAGTGTCGTCTCCCCAGGTGATATTTGCAGCTAGGTTTCGTGGATTCAATAACTTGATGATTTGGTTTACTTGTTTGCACTGTTTTGGCCAATCCGGTTAGGACTAACCCACGCTGAGTTTTTATTTTAAAAACTCACACTTGTTATTATGTTGTTTCTTCGCAGTAGAAGATGTCTTCGCTGCTACCCCGCCTTTGCCATGACGACCATCCTTACGGCTCCCCCGCCGACTTTGTTTGGCGGCAAGAGGACTTCCAAGACCGCCATTTCCGGGAATTGTATTTGTCAAATGCACCTCGTGTTTGACAATAGATACAGGGGTGCCTACGGGACCGGCTTATATGGTCTTCGTGGCCATTTACGCTCGTGTTGATGGACGGTTGGTGGGACCCTTGCAACTGTATGATGATGGGCCGGGGCATGGTGGTAATCTGCAAGGAGTAGGAGGTGCGTAAGGGTGCTGAACGTGCGGGAGGATTTTTGGTTTTAGTTGTTTAACAACATGTACATATCAAATGAGAGGCGGAATAGTTAGTGTTCATGGTATATGGTGTTTTTGTAGAAATTCCCTCTCAATCTCATCTTCCCATGTGTAAATGAAGGAACCAAGTTTATAACAATTAAAGCCGAGTAGCTCGGTTTCTTATGTCCTCGCTTGATTGGAATCTATTTATTTATTTTTATATAATTCATGAAGTACAAACAAGAATTGAATGAGATCAAGGTATATGAGATCCGTGGCTTGCCACATTGAGTGGTATCGTAGCTTGGATTTAGTTGGAGTGATAAGGTTTAGGATTTTAGATGAATGCTAGTGTACCTAAGTGTTTAGACATGATTGTCCATGTAAATTTGGACAATTATTGCTTTGAGTGCTTAGTTTTATAATCATGTGGTTTGAGTAACGTGAGAATATTACGTTACTTTTAACTAATAGCATAAACCTCTAACCCCTAATGTGGGTATGTGCAGAAAGTTTAGGAGAAAGATGGTGTGATAGAGGAGCTCGTCTCCGCCGAGGAGAGAAGCGACTGAGTCAGGGGCGGCTGCATCAGGGACAGGGCCGAGGATGGAGGATGTGTTGCAAGCTTTGGTTTCTTTGGGAATTTGGTGAGACAGCCCAAATTCCATTGCAACAACCACCTCGCGCCTCCCCAACAGCCACTTCGGGAGCATCGCACCTGGGGACCGGTAGAGCGTTCTTGAAATTAAAGCCACCAAAATTCTCGGAATAGGACGTCCCGAGGAAGCGGAGCAGTGGATTGATAGTATGGAAAGAATTTTCAAATTGCTTGGTTGCAATGACCAAGACAAGATGACACTTGCTGAATATCGCTTGGAGGAACGCCATGTATTGGTGGAGAGCATAAAAGAATACCATATTTCCAATAGGTACGAAATGGTATGGGATGAGTTCGTGAAAGCTTTCTACAAGAAACATTTTTCTAAGTGTGCGAAGGATCGAAAGATAACCGAGTTTGTTCAATTGAGTCAAGAGGGATTAACTGTAGATCAATACGAGGCAAGATTTTCAGAACTTTCTAGGTATGCTCCTAAATTGATCGAAGATCCTGAGGATAAAGCAAAGAGGTTTCTGAATGGCCTAAGGACTAATATTAGGAAGCAGTTAGTGCCTTTGGGTATAAGGGACTATAATGAAGGGTATGCTCGAGCCCAATGGGTTGAGCAAGAACTCATTAGAGAAGAGATGGAGGAGAAGGAAAAGGTCAAATCGAGGCTACAAGGAGTCACAAGGGATGTGCGTAGCGGAAGCGACCTTTTCCATCTCGGGATACACCTTGAGTTCCAAGAAGAGGCCCGCTTATGGAAGTTCTGGAGGGACAAGTAAGGGACAATACGTGAATCGGGCTATATTTCAAAATGACTTGTGTCAACGATGTAACCGGCGACATGGACCAGGGCATTGCCTTGATTCTTTGAGATGTTATAAGTGTGACAGGAGGGTCATTTCAAAAGAGAATGTCCCCAAGGGAGACAACAAGCCAACAATAATCGGTTGCATCATGCGCTGCCACGCCCGAGGGAACAATTCCACCAGAAGGACACAAAGACCGCCAGCAAAGGAAAAGTGTATGCTATGACTCAAGAGGAAGCGGAAGCTTCCGAGACCGTTATCACAGTACGATTTCCTTGAATGATCAAAAGGCTTATGCATTATTTGATCCAGGCGACCCATTCCTTTATTGCTGAAAGATATAGACGATTACATAATCTAGAAGTGACACCTCTTGTAACACCTCTGGTGTTTCACACCATTAAGGGATGAAGTGTTGTCTACATTAGTTTTGAAAATTGCGAAATTCAATAGGGGGAAGGACACATTCTATCGATTTGGTAGAAATAGGTATGTATGACTATGACACCATTATAGGCATGGACTGCTTAGTAAGCAGCGAGCCATTGTAGATTGTTATAGAAAAAATTCAGTTTAACCCCTCTAGCGAACCTCATTATGAGTTCTGGGAAACAAACGACTCTCTCTATGACTTTTATTTCGGCAATGGAAGCACATAGACTCTTAGATGGGGATGTCAAGGATATTTAGCAATGGTTAAGGATCAAGAAAAGGAAGAGGCGAAGCTAGAGGAAATTAGTGTAGTATGTGAATTTCCTGATGTCTTTCCAGAAGAACTCCCTGGATTACCCCCAGACAGAGAGGTTGAGTTTGCTATTGAAATACTTCCAGGGACGGAACCTGTATCAAAAGCTCCATATCGGATGTCTTTGACAGAATTGAAGGAACTAAAAATTCAGCTGCAAGAATTATTGGATAAGGGATTTATAAAACCTAGTGTATCTCCATGGGGGCACCGATCTGTTTGTGAAAAAGAAGGATGGATCAATGCGTCTTTGCATTGATTATAGGAAATTGAACCAAGTTACGGTTAAGAATAAATACCCCTACCAAGGATTGATGATCTATTTGATCAACTAGCTGGTAGTTCGGTCTTTTCAAAAATTGATTTGAGGTCAGGTACCATCAATTAAGAGTTAGAGAGGAAGACGTCCCCAAAACAGCTTTTAGGACTCGGTATGGACATTATGAATTTCTAGTTATGCCCTTCGGTCGACCAATGCACCTGCTGCTTTCATGGATCGATGAATATGATATTTATATCTTATCCGGATAAATTTGTGATTGTTTTTATAGATGACATTTTGGTATATTCAAAGGGTCGAGAAGAGCACAAAGAACATCTACGAATTGTACTACAGACCCTTAGAGAACACAAATTATATGCCAAATTTAGTAAATGTGAGTTTTGGTTAGACCAAGTAGCATTCTTGGGTCATGTGGTGTCGGAAAAAGGATTAACAGTGGACCCAGCGAAGATTGAGACCGTAGTTGAATGGCCAAGACCCACTACACCGACAGAGATTCGGAGTTTCTTAGGGCTTGCAGGGTATTATCGGAGGTTCATAGAAGGATTCGCACGACTTGCAAGTCCCTTGACCCACTTAACTAAGAAGAGTGTGAAATTTGAATGGAATGATAAGTGTGAACAAAGTTTTCGGGAACTTAAAGAAGGTTGACCTCGGCACCAATTTTAACTCTACCTTCGGATGCGGTGGATTCACAGTGTATAGTGATGCTTCCCACCAAGGACTCGGTTGTGTCTTGATGCAACATGGAAATGTCATAGCTTATGCATCGAGACAACTGAAACCTTATGAAAAGAACTATCCTACCCATGATTTAGAGTTGGCTGCGATTATTCTCGCATTAAAAATCTGGAGACATTATTTATACGGGGAGAAATTTGAAATTTACACTAACCATAAAAGTTTGAAATATTTATTTTCGCAAAAGGAGTTAAATATGAGGCAAAGAAGATGGATGGAGTTATTTAAGGATTATGATTGCGAGATAGTGTACCATCCAGGAAAGCTAATAAAGTGGAGATGCCCTTAGTCGTAAGTCACGTGGTATGACACATTTAAGGGTGAAAGAATGGAATCTGTTAGAGACCATTGCCAACTCCAATTTAGATTAGAAGTAGATCATCTTTCGGGTGTATTGGCGACTTTGAGAATTGAACCGCGGGTGATTCAAAGTATACAAATCCTACAACGGTGGACAGAGGCTGTTAAAAATTCGGGATGAAGTGCAAAGTGGAAGTAAGGAGGGATTTCGGTTGTACGAGGACGGAATTGTCGTGTATCAAGGGCATCTTTGTGTGCCAAAAGATAAGGAACTTAGGAGGGAGATATTGACAGAAGCACATAAGAGTGCATATAGCATCCACCCCGGAGGTACAAAAATGTACCGAAATTTGAGGCAACACTCTTGGTGGAATGGTATGAAAAATGACATCGCTAGGTTTGTTTCTCAATGCTTGACTTGTCAACAAGTGAAAGCTGAACATCAAAAGCCTGTTTGAGCTATTGAAACCCCTAGATATTCGAATGGAAATGGGAGCATGTTACTATGGACTTTGTGCAAGGACTCCCAAGGACCTCTAGTGGATATGATTCGATATGGGTAGTAGTGGATCGTCTGACCAAATCTGCTCACTTTATAGCAGTTCGAACAGATTATTCAATTGATAAGTACGCGGAAATATATGTGAGACAAATTGTCCGTCTACGGTGTTCCTGACCATCACTTCGATCGGGACCCAAGATTTACCTCGAAACTTTGGCAGAGCTTACAAATTGCTTTAGGGACTAAACTTCAGTTTAGTACGGCCTTTCATCCTCGGGCCGGACAATCTGAAAGAGTAATCCAAATTTTGGAAGACATGCTAAGAGCCTGTGTGTTGGATTTTAAAGGAAATTGGGACGAAAAATTACCGTTGGCGAAATTTGCATATAATAATAGTTTTCAGCAAAGTATTGGAGTTGCCCCATTTGAGGCACTGTATGGGAGAGCCTGTAGAACTCCAGTATGCTGGAATGAGGTGGGCGAGTGAAGATTAAGCGGGCGGAATTAGTCAAGTTACGGTAGATGCTGTGAAAACTATTAAGGAGTGACTAAGGACTACCCAAAGTCGACAGAAAAGTTATGCGGACAAACGCAGAAGACCTTTGGCATTCGTTGTGGGAGATAAAGTTTTTCTCAAAGTCTCACCGTTAAAGGCGTGTCGAGATTTGGTAGAAAGGGTAAATTGAGTCCCGTTTTATTGGACCGTTTGAAATACTTGATAGGATTGGGGAAGTAGCCTACGATTAGCCTTACCCCCAAAGTTAGCAAGCATACATGACGTGTTTCATGTTTCCATGCTAAGAAAATATCATCCCGACCCTACTCATGTATTGGACTACGAAACCATTGAAGTGGATCAAAACGTGAATTATATAGAAGAACCTGTGCAAATTTTGAGACGAAGAGAGCAAGTGTTGAGGACAAAAGTGATTCCACTAGTTAAGGTGTTATGGCGACATCATGGCCTTGAAGAAGCGACATGGGAAAGAGAAGAAGAAATCCGTCAACGATACCCACATTTGTTTAGTTAGTGTATAATTTCGAGGATGAAATTTCCTAAGAGGGGAAGAATTTGTGACGCCCAAAAAAATTACATTAGTAGATTAAGTGTATTAAAGACTTTATATATATATATATACATGTATATGTTTATGTATATTTATATATATGTAAATAATGAATAAAATAGTAATAACCTAGAAAAATAAATCAAAACTCAAAAAGGAATATTTTGTCGAAAGATTTTCATCCGTAGAGTAACAGTAAAAACCCCACCACTTCTCCCCATGTGTTAAATAAATAATAATAAATAAATTAAAAAAAAAACAGAAAAGAAGATTTGCAACGTTTGTTTTGCTCTACCCACGTAGCATCCGGGTGTGTCGAAGGAAAGAGGGGGATTACACTTTTTTTTTTTCTCTCTCTCTCAAACGAACAAACCCATCCGCGTTCTCTCTCGGAAACACATCGCCTTCTTTTTCCTCTCGTCTCTGTTCTTCTCTACCGAGCCAACCCATCCCAGCCCTCACGACCGGCGCCTCCATCCGGTACCAGAATCGTCGCCGTTCGATTCCGTTGAGCTTCTACCGCCAACCGAAGGCGACTCGCTCGACGCTTCCTCTTCCTTCTGTCGGTGAAGAAAATCCAGGCAAGTTGGGCTACTATTAAGGTCTTGAGTTCATGGATTAGCTTTAGCTGTGCGAGTCGATTTTGGACTTGGTATTGTGATTAAGGGCAGAAGTTGGGCGCAAAAGCTCTGTCCAGAGCTGGGTTGGGAACGTATGGTTTCGTTACTGTCTGGATGTTGAGTGTAGTGCTGTTCTTGGAGTCTAGGGTGTTCAAATAAACTCATCGTAGCTCGGCATGTGCGATTTATGGACTGAGGTTGCTGTTTAAGTCCAAGATTTGGAAACTGGAATGCACGTTTTGGACTGGGTAGGCCTTTGATGTAACCACTTAATTTCAGCGAGTCATGGGTGTCGAGAATGGCTTAGTCAACCGCTCAAAGACTTCCATTTGGTTAATTGGTTCCATTAGATTTAATTTAGGTTTGTAGATTGTGAATGTTTTGAGTTTTGCCGCTGTTTTCCAGAATCTGAGAACTCTTGATCTCGCTGGTCTGTCAATTTTGTGTGGCTTGTTGTGTTGAGATTTGGGTGAAACTTCTTTTAGGAAAGTTGTGCAAGATACCTTAAACTATGACATATATTTTCGTGGATTTTTCTGGGGTTAAATAGTCAATGTATGGACATAACTTTCAAGCGGGTGTATGCCGTACAGAACTGCAGTACATGTGACTCTGTGACCTTGCGAATTTTCTATAGAAGTTTCTAGCTTGATTCTGGTCACGATTTCTTCATGAAAGTTGTAGCCGACATCCTCATGTATGACATATAAAAATTTCGTAGAAATTGGTGAAGTTTTAGGTACTGAAACATACTCTTAATTGTGCACACTCATGCTGGAAGCAGTTCAGGTTGGCAGTCTTAGTTGTGTGATTTGCTGCTCTCTGTACAGAAATAATTAGGTTCAGCATCCTCCATGGAAAATGTTTGTTAATGTCTTATTTATGATATACTAAAATTTTGGGATCTTTCAAGCCCATTTCATATGATTTTCAAATTAATTCCTGAAAGTATGCATTCTGGATTTGAGGTTGCCCATATTCTGAGTTTGTTGAAATTCATGGGGAAGGTGAATGGATTCAGATTATGGTTTGATGGCGTTGCGTATGACATATTGTTTGATGTTGTGATTTTGATCTCAATAAGACATTGGTTAATTAAGAATTTAATGAGATGGTTTTGTGATACCAAGTTTGTTTAAGTCTAGGACTCATACTTGACTTTAGCCAGCGAGAGCTGTTTGTGCATTGAAGTTGCTGATGCTACAACAAGGAGGAACTATGAATGTATGATTGGCTAGTGAGCCAATGTGAGACCCAGTGTCGGGATGCCTGGAGAGGGTGATGAAGAATAGTAGTATTCTCCCAGTGCGAGAAGGGCTGAATAGCTTCTCGGGGGACCTGTAATGCCGGGTTGGGTGCGGGGTTCGGGGTGGAGTGTCGTCTCCTGGGTGATATTTGCAGCTAGGTTTCTGTGGATTCAATAACTTGATGATTTGGTTTACTTGTTTGCACTGTTTTTGGCCAATCCAGGTTAGGACTAAGCAGCCCACTTGCTGAGTTTTATTTTAAAAACTCACACTTGTTATTATGTTGTTTCTTCAGAGTAGAAGATGTCTTACTGCGCCGCCTACCCTTTGCTGCCATGGCTGACCATCCTTTACGGCTCCCCCGCCGACTTTGTTTGGTGGCAAGAGGACTTCCAAGACCGCCATTTCCAGGAATTGTATTTGTCAAATGCACCTCGTGTTTGACAATAGATCTGAGAAGTGCCCTACGGGACAGCTTATATGGTCTTCATGGCCATTTGCGCTCGGGTTGATGGACGGTTAGTGGGACCCCTTGCAGCTGTATGATGATGGGCCGGGGGCGGGTGGTAATCCTGCGGAGTAGGAGGTGCAGAAGGGTGCTGAACGTGCGGGAGGATTTTTTGGTTTTAGTTGTTTAACAACATGTACATATCAAATGAGAGGTGGAATAGTTAGTGTTCATGGTATATGGTGTTTTTTGTAGAAATTCCCTCTCAATCTCATCTTCCCCACGTGTAAATGAAGGAACCAAGTTTATAACAATTAGGCAGTAGCTCAGTTTCTTGTCCTCGCTTGATTGGAATCTATTTATTTATTTTTATATAATTCATGAAGTACAAACAAGAATTGAATGAGATCAAGGTATATGAGATCCCAGGGTTGCCACATGAATGTTCTCTAGATTTATACATAATTCAAAAATTAATGACTTTTAGTACTTAATAAGTGGATCAACATAATTAGAATTAAAATTAACTCACTCATCCAATTGCAAGTTTAAATAAAATTTAAATTTTCCTAAGAATCATAAAAATTCACAACTTGGGGAAAGCAATCATAATAAAAAAAAAAAATTATCCAAAAAATTTGTTTCCCCCTAAACTTGAATGAAGTAGTGTCCTCAATGCGAAAAATATAATATGAAGAAGAAAACTCCTGGTTGTATGATAAGTCCATAGATGACATTGATGATTAAACTCTTGAATGGGATCCCTAAAAAATCAACCTGGATAAAATAGAGAAAAGTTAATCTCTTTTTTTTTTTTTTTTTTTTTTTGCAAAACACAAACTTAACAATAAAAGAAAGTATAATTAAAATGCTTGGATTGCCTCCCAAGAAGCGCTTGCTTTATAGTTTTTAGCCAAACTATCTTAGATGTAAGCTATTCGGGAGAATGAAGTTCAATGGTGGTCTTCTGCTTGTTGTAACCACCTTCAAAGTAGGCTTCAATCGTTGACCGTTCACTTTGAATGTGCCCTTAGTGTCATGCGCAACTTCAACTGTTCCATATGAGAATATCGCGGCTGTAAAAGGACCAGACCATTGAGACCACAACTTTCAAAAAAAAGTTTAAGACAAGAGTTATAGAGTAAGACTTTTTGACCAATTTTAAACTCTTTTCTGAATATGTGCTTGTCATGCCATCTTTTTGACGCTCCTTGTACAATTTAGAATTTTCATAAGCCTCATTACGAAATTCTTCCAATTCATTTAATTGCAATAATCTTTCTTCACCTGCAGACTACATGTTAAAATTCAAAATTTCAATGCCTAATATGCTTTATACTCTAATTTCACTGGTAAGTGACAAGCATTCCCAAACACTAGCCTAAATGGAGACATCCCAATTAGAGTTTTGAACGCTGTCATATAGGCCTAGAGTGCATCATCATGTTTTATTGACCAATCTTTCTTAGAGGCATTTACTGTTTTCTAAAATTCTCTTGATTTCTCTATTTGAAATCTCTACTTGACCACTAGTCTCGAGGATGATAAGGGGTTGCACCTTATGTGTGACTCCGTACTTACTCAAAAGTGCTTCAAATTGTTTGTTATAAAAATGTGTCCCCCTATTACTTATGATTGCCTTAGGAATGCCAAATCGAGTAAAAATATTTTCTTCAAAAATTTGACCACAATCTTAGCATTATTTATTGGCAATGTTACAGCCTTTCTACCCATTTAGACACATACTCCACAGCCACTAAAATGTATAAATTTCCAAATAAGGTGTAATAGTCCAATGAAATCAATAACCCCAAATATCAAATAATTCACACACAATAATATTGTTTAAAGGCATATAATTTTTCTTGAAATATTTTCAATTCTTTGACACCTATCACATGAAGCTACATAGAAGTATGCATCTTTAAAAAGTGTAGGCCAATAAAATTCAGATTGTAAAATCTTGCTGCAGTTTTGGTGGCACCAAAATGGCCACTTGTCTCTCCATCATGACAATGATGTATAATGTTTACATTCTCTTCGTTTGGAACACATCTCCTTATGACTTGGTTTGCACATTCTTTAAACAAAAAATGTTCTTCCCAAAAATAATTTTTAACATCATAAAAGAATATTTTCTTCTATTGATATGATAATTCAGGAGGAAGAACATTACTTATTAAATAATTTACAAAGTCAGCATATCAAGGAATTTTTGTGGACTTGATGGAAAAAATTTTCTCATCGGGGAACTCTTCCAAAATTGATCTTACCTATTCTTAATAAGTGGTCTGCAATTAGATTTTCAGTCATCTTCTTATCTTTTGATTTCCAAATCAAATTCTTGTAGCAATAGAATTCATCGGATCAACTGGGTTTTGATTCTTTCTTTTCAAGCCGGATACTTAAGAGTAGAGTGGTCGGAATAAACTATAACTTTGGAGCCAATTAAATAAAAATGAAATTTATCAAAAGCAAAAACTACCGCCAAAAAGTTCATTTTCTATTGTTGACTAATTCAATTGTGCACTTGACAAGGTTGGACTGGCATAGTATGTGGTTCGAAAAATTTTATTCTTCCTTTGTCCCAAAATAGCTCCTTCGAGAATCGCTAGCATCACACATCGGTTTAAAGGTAAATCCCAATTTGGTGTTGCTATAATTGGTGCTGCTATTAACTTCTCCTTTAAAGTGTTAAAAGCCCGCATGCATTCAACGAGAAAGATTAAAATGAGCATCTTTTTCCAAAAGATTAGAAAAGGGTTCAGCAATTTTTGAAAAATATTTTATAAATCGCTTATAAAATCCTGCATGCCTCAAAAATCCTTTGACAAGTTTCACAGATGTTGGCGGAGGCAATTTTGCAATGACCTCCACTTTGGCTCGATCGATCTCTATTCCGTTTCCAGAAATTTTATGCCCAAGTATTATTCCTTCCCGCACCATAAAGTGACACTTCTCCCAATTCAAAACAAGGTTAGTCTCCCTCACATCTTTGTAAGACCAAAGCCAAATTATTTAAACATGAATCAAATGATAAGCCAAAAATGGAAAAATCATTCATGAAAATCTCAATATATTTTTCAATTATATCTGAAAAAATAGCCATCATACATCTCTCAAAAGTAGCTAGTGCATTAAAAAAAACCAAAGGGCATTCTTCTAAAAGTAAAAGTATCATAGAGACAAGTAAAAGTAGTTTCTCTTGATCTTCTGGTGCAATAAAAATCTGATTATACCATAAATATCCATAAATAAATAAAAGCAATAAAACTCATGTCCTGCAAGTCAATCTAACATCTAATCAATAAATGATAAAGGAAAGTGATCTTTTCTAGTATCATTCAATTTTCTGTAATCCATACACACACGTCACCCAGTAACTGTTCTAGTTGGAATCAATTCATTGTTGTCGTTTTTTTGAACAATCATACCGCTTTTCTTTGGCACAACTTGTACAGAACTTACCCAAGAACTATCAGAGATAGCATAGATGATACTTGCATCAAGTAGCTTAATTACCTCGGCTTTCACTACTTCTTGCATCTTCGGGTTCAACGCCTCGAGGTTGGATAATGGGTTTATATTGTTCCTCCATCAAAATTTTGTGCATGCAAATTGAAGGATTAATTTCTTTGATATCAGCTATTTTCCATCCAATTGCACATTTATGCTCTCTTAATACTTTGAGCAATTTCTCCTCCATCAAATTTGTCAAAGAAGAAGATATAATTATCAGTAAAGAAGAAACTCCATCTAAATAAGCATATTTTAAATGAGAAGGTAAAGGTTTGAGTTCAAAAATTGCAGGTTCTTCAATTGATAGTTTAGGCTTTGTAATGTGTTGTCCCAACTCCTCAAATTTAATTGCATTTTGCCTTGAATATGGTGGAATTGCCTCCATGAAATTTGTGTACTCCTTTATTTCCTCATTTTGAATATCTTTGTCCCTTGGTCAGTCGGACATGCTTCAAGTGGATTTCTAAAAATATTTTCCTGAAAAACCTTATTCATCAACTTGTCAACTATCTCAACTCTAAAACAAAAATTATCATCATATGGATATTTCATTGCTTTAAAAACATTAAATGAAAGAAAATCATCTTGAACTCTAAAGATCAACTTCCCTTTTTGTACATCAATAAGAGCTCTTCCTATTGCTAGAAAAGGTCAACCTAAAATAAATGGAATCTCAAAATCTTATTCCATGTCAAGAACTATGAAATCTGTAGGAAAAATAAATTTATCAACTTTTACCAAAACATCTTCCACAATACCTCTCAAATATTTAATTGATCGATCGCTAGGTTGAAGTGACACCGTGGTTGCTTTTACCTCATCCAATCCTCATTTCTTGAAAACTGAATAAAGCATCAAATTAATAGTTGCACCTAAATCACATAATGCCTTTTCAAAATAAGAATCCCCAATAATGCAAGGAATAGTAAAACTCCTTGATCTTTTAATTTCGAAGGTAATTTGTTTTGTAGGATGGCCGAACACTCCTCATTTAATTTCACAATTTCATATTCCTCCAGTTCCTTTTGTTTGCCAAAATCTCCTTAAAATTTTTACATAACTAGGCATTTGCACTAAAGCATCTGCAAAATGAATGTTAATGTGCAATTTTTTAAATACATCAAGAAATTTAGAAAATTTATTTAGAAAATTGCTTATTTATTTTGTCTTTGCTAGAGTCGTTGAGGGAATGGAATTGGCGACACATATGGCTTGGGATTATCTGGAAAAAGTTTACTCTTGCTTGTCTCCATTGATTGTTTATTGATCACATTTTCCTTGTCTCTGATAATCTCTTCTTCTCCCACTTGTTTACCACTTCTCAAGGTATAGCCTTTATGTTTTCAATTAGATTTTCTCTGTGTTGCTCGAGTAAAAAACTCTGTTGTCTCCTTGACATCATGTGTCACGCCCGATCCTCGGGTACGCACACATCCTTCTACTTGGTTGATTTTAGAATGCGATATCCCAAGACTATGTATCGCCGACTCTTTCATTTATTAAGCACATGCGGAAAGCGATTATAAATCCCCGACAATAAAACAATGTGATAGAAAAGCATGCTATATTTTTCATATTGAAATTTACAACCAAACCTTTATACATGGCATTAGACAGAGCACTTCACAAACTATTTACAACTTTAGAGTCTCACTCTATCTACACATATACAAATGGTTCACAAAGAGATGGGATTTCAATCCTCATCTAAGTCATACTCGGGATCATCCTGATCCTCCTCTGACTTCTCTTCACTCAGATCATTCTCTTCCTCAGTTTCACCTCAGAGTTCTCCTTCTCAGATTCCTCCTCCTCAGCTCCTCATCGGGATCTTGAAATGTTTTTCCCAAACCGAGATGAGACTACGTCTCAGCGAGTTCTACCCCACTAAAACTCAATTAGGAAACTAATACGCTAACTTGGCTGCCTATGCACACATGTGTCAGAAGACTTACCTTGGCCTCAGATTCCACCTGCATATTAGTACAGTTCAATAGGCACCCAAGCAATCACATCACAGACCGATATCTCGATCAATCGACCAAGTCGATCACACGCCAACAAGACCACTCACGGTCAATTCCATTCAATCAATTATTTCACAACATCATATCAAAGCAATGATCAATAGACTTAGTTGATTACATGTCAGTTGGACCATTTCTAGGTCATCACACTCCACATTATATAATCTCCAATAGTACACTTAGCCACCGAGCTACAGTAATGCTCTCGGGCGTCTATTCACCAAGGTGATGTACAAAAACATTTTATGCACAGACTCTTAGGCATTCCAATTACTTTCAGCCACACGGGCACGATACTCGACACATAGAAATATGGCCATGCAGGCACAATCTCCGCCACACGGGCATGTTCTACGCCACACAGGCATGATCGATTATCACTATGATCAATTATCGCCATGATCAATTATCGCCACACAGGCATGATTAATTATCACCACGATCAATTATCGCCACACAAGCATGATCAATTATCGCCTCACAGGCATGATCAATATTTAATAATTTACGTACATTCTCTAAGGCATCTTACATGCCAAAGCAATGTAATAATCGCCGAATCACGTCACACAGCATTTCTTCTCATCTCTTATCATCCTCAATAAAATATCGCGCGTGGGCACACGATTGACCTTAACCAGAATATAATAATTTCGATTCCACAAATCCCACCATTATTTGCGACCACCAAAAACTTTTTGGTGCTGTCAATCGACACTCGGTTATTTTCCCGTAATTATCCAATTTAATTAATCTAGGAAATAACCTTATAATCACAATTAATTCATTTAAGCACAAAATAAAACTCAATTAAATAAATGGACTACACCACGACGATCAGCACGAAATTTCAGTCGTCGGCCATCTAAATCTTAATTTCCAAAAAATAATTAATTAATTAATTAATTTCGAAAATTAATTAATTAAAATTCAATTTAGCTCAAAATAAAGCCAATTTAAATAAACGGGCTGCACCACGATCATTAGCATAATATTCCGATCACTGGCCATCTCAACCTTAATTTCCAAAAAATGACTAATTAAATAATTAATTTCGAAAATTAAATAATTAATATTAAAAATTCAATTTAGCTCAAAATAAAGTCCGATTAAGTAAACGGACTTCACACAGTCATCAGCATAATATTCCGGTCATTGGCCACTTCTT
Source organism: Eucalyptus decipiens (assembly GCA_014182575.1). Taxonomy (NCBI): domain Eukaryota; kingdom Viridiplantae; phylum Streptophyta; class Magnoliopsida; order Myrtales; family Myrtaceae; genus Eucalyptus; species Eucalyptus decipiens. The sequence continues at coordinate 24,894,365 of CM024613.1, forward strand.
GTTGAATTTTCGGAAAATAATTAATTAATTAAATTAATTCCGAAAATTAATATTTAAATACCAAAAACTCCACTTAGGCCCGAATTGTCAAATTGAAGCCCGATAAGGGTCAGGAAAAATCCCGGGCTACCCTCAATAAATAGTAGACCACGTCTACTTGCTAATTGCACACTCAATTTGTCTAATTCGCAGCTCAATTGACTAATAAACATTAATCCATACTAATCTAACCACTAAAACCTAATTAACTAAATCTAATCAACCCTTAAGCATCATTAGTCTACTAAGCAAAGATTAGTGAGATTACTCATTGGAATCGGGCGCAAGACGCATCAATCCGACAAGGACGACACGAGGAACAATTCTTCCCAAAGCACGGCTCGGGTTCGGGGCCCGGAAACGGCCCAAAAGCGAGCCCAAAGGTGCTGGAAACCCACTTCGTGGTTTGCTGATCAAGGTTGGCCGGAGGTTGTCCGGTGGCTAGGGCGGCGAGGGGAGGCCGGCGGAGGGTGAGGGGAGCTCCGGTGGGTCCGAACGGTGGCCGGACGGAGCTGGGCGGTGGCCGAAGGCGTCAGGCTGAGCTGGACAGGGGCGGAAGTCGCGCAGGAGAGGGACGGCAGGCGCAGGCGGCGCACGGGCGGTGAACGGTGGACGCACAGCGTGCGCGAGCGTGCGGTGCGGCGGCGGGACGGGCGGTGACGGTGGCCGGCTGCTGCTTCTGCTTCCGTTTGCTAGTTCGAACGCAAAGAAAGAAGAAGAAGAAGAAGAAGAAGAAGAAGCTTGTTCGGTCGCGTGGGAGTGGGGGAAAAAGAGGAAAGAGAGAGAGAGAGAGAGAGGAGTCGGTTCGGTGGGGTGGGATGGGGTGGGAGTGGGGTGCTATCCGCACGAAGGGGGAGGGGAAAGGAGAGAGAAAAGAGAGAGAAAAAAAAAGAGAAAAGAGAGAGAGAAAGAGAAGGAGAAAAATAAAATAAAATAATATAATTATTCTTATTTTATTTTTCTTTCTCTTTCCTTTTCTAAATTCTTTCGGTCTTCAATTTTTCCTCCGATAATTTGTTTATTGAAATTTCGGACTCGCCAATATTGATAGACGATGAGACGGTCCTAAAAATGAATTGTGACACGCCCGAATATTCGATTCCCAAAACCGAATTAAATTTCATGATTAAAATCGACCGGACGTGATTTTAGTCCAATTTAACCAATTAGGTAGCTTTTAGGGATTTTACTGCGGTTATATCCTTTAACGGTTTCACCTAATAAGTTAGTTAACTCGTGAGTGATCGCCGAGAAAAAATGGCCATGACGCGCTAACGATAAGCATATTTCACTTTATCGAAATGGGGTCGAATTTTAGGATGTCACATCATGCTTACTAATTGACCCACTTGCATCTCCAGATTTTTAATTGAAGCCTTTTGGTTTTGAAATCTCATATCCGTGCTTTTGATGAAGTCATGAATCATATTAGCAAGTTTGGTGACTATGTCTTTCAAATTTAACTTTGTCTCTTCTGATTGTTTAAATCCCAGTGGTCTCATTATATTCTGATTATTCCATGAAAAATTTGGATGATTGTGCCATCCCGGATTGTATGTGTTGGAGTAGAGATTATTCTGTGACCTGTTAAAATTCCCAACAAATTTATAATTTTCATTAGATTGTTTAAAAGAATTACCTACCGACATTATGTGCTAACATGTCCTCTACCACAAAAATCACATGTCAAATTCTGAATTTTCATGGCTGAAATACTCATATTATCAAGCTTTTGTTGAGTGCTTCAAATTGTATAGCAATTGCATCAAAAGCATCCACTTCGTGAACTCCGCTAGCTTTTCTCATTGGTAGTCTCTTAGTAGGCCACTTATAACTATTGGACATCATCTCCTCTAATAGATTGTAGGTTTCTTCCGGTGTTTTATTATTTAGAGTTCCTCCTACAGCTGCATCAATCATAGAACGGAGGTTTGTACTAGAGCCATTATAAAAAGTTTGTATCTGCATCCATACGGGTAGTCCGTGATGTGGGCATCTTCTAAAAAATTCTTTGAATCTTTCCCATGTTTCATATAATGATTCATTATCTATCTGCATAAAATTAGTATTATCGTTACGCATCTTTGCAAACTTTCCAGTGGAAAGAACTTACCAAGAAATTTCTGAGCCATATCATTCCATGTAGTAATTGATCCTGCAAGAAGAGAAGAAAGCCAACTTTTAATTGTCTCTAAGAGAGAATGGAAATAATCTCAATCTAATAGCATCATCTGTAACTCCATTATATTTAATGGTGTCACAGATTTCAAGAAAAGCATCGATGTGAGCGTTTGGATCATCGCTTGGTAGCCCACTGAATTGCACTAATTGTTGAAGCATCTGAATGAGTGACGGCTTGATCTCAAAGTTGTTTACTTGAATTGCAAGTCTTCTGATACTTGATGTGGTGCCTTGAACTATTGGCACAGCATAATCTTTTAAGAGTCTACGTGGATTTTCATTCTCACTGTCTGCCATCTTCTTAGCGTGATTTCTCTGTTCTCTTAGTCACCTTTTGAATGGCGCTCGATTTCTAGATCAAGCTCAACAAGTTTCCCTTGTTGGCTACGTGTCATAAACCAATGTATACACTGAAAAATAAAACAAAACGAAAGCTAGATTAAACTTAGAATTATCTGATATCAATATTAATTAGTATTAAACAAACGTTCCCTGGCAACGGCGCCAAAAACTTGTTCGTAAAATTCTAAACACAAGTGAATGTATCAAACAAGTAATATAATGATGAGAAAAGTATTGTTCCACGGAAATCGATGATTAATAAACCAATTAAATACTAAAATAGACTAATTCTAAAATTTATCTAACATATCAAAATATAATTAATAATAAATTAAAAATGAAATTTGTAAACTAAATTCAGTAAATTGATCAGATAAATATGTTAGAGCATCCGATTTCATCATAACCACTAGATATGAATTTCAGATTGTTGTGGGTACAAGAACGATATCAAACATGTAATAACGGAATTTCCGAATCTATTTACTATCCTATCTCTAGGTATAGCAAACATACTCAGTTTATTAATCCATTATTTCTCTGTGAATTAAAATAAACATGAGTGCATTCAAAATTATGAACATTCCTAGCTTACAATGAGTCTTTTGGATCACCTTATCACCGAAAGCTACACAAATAACGCGGTATATCTCTATCCACGTTTAATTCATAGTTATTTATTATAATGAACAATAGCATATTATCACTTCTCGCCTCAAACATGCACATCGATCATTCAAGTGGTGGCAGTCTACTCAAAAGCATTAAGCATAATAATATATAACTCACATGAATAAAATCAATTGTAAAACATAAAAATCATTCATATCATCATGGTTAGGCTACATCGTAACCCTAACAAAAGAAAATTAGAACATAGTAGAAGAATAAATAAAAATATAAATCAAACACAGTATCTTGAATCAAAGAACAAGAATTATGTCACCACTTTTGTCTTCTCTTCAAAATACTTGAAAAACTCTCGAAGAATGAAAAATGATCTAACAAAACCTAACTTCTCTCTCTAGCTCTTCATGTTCTCCTCTTCAAAAGATATATCCCAAATATCTTTCTCCCAATGCTTGCAGATAACATTCAGGAACAAAATCAAGAATTTCCTGATTTGATATCTATCTTCCACTGCTTTTTTTTTTTATATTTAAATTCCTGATATTTGCCATTCTTTTTCTTATTTTCTCGATATCTCATTATTCTACATAAATAAGGAAAATTTAAATAATTAGAAGGAAATCCAAATATTTTCTCATAGATATTGTATTAATTGTTGCCTAAAATAGGTAAAATAACGTTATTTTTATAGAGTTATCACTTCACTTCCTCGACCGTCCACACTACTTTCCTTCGCTGACTAGTTGAATGAAGAAATGTATACTATAGGGACTTTGCTAGTTCATTTTTAGTGAAAGTTAGTCTTCTAGTCCTAAAGTTCTGGTATGAATGGCACCCATGAAGGTAACTTTCTCTATTGTCGATGGAGCTCAGAACAACACCCAAGCAAAAAGTTTATTCAGAGAGCTAGGTCCACACGCTATCGAAAGAGGACCTTACTTTATGACTTCGTACGTGAGTCATTATTGCAGAGGTACTAAACGATCCGATTTTCTTTTACTTTCTCTAATGGTCACAAAGAAACCCTAATTATTCAGAAAATTTCAATGGGGGTATTTCTTTTAAGCATTGATCCAGAGTCTAAACTCTGAAGTAATAACCCCTTCGCTATAGCAAAAAAAGTCATGAGAAGGAAAATTAATATTCATGGGAGTCGGACTTTATAACGAGTGGTTTCTAACCCGCATTGTTGGTGTGAATTATTGAGTGAAGCAAAGGAATTAATTTAATCAATAAAAATCGTTGCTTGAAAACTTATACAATTCAAATAAAGAATGTTTCATATCTATATGTATATTGGGCTCAATTTGCAAATACTTTAAGTAAGGATGTGTAAAAAAGTCGGGACTCGCCCGAATAGCCGGAACCGGGGAACCACCAAGAACCGGTGGTTCTTAGAGGAACCGATCCAATTTCCAGTTATAATTTATGGGAACTGGTGGGTACTAATCCGATTCTTGGTTCCATGGACAGATCCACCCACCCAAACTAGACCGATTACATTATAATAATATATTAATATTTAAAATTTAAAATAAATTTTGAAATTACTAATTAGCAAACCTAAATTTTAGAGCTCTATCTCTCTGACAGTTTCCATATTTTTATAAGAATTTAGTAAAGTGTATAAGTTGCCTTTCGGCAACTTAACAATGGCTCATTCAAAGGATATTTCCGGGACTCATATAGGATACTGTGTTCAAGAATATGTGAAGTACCGATGGAATTGTTTCTACAGAAAGAATTCAGTAAAGCAAATGTTGTAAGAGACTAAGCACTATTAGGGGGTAAAGGAAAAGACGATCTACATATGACAATCATCCAAAACCTTCAATTTAAAGAATATTTTAGATTTTAACTGAAATGATTCAAAAACAGGAAAAAAAAAACCTATTTATCTTCTTTGGTAGTATTTTCCAATAAAAAAAAGAAAAAATGGTACCATGAATCCACCTGGGAACTGGACTAAATTGGCAATTCGGTTCTCGGGTGGATCCATGTAATTAACGGTGGTTCGGGCCCAATTTTTTAGAACCGATCATTAACCGCCCACTCGGACCATGCACACTTCTAGCTATAAGTATAAAAGAACTCTTATTACTTCATTATTTTAGAAAACCGCAAGTCAATAGTCAAGGAAAGAAACTTTGTGTGTGAATTAGATGCGGGTGCATATTTGGTTTTTTACACCATCAAATTTAACACATAATAAATCATTTGATTGGATTATGAATTTCACACTAGATGATTCATGAGGTTAGCCCGCTATTTAGTACAAATGGCCTAATTTTTAATGGTATTTATAAACATATTTCATTATCATCTAATATTTAAATAATAATATCAACCCAAATAAGTCATGAATTACCTATATGTTACTTTAGTGAAAAATTGATTATCTACAGGCATCTTTGATTACCTAAAAGTCAATTTGTCTTTCGCATTTTATTTAACGTGTTTTTATATACGATCTTTTTCATATTTTCTTTATCTTCTCCCTCTGTCGAATAATTGAAAAAGTCAATGATTGCATAAATATTATTATAAAGTGAAGGAGGACGATTTAGTTTTTTTTTTTTTTTTTTTTTTTTTTTTTGGCCGGGTGAGGACGATTTAGTTTAGGGTGTTAGTTTTAACTTCCATGCCTTACAAAGGGATAAGATAAAAATTTAAAAGTGAGAGTTCAAGTAAGAGTAGAATCCACCCAACCAAAAAAATAAATTACCTCACACATTTATCAAAAAAATAATTAATTTTTTTAAACATTATTAATAACCTAACGCGTTTTGCACGTGGTCATACCGTGGAACTGGAAATGGCCAAAGGTTCGTGCGTGCTCTTCTTTCTTTATTGGTGAGGGACCTAGTCGATAAGTAGTATGGACACGCGACATGGACATGCGACACGACACGACACGCCGACACGTCATTTCTCAAAAATAGAAAATTTCAATACATTAGGACACGTTATTATTAAATAAATATTTTTAGTTTTAATTAATTTAATTCAAATTCACAAATAAATAAATAAGAAGAACTTATAATGAATTTGCACTAATAATATTAATAAATATATTCATAGAAAATTTGAAAAATATATTCATAATTAGCTGTTGACACCTAAATTTTGGCAACCCGAGTCATTAATTTTTGCATAAAAATTAGGGATTAATTTTAACCCCTAAAAAAATGCATCAGAACAAATAAATTAATAAAAATGGAAAATAAGGGGTGATCAATTATGCATGGAATGTGAGAATTTCGACTAGCTATTATTGCTTCAATTAGATATTCAATCTTGGTAAATGTGAAGCCGAATTTTCAGCCAAAGATCAAAAAATCAAGAGAATAAAAGTCAAAATGGAAACCTAATTCAAAATCGGCAAATATCAAAAGATTATACTCATCGGGGCTGAAATTTAGTAATCCCACAATTAAGGAAGCGTAGCCCGAACTTTCTAAAGGAAAGTGGAGGTTTTCTTTATAAAAAAAAAAAAATGGCGTGGAAGAAATTCAAAAGTGGGGGACGAAAAAATTCGGGAGCAAATTCGTAAAAAATTGTGCAAGAGAGAAAGAGTGAAAAAGAAGAGAGGAAGAGAACTTTTTTTTTTTTTTTTTTTTTTTTTTTTTTGGTAACCCGGGAACCTCCGCCGCGCCGCGCGGGCGGAGCAAACCCCTGAGGCTCGGGGGCCCCACCGCTGGCCCCGTACGCAGGTAAGTCGCGCATTGAGCGTTAAAGATCTGCGTCCACGAAGTCTCGAACTCTTCCCCTTGGCGTGGAGGTGCACCAAGCCTTAATCACGCGGCCACGCGGCGGTGGTGGAAGAGAACCTTCGTCCATCTTCAATCAATAAAAAAGGGCCATTTTCTCTTTTCTTTTCTCTTATTTGTATTTTACTTCTTATTGGTGCTGTTGGGAAATCCGCACAGTGCAGCAAAAAAAGAAAAAGAAAAAAACAAGAGAAAAAGAAGAAAATAGAGGAACTATTCATCTTCTTCCCGGACTTCTCCTGTCCGAGCGCCGAGTCGGCCTCCCCCTGCATCGTGCCTCGCCGACTCTCCCTGCACAGCGCTGCCGCGCCACTCCCTGCGCCGCCACCAGCAACCCTACGCCGGCAACTCACGAGCACCGCCGCTGCTTCACCAGTCCCCACGCCTCCGCGCCTCAGCCCACTCGACGCCTCCGCCTCCGCCTCCGCGCTGCTCGACCACCACCAGCAACCCGCATCACCGCTTCTGCTGCAGCCCGTCGCCCCGATCGCTTCCCCTGGTGCCTCCCTCCTCTGTCTCCGGCGTAACAGCGATCGCCGCCTCTACAGCCCACGTCGTCGCCCCTCCGTCCGTCGCTGTGCTTCCGCGTGTCCGACCACCTGAAGCCCGCGATCTGCAGCGCCCATCACCGCGCGCCTCTGTTCATCCGACACTACCCGCGCCGGCAACCGAAGATCAGCGACCGACACCACTGCTCACCATCACCGCACCCGCTCCCCGCCTCACCTGCGACCCGCGCCGGCCCGCGACTCGCCGTTGCTGCTCCGCCCTTGCCCGCCGTTCCCTGCGCCGGAGCTCGACGCCACCGCGCTGCCGCCCACGACGCCCCTCGCCGTCGCCGCCCGCCAGCTCGCCGGAGTCCCAACGCCTGCCACCGTCCGTCTGGCGCCCATCAACGCTGCAGCAAGCCCCTCCTTCTTTAGGGAGTTTAGCTTTTTCTTTTTATTTATTTTATCTCTTTTTTTTCTTTTTTAATTTGTCTATTTAAGTTGTAATATTTGATGTCAATAAATTGTGTAGACATCATCCACAGGGATTTTCCTGAAATTATTGTAACTACTAGTTTGATCCGTAAGATGTCGGATTATTTTTTTAATTATATTAATTTTTGGGATTTGTTAATAATATTTTAATTATTAAATCAATATAATTATTAGTTTGATCCGTAAGACTTTGAATTGAATTTTTAATTATTTTGAACTCTTTGTTGTGATTATTAGGGTTAGAATAATCATTAATTTAACCTGTAAGACAATATGTTATTTTTTTTCGGTTATTTTAATTATTTATTTGTTGAATATTTTGATCGTTTAGATTTAATGTTTATTTAATAATTACTTATCTTAAAAAATATATAAAAAAAATCAGAAAAAAATCAAAATTCTGCATGAGCATATAGGTTTAGTAAACTTGACATGTAGGTTTAGTAAATTAATTTTAAGGATTACATTCTTAAGATTGCATTTTTAGATAATTTTTTTGAAATAGGTTAAGGTTGGACCTAAATAACTTTTTTTTTTTTATATAAATAGGGTTTTAGATAATGTTTGCACATTTTAAATTATCTCATTTTTATATAAAAAAATAGTTTTCTAAGATAGGATAGGGTTTAAATCAAATTAATCCCTAACATAAATTAGAAAATTATTCATTTTAGATAGTTTAATTAGGGTTTTTATTAATTCCGAATTTCAATAAAAATACAAAAATATTAGGTGCATGTTAATTAGTTTGCATAATAGGTTCATTTAATTAGGATTTGTTTGTTAGTAAAATTATGTCATGTAGTTAAAAAATGCATTTTTATAAAAGAATTCTAATTTTCAAAAAAAAAAAAAAAACCAAAAGAAATTGTTTGCCTTGTGTGATGAAATTTATTTTTATTAAATGTTAAATAACGGTTGAGCACCCGTGTGATCATCTTTTGACATGATAGTAATTTAGGTTAAAATAAATCCAAGTTTTGCCTATAAAAACACATCTTTGAAAAAAAAAAAAAAAAAAAAGGTACCGAAAGGGCATTAAAGAAATCTAGTGTAACCAAATCCCCATACCCATAGTCTATGGTTCGTAGAAGTAAAATAATTCTCCAATTATTTTACTTAGGTGTCTAATCAACTTACTGTAAATTGATTAGTGGCGACTCTTAGATAATAATTAATTGCGTGTTAAATATTTGAATCTTAAGTTGCGATTTGGTATAAACTTGGGATAACCTGAACTAAGTTTAAAGACTTAGTAGTTCATTAACCTAGTTTTAGGTGGTGCACCCGAAATTTAGGTCGCGACATTAATGCTTAGCCATATTTGATAACATATTTTTAACTTTAACAAAAATTATAGATAAGACTAATGACTAACAAAAAAAATATAATTAACTTTATTTAAATAAATCTATGATCTTTTATAATCATCAAAATTTATCATTATTTAACATTCAATATTTTTATTTTTGAAATCATTTTTTAACTCATTTATTTGTTTTTATAACAAAAATAACTTTGCTGCTCAAAAGTTATTCCCCTCAAAAACCTCTTAAAATTATTTTCCTCTATTTTTTCCCTATAAACGCTCATCCCCAAAAATCATTTGCCCTCCTCCATTTATCTCTTTCCAATCCCCCGCGCCATCCCCAAAATCTGGGCACCCAATATTTTCTCCAATATTTTCTCCATACTTTCGGTTTCTTCCCTACTCTCTCCCCTCCCCACACGACACCACCTGCTCCTTGCCCCGCCCCCATCATTCATCCCCAACCCACGCCATCACCTACTCCCCGCCCCCATCAATCAACCCCCAAGCTGTCTTCTTCTCCTTCGCACGCTCTCGCGTTGGGGGAGAAGGGGTTCGCAGAATCAAGGGTGACGATACCTCTGGCATGCAAGAGCTTGACCTCGATCAGCGATCTCCAGGTCTGCGCAATTCAACAAGTCGTGGATGAAGTGGATGAGGAGTACCATAAGATATATGAGCAGATCAATGAAACTCGAACATCTTTGAAGCCTCACCATCGGCCCTCCATTGCAGCGTCGCAACTGTGGCCCTCTAGATCGCCTGCTCTTCCTTTGGCCTCCTCGCCGTCACGGCGTTGCCTTTGCTTCCTGGTCTCGCCTCCACCCTCCATTGTCTTCTTCAACGATCCTCTCCCTTGGACACACGCATTGGAACGTGTCGAGAAAAGTTGACCATGTGTCGAAAAATCCGACATGTGATCAATGTGTGACAACATGGAAGCTCTAATGATGTGTCCATGCTTCATAACCAGTGAATTAATCTAAAGTTAACAAGCTACCCATCTCTCTCTCTCTCTCTCTACCTAAGAGATCCATCCTAGATGGGGACACTCCACCGAAAAAGTTTATTGGAGCACTTTTTATTGCTAAACCAATTCACACTGATGCACGTCAGTTTCTGAGGTGGTATACATATCTCTCTCTTGACCTAAGAGATCCATCCTAGATGGGGACACTCCACCGAAAAAGTTTATTGGAGCCTTTCTTATTGCTAAACCGATTCACTCTGATGCACGTCAGTTGCTAAGGTGATATATGTCTCTCTCTCTCACACTAATGGAGCCCTTTTTATTGGTCATATATAAAATATGATATAGTCATGTGTAAAGTGTAACGTACATTGTTGTCCAATGTTTACAGACCTCCTGTGTGCCTCTGTGAGAGAGAGCGCGAGAGGAAGCGATGGCTTTGAGTGCGATAGCTTGGACGGCGATGATACTGGTTGTTGTGTTTCTGTCTCTCACGTTCGCTCCGAATTGGTCCCTGGCGATTCTAATTCTTGTCAGAAAGATTTCTGAAGCATTTGATAAAATAAGGAACAAAGAAAAAATTCCAAGAATTTCGGCATCGACGATAGGAGGTCTCGGACGAAATCAAATGGCCCGCCACACAAGCGACGTGCAATGGCATGTGACTCCTTTGGGAGCCATCGACTAGAGGATGAGCCCATTGCTTCTAATTAAGTCATTCAGCTCATTGATATTGCCCTTCCGAGCTGCTTCTGACAACCTTTGTTCCATCCTAAACTAATAATGGTCTCTTCTTAGGACACCTTTACCGAGAGACATGTAAATATAGATCAAACTAGTAGAACTATGTATTAAAAAGTCCTAAATTTATTGCAGTTTTGACACTTCAATCTTAAATTTTTTTTTCTAATCAATCATAAAATTTTTGTAATTATGTCAATTTAGTTTATTCAGCTAATTTTGACTGTTGTAAAGATTGAGAACTAAATTGCTATAATTGTAATATATATATATATATATATATATATATTTTATAATTTTTCTTAGATTGATGATATAAGATCTCCATTTGTTAATTTCCGTGGAAAGTTAGACAGAAGTTATGTTATCACGTGGTACGGTAGGTAGACCAAACACTCGAACAGGAAATTAAGGGATGTCTGTCCCTATATATTTCCATAACGTATTCCCGAGTCACTCGTCAGTGCCTAGTGCTGCGGTTACTGAAAACCAAACAAAACTGCCCATCAAAAGTCCAAGCCCAAAAAGAAAGAAGAAAACCTTATGGGAGGGGAAAGAATTCAGGCCTTGGCCGCGGTCGGCCTCGACACGCTCCCAGCCCAGTTTGTCCGCCCCTCCCACGAGCAGCCAGAGAACAGCCCGGCCGTGGACGGCGTCTCCGTGCCGGTGATCTCGCTATCCCAGCCCCACCACGCTCTCATCCGGGAAATCCACGAGGCATGCCGCGACTGGGGATTCTTCCTTGCGACCGATCACGGGATACCGCTGGAGCTGATCGGGCAGCTGCAGGAGGCGGGCCGTGAGTTCTTCAGGCTCCCGCAGGAGGAGAAGGAGAAGTACGCGAACGATCCGTCCCGAAATAATTTCGAAGGGTACGGGACGAAGATGACCAGGAACCCTGACGAAAAGGTTGAGTGGTTGGATTACTTTTTCCACTTCATGCATCCATCTGGCAAGGTCAGGCATGAAATTTGGCCTCGACACCCGCCTTCTTACAGGTACCAGGTTTAATCCATGTAGCAACCGCGTTTATGGACCTGGATCGGAAAACATGAAGAAAATGTTTTCCACGAAATAAATGGATGCGGAAATTATGAAATTTCTAAAAATTATTTTCCCAGAAGTCACATTTTGGTAAATGATAATATTGTCCGACACATGGCCGAACACGAAAAATGAACTGAAAATTATTTTTCATTGCTAGACATATATTATTTGGACATTGATAACTAAGGAGCGCATGATAAAATTTCTCTTTCTCTATTTTTTTTTTTTTGTTTCTCTATTCCTCGAAACAGGTTTGGAATAGAAATCCGTTTGATAACGCAATTTGATTTTTCTATTTGAAACAGATTTCTATTTCAAAAATAGATTTGAATAAGAAATTAGAAGCTAAAATTTTTAACTTATCAATTTCTATTTCAGAAATTGATTTCTGGCCAAAAATCAATTTCGCTTCCAAAAATTTTGTCATGCGCCACTTAAGGAACTGTGTATAGACACTAGAGTATGGCTAAAGCATGAGCACGAGTCTCGAGGCCTTAGCCTCTCGACAACTAGGTAACTTTCTGGTTAGTTTATATTCAATTTTACTGTCAAATTCCCGAGTTATATGACACATAGCAGTTGACGGATGTACCAATTTAAGATTTTACCTTCCTTCTATCATACATATACTAGTTTTAAATATTTCACAATATTAACTCAATTTAACGCAAAGTAAATTTATTAAAAATGTACAAATTTTGAGTTTTTCATAACGTCAATCCTTAACAAAATCTTAAAATTAAAGTCTCGGTCCATTCATGTCGGGGAAGTTCTCTTTGGGAAAGTCTTCTTTTTTTTTTTTCTGGTGGATAGGGAAGTACCAATTTAAGATTCTATGAAGTCAAGATAATTAAAATGAGCTATGAAGTTGACTGACCTGTTTAGAAAAATGCTGTCCGCCGCTATCCCCAAAGATAATGTGGGCCACGCCACAATTTTTTTTCCAAATTCTAAAGTTGTCTATTTTAATTTCTCTTCAATTTTCTTAGGATGTTAATCAATTGTTATTTGGTTAAATTGATTTTTTTTTTTTTTTTTTTGTTAATTACACTCGTGGGAAGGAGATCTTACTGGGAACATCTTTGATGGTGCAATTTTTTTTTCTGCATTAAGCTTTTACCATATCATAGATATGTTCACCAAGTATGAATAGTTCTTACTAAGAATGACGGTGCAGCTTTTTTTTTTTTTTTTTTTTTCGCATTAAGCTTTTACCATATCATAGATATGTTCACCGAGCATGAATAGTTTTTACTAAGAATGACGGGTTTAAAAATAGATGATTCAGATCGATCTTGATGTTTTAATAGTGATAGTTTGGTCTTATCATAGGTTGTTTGGTCACGGAAAATCTGTAAAAATAAACTCACTTTTTTTTTCTAGATAAATGCGATACGCAAATACAACAAAATAGATGAAGTTATTGATAACAACTATTCTTTATTACACCATAAATTTTACTTTCCTTTTGAAACCCCCATACAATACAATTAAAAAAACCGATACGGTGATGTTTGGTTACGTGTAATAATAAACTCCTAATCCACATCGTTTCGACTGCTAATTGCAATTTTCTATAGCACTTATTTCAAATTTTTGGTTTTAAAAGAGAGAAACCATCTTCTCAAGTTCAACTAAACACCACCTCAGTGTAGTCGATGTATTTGTGATGCTCATTCTTTATCTTCTCATCCTCAAAGAGTCGAGAGAAGAGTTATTTATAAAGAAAAATGGATGCCGTAGGTGCTTTTATAATTTGTTGTTTGACGCAGGAAGTCACCGAAGAATACAACAAGGAGATACTGAAAGTGACAGAGGTGCTGCTGGAGCTGATCTCCGAGGGCCTAGGACTGGAGAAAAATGTCTTGAAAGCAAGTTTGGGAGGTGACCAGATGGAGCTAGAGATGAAAATAAACCTGTACCCACCCTGCCCACAACCTCAGCTGGCCCTCGGCGTCGAGCCTCACACCGACATGTCGGCATTCACCATACTGGTCCCGAACGATGTCCCGGGTCTCCAAGTTTGGAAAGACGGCAACTGGTTCGCCGCAGATTACTTGCCCAATGCTCTTTTCTGCCACATCGGCGATCAAATTGAGGTAAAATGCGATAAAACAGTGAATTTGCTTCTAGGAAAGATTTCCTACGTTCGACTTACGAGGGATGCTGGTCGCAGGTTCTAAGCAACGGAAAGTACAAAAGTGTACTTCATAGGAGTTTGGTGAACAAGGAAAAGACTCGAATGTCATGGGCAGTGTTTTGTGTACCCCCGCAAGAGGCACTGATCGGGCCTCTCCCGGAGCTCATCAACGATCAGAACCCGGCGAAGTACTCCACCAAAATGTATGCCGAGTTTCGACACCGCAAATTCAACAAGCTCCCGCAGTAGTTTTCTACTTCAGGATCCATGATTGTGATATCGCAACTTACATTTCCTCCGTTGTTGCAACGCGAACTCGTTTCTATGTTGCTAATAAAGTGTGCCTTCATTATCTTGGAAGTAAGCTCTGCGCAGTTGCGTGTTCAAGGAATTTCATCGTAATTTTCAGTTTCGACATCTGTGGCAGCAGTCATTTTTATGCACATAACATGCAACCTTTTCGAACTTGAGGTTGTCTCTAGAATTACATTCGAGAAGAGTTGTCATCTGAAGAGAATATGCTTTGACCAATATCAAGTCGAGCAGCGGTTGATGTGGATTGATGGGCGCAGTGCTATGATACCCGAAAATTCATAACATGTTAGGCCGTAGATTAGATGAGGCCTTAACCAAGACTCGGTATTATGTTAAAGGATTTGTAACTCAAAAATTATAGCTATTAAGAGGTGACTGGTATTCGTCGTGTATATCAGTAGAAAAACTAGTGAAGCTACAAAGCAAGCGGTCTGGATATAGCAAAAAGAAAATTAAAAGGAAAAAAAGAAAAATAGTTCTCAGAAAGTTGGAAAAAATTATCAAGTAACTTCTCCTGAATGTGGATGATTTTATTTCTGTTGAAGAAATTTGATTGCCGATAAAGATAGAGAAGCAGTAGTAGATTGTTGATCATTTGATGCTTGCTGATGGTCACTATCCTTAACTAATTATTTGCCTCCACTATTGTTGATGCCAGGTTTAGAATAAATATACTTCTGGATATACATAAAAGCAACAGAGAAACAAGTTCAACAATTACTCAATTTTCTCCCTTGGAATTTCACCTTGAATGTGCTAAGGTTGCGTGTATGAAAAAAGAAAAATAGAGAATTCTAAAGAAGTAGCATTTATGAACAATTGTAGTTATTATGAAATAATATGTGAATTAGTATCTATTCAAAGAAAACCAATCAACATATTTCTTGAAAATAGATACCTTGTCCCCAACCATCACCACTCTTCATATCAAGATCCACTTCTTTTCATAACTACTATTAATCTCCTTTTAGAACGGAAAATCACCTCTTTTCATAACCAACAATCACGTCTATTTTTTTTTTTTTTAAATATCAAAAGCCACATCTCCTCTTAACCAGGAGTCACGTAGTCTCTTAATTAAGATACACATTTTAGGACAAAAAGTCACATCTTCTCATAACCAAGAGTCACGTCTTTTTTTCTTTTTTTTTAATCAAGAGTCACATCTCCCTCTTAACCAAGAGTTACGTAGTCTCTTAATCAAGATACATATCTTTTATGATGACAAATTATTTCAATAATCCCCCACTTAGTTTGTTATCTACACTAATTTACATGAATTTATACATACAAGAAAGTATCTATTAAGATTTGAAACTTCAGTTAGTGTAACTAATTCTATTAATGAAATCAATGGTAGATAAAACCTTGAACCATGATTCCACTTGTTAATCAAATTGTCACATGTATAAATTTATACACAGTCGATTAAAAATTTCCTATGTCTAAGCACTTATATGACCTTATGCTCCTTTTGCATTCATAAACATTTACAAAAGTTCATCCAACTTTTGTTATAAGCGGCACCACTTCTTATATTTATATAGGTGAAATTCCTAAATTTATTATCTAAGCATTGCCTTGCTAAAACCTTGAACTTCATTAAAAGCGTTTTCTTACACTCATCCTCCTAACTTTCCATAAGTACTAACCCTGTGCCCTAGTACTTGATCATCATCAAGTTACAATAGCTTGTTGTTACCCATTTCACTTTTAATAATTTTGTTAAAAATAATAAAGTGGGGTTTTCACTATGCTTGATTATTATCAATTGGTCTAAGACCCATTCTCTTGGTGTACTGCTTATTAAACCTCTCGAGAGTCCCTTAGTAAATGAATCGGCCAAGTTATCATTTGTCTGAATGTAAATTATTGAAATAACTCCATTAGTAATTAATTGTCAAACAAACTAATGTAGCAAACTATTATTAGAGACATTGTATATTTTATCGAATGCCCTAGATATAGTTGCCTTACCATCACAATGTAAAGATATGACCGTCGTTAGTTGTGGCAACAACTTTATGACAAGAACCACCGAATTTGTAAATTCATTTATTGACATTTGAGTGATACGAATGTTTTGAATATTTTGGATATACAAAAAGTCAAAATGCACGGGTTGTAAAGTTTAGTAGTCCAGGTAAGGTTCGCCTCCATCCGAACCATAGGATTATATTTTTGTTTTGGCCAGATGCATAACACTTGGTCTGATCAACTATGTTTACTATGTGAAGCAGTTTAGTTTCCTTGATTTGACAGGGATTATCTTCAACCTCATCGTCATCCTATGCGTTGAAGTATGGTGTATACTTGAATTTTAGAGGTGAAGATACCGGACGTGGATTCACAAAGGACCTTCACGACAATTTGGTAGCTGAAGGAATCCCAGTCTTCAACTTCTATGATGACTACTGCATAAAAAATTCATTCCTCGAGGAAATCAGGCAGTCAAGGATCTCGATAGCCATCCTCTCCAAAAATTATGCTTCTAGTAGATGGTGCCTCATGAAACTGGTAGAAATGTGGAAGTGCAGAGACTCAAATGGACAAATTATTATCCCGAGGAGGTAAAAGACCTAACTGGGGATTTTGGAAGATCTTTCAATCGACATTATGAGGGCAAAGTCGGCTCAGATACCGTCGAAACATGGAAGGAGGTTCTTCGAAAGATCGGGAATTTAGAAGGATATCGCCTAGATAGGTAATGCTTTTTACTCTTTCCTTTTTCTTGCTGAGATAAATTGGAAAAAAAAAAAAAAAAAAAAAAAGCGTAGGTTGATGTGAAAATGAACACAAATCCTTTTAAATAAATATATATGTAATCATATCGATAATGATCGAAAATTTAACAATGCATAATAATAGACCGTGTGGGTTGATTTAATTTTTGTCGGTCCATTCTCCACTTTCATTTTTATCTACTTTCAAATATTTTTGGTGACTTTCTTGTCATCCTCGTGCTTCATCACTCAACGTTTTGCAGGAAGGACACCAAGCTCATAAAAGAGTTATTGCACATGTGGCGCAACTACTGGGAATTGATCTTCATGTTCAAGAGATGATGAGAAAGCTTGATGTAGCCTATGGTGAGGGACAAGCGGTCGAAGTACGAGGAGGAGAGGTACCCATTGTTGGAATATGGGGTGTGTCGAGTGTCGAAAAGACTATACTTCAAAGGTTGTCTTCAACAAAATGCATAAGTTGTTTGATGCAAGTAGCTTCCTTGAAGATATTAGCTTGAAAGGAGTCCCATTTTCACGATTAATGTTGACTGCTGACCTTCAAAAGCAAAAACCTGCACCACTTGAATCTTCCACTGAAGGGATCGAAGAAATAGGAAGTTTATTTTGTAATGCAAAGGTTCTTATTGTGCTTGACAACATGGATGAGGATGAACAGATTAGAGCATTAGCTGGAAAGCTTACTTGGTTTGGTTTGGTCTGGGAAGTAGAATTATCTTGTCAACAAACAAAAGAGAAGTTTTAAAGGCTTTCGACGATGGAGCAGATGATTGTGGGACAGTTGAAGAGTTTGAGGTTAAATCAATGGATCGTGGTGCTCCGCCTCCTGCAGGTGATGCTCTGGCTCCCACTGGAAAGAAGGGAAGAAATGCGGTTAGTTTTCTCTGCATCTAATTCAAACTTCCTTGATATTTATACGGTGAAATCGGTTCTCTGCTTGCAGTTTGACCCAACAAATACTAAAAATTGTTTACAATGTTCCAAATCTTCTTTGACACGAAAGATCGAAACTCTGAATTTTGAAAATCTCGGATCCTATCGAAACTTCAAGCACTATTGATATCGTACGCTGGGCTTGTTTAGTATTTTTGCTTTGTCCTACACTTTAAAATATTAATTAAATTTTGCAAGGATGACGAAATAAGTAACGTGTGAATTTACGTTTGCACATTTGAGTATTACGAGAGTTTTGAGTATTTTGAATTATTTACAAAAGTCAAAATGCGAAAGTCGTAAAGTTCCGATGCAATCTGCTTGTTGGGTGAAGCTCGCCTTCATAATAATCTTAAAACTTCGTCTTTTTTTTTTTGTGGGCCAGAAGCATAAGATTTGGCCAGAAAAACTATGTTTACTACGTGAAGCGGTTTAGTTTGATTGATTTGACAGGTATCATCTTCAACCCCATCATCATTATCGGAAATCAAATATGAAGTATTCTTGAATTTTAGAGGTACAGATAGCACAACAATCACGGATCACCTTTTCAGATCATTGGTAGATGTGGGGATCTCGGTCTTCAAAGAAGACAAAGAACTCCATGTTGGAAAAGAGATTGGGCCAGGGTTCAAAGAGGCAATCAAGCAGTCAAGAATCTCAATAGCCATCTTCTCCAAAGATTATGCATCCAGTGAATGGTGCCTCATGGAGCTGGTATAGATGTGGGAGTGCAGAAAATTAAACGGACAGATTATCATCCCAATTTTTTATAATGTTAGTCCCTCCGATGTAAGACACCAGGCTGGGGATTTTGGAGAGGCCTTCAGTCTACACGAGAAAAGAGTCGACTCAGAACCATCAAAAAATGGAGGGAGGTTCTTGGAGACATTGCGGAATACCCGGATATAGTGGGAAACTATATGAGGGGTAATGCTTTTACTTCTGATTTCCTTTTTCTTTCCTAGATAAATGAAAAATAAATTAAGTGTAGGATGATGTGAAATGAACCCAAACCTTTTTGAATATTCAACGATGCATAAGAATAAACCGTGGTTCCCCTTGCCCAGGTGCGTTGACTTAATTTTTGTCGGTCCATTCCCCACTTAGATTTTTGTCTACCTTCTAATATTTTCTGGCAACTTTCTTATCATCCTCCTCCTTCATCACTTACGTCATGCAGGTACGAGGACCAGCTCGCCGAAGAAGGTGTTTTGCGTGTTGCGCGGATCTTGAGGGATGATGGCCTAGCTGTAACCGACAAACTGGTTGGAATTGATCTACATGTTCAAGAGATGATGAGAAAGCTTGGTGTTGTCTACACCGAGGGTCGAGAAACCGAAGTACATGGAGAAGACATGCGCATCATTGGAATATGCGGTGAGTCGGGTGTCGGAAAGACTACACTTGCGAAGGTTATCTATAATGAGGTGCATACATTATTTGAAGCACATAGCTTCCTTGAAGGTATTAGTGCGAAAGGAGTCCGGGTTTCACAACAATTGTTGATTGCTGACCTTCTAAACCTAGAACCTGCGCCACTTGAATCTGTGGATGAAGGGATTAAAAAAATAGCAAGTCTATTTAGAAATAAAAAGGTTCTAATTGTACTTGACAATGTGGATGAGGATGAACAGATTAAAGCATTAGCTGGGAAGCCTACATGGTTTGATTCTGGAAGTAGAATCACTGTGACAATGAACAATAAAAAAGTTTTAAGTGCTTTTGACGTTGGAGAAGATGGTCATGGGACAGTCGAAGAACACAAGATTGAACCAATGAGTGATGACCATGCTCTACGGCTCTTTCGTTATCATGCTTTTCAAGGAAAAGCTCCCGAAGAAGTATCTGAGAATGACTCCTTGTCCAAAGATATTGTCAAAGCTATTGGAGGGTTCCTAAGGATATTGTGCATCATGCTTCAAATTTAGGCCGCAATATGGGTATAGATAGCTGGAGAAGTACTCTGGAACGATTGCAAGAACGCGGGAGGACAGGCGGGCTGCCCAAGTCGGTTATGCAGGATGCTCCGGCTTCTGCAGTTGATGCTTCCGCTCCTGCTGGAAAGCCGGTTAGTTTTCTCTCCGTCTTCGGGATTTGTATTGTTACTTCAAACTACCTTGACATTAACATGGTGGAAATTTGGGTCCTCTGCTGCCAGTTCGACCCAACAAATGCTAAATTTTGTTCACAATGTTACAAATCTTTTTTTTTTTTTTTTTTTGACATGAACGATCGAACTACTAAATTGTGAAAATCACGAGATCCTATCCAAACTCCAAGCACTATTGATATCGTACACCGGGCCTGTTTAATACTTTTGCTTTCTCATAAAATTCCAAATATCATTTAAATTCCGGAAGTATTACGAAAAAGGTCACATGCGAATTCAAGTATTGACATTTGAGTGTTACGACTATTTCGAGTATTTTGAATTATTTACAAAAGTCAAAATTCGTAAGTTGTAAGATTTTAGTGCAATTAACAAGTTGGACAAGGTTCGCCTCCATTTGCACCATAAACCTATGTGTGTATTTTTTTTTTTTTTTTTTGTGTTCCGGCAACATAAGGCTTGGTCTGAAAAATTATGTTTACTATGTGAAGCGATTTAATTCCCTTGATTTGACAGGAATCATCTTCAACCACATCGTCATCATCTGGAAGTATGGAGTATACTTGAATTTTAGGGGTACATATACTGACAAACCAATCACGAGTCACCTTCACAAAGCATTGAAAAATGCGGGGATCTTGGTCTTCAAAGACGAAGGAGAACTCCGTCATGGAGAAATCATAGAGCAGGTGCCGTGTAGCCCCATCAAGCAGTCAAGAATCTCGATAGCCATCCTCTCCATAAATTATGCATCCAGTAAATGGTGCCTTGAGGAGCTGGTACAAATGTGGGATTGCAGAAAAACAAATGGACAGACTATTATCCTGATTTTCTATAATGTTCGTCGCTCCGATGTAAGAAACCTGGAGGGGGATTTTGGAAAGGCCTTCTGTCTAGATAAGGAACGTATTGACTCAAAAACCTTCGAAAAATGGAGGAAGGTTCTTCGAGACACTGGGGACTTAGTCGGATATGGTGGGAAACTATATGGAGGGTAATGCTTTTAATTCCGATTTCCTTTTTCTTTCCTAGATAAATGGAAAAAAAAATAAGCGTAGCCTGATGTGAAATGAACCCATACCGTTTTGAATATTCAACGATGCATAAGAATAAACCGTGGTTCCCCCTTGCCCATGTGGGTTGACTTAATTTTTGTCTGTCCATTCCCCACTTTGATTTTTATCTACCTTTTAATTCTTTTTGGTAACTTTCTTATCATCCTTCTGTTTCGTCACTTACGTCATGCAGGGACGAGGCCCAGCTCGTCGAAGAAGTTGTTTTGGGTGTTAAGCGGATTTTGAGGAATGATGGCCTACCTGTAACCAACCAACTAGTTGGAATTGATCTTCATGTTCAAGAGATGATGAGAAAGCTTGGTGTTGCCCCCAGCGAGGGACGAGAAACCGAAGTACATGGAGAAGACGTGCGTGTCATTGGAATATGCGGCGAGTCGGGTGTCGGAAAGACTACACTTGCGAAGGTTATCTATAATGAGGTGCATACATTATTTGAAGCACCTAGCTTCCTTGAAGGTATCAGTGCGAAAGGAATCCGGATTTCACAACAATTGTTGATTGCTGACCTTCTAAACCTAGAACCTGCGCCACTTGAATCTGTGGATGAAGGGATTAAAAAAATAGAACATCTATTTAGAGATAAAAAGGTTCTCATTGTACTTGACGATGTGGATGAGGATGAACAAATTAAAGCGTTAGCTGATAAGCCTACATGGTTTGGTTCTGGAAGTAGAATCATTGTGACAATGAACAATAAAAAGGTTTTAAGTGCTTTCGACGTTGGAGCAGATGGTCATGGGACAGTTGAAGAATACGAGATTGAACCAATGAGTGATGCCCATGCATTACAACTCTTTCGTTATCACGTTTTTGAAGGAAATGCTCCCGAAGAAGTATCTGAGTATGACTCCTTGTCCAAAGATATTGTCAAAGCTATTGTCCATTATGCTTCAGCTTTAGACGGCTGTAGAATACATTCTTGGAGAGATGCTCTGAGAACATTGCAAGAACCCAGAAAGAGAGGCACTGCCCAAGTCAGTTATGCAGGAGGATCGGAGCTTGAATATTCCAGTGAAGACGAGCAAACGGATTCTGAAGATATGGATTAGATTTCGGCCCGTCGAAGGAGCATAGCGTGAATTTTAAGTTTTCGCGTGTTTTGAATTTCCTACGTCTTTAATGCGTCTAGTTTCCATATGTTTTAAATTTCCTGTAATTTTAATATTTCCTAGTTACCCCTATATATGTGTGGCACATTCTCCATTGTAAAAATTCAGATTTGAGTTTGATAATATACTAAACTTTTTTCATCCCATGAGTGAGTCCTTCAATTCGGTTCTTTATATATTTCTTTGGTAGTGCAACTTAAAAGTCCTTTATCCTGGACGGTGAAAGACTCCTTTATAGTTTAGTGGAGTACTCGATCTATCCCTAATCTACTTTCCGTCAAACAATTTCAGCTTCTTCTTAGTCTCACCATGCATCAGTTCCAAATCTATTCTAGAAAAGGAGTGTACAGGATGAACTTCTCATTTGGTAAATTCTCTCTTTTGTTTCCTCGGTAGCATCTTCGTTCCCCTCCTCCATTACCATCATATACATGTTGCCAGAGACAAAAGACACTAAATAATGTTATAAGTTTCGTAATGGCATTCACTTAACTTTTTAAATAATCACTTCAAATTTCATATTTCAAAAAAAAAAAAAAAAAAAATGTTCATTTGAGTGATATCAGTAATTTCTTTTTTTTGAAAATTTATCATGGTATTAATTTAATATTACTTATCTGACGTGACT
The DNA here is from genome assembly GCA_014182575.1 of Eucalyptus decipiens. Classification (NCBI taxonomy): domain Eukaryota; kingdom Viridiplantae; phylum Streptophyta; class Magnoliopsida; order Myrtales; family Myrtaceae; genus Eucalyptus; species Eucalyptus decipiens. The sequence goes on from CM024613.1 coordinate 24,917,435, forward strand.
GGCAAATTATAAAATTGCACGGCGATGAGAAGTTGCTTTTGAAATTTGCAATAGATACCTTGATTAGGAGAAGCGGCTCACAATGCATTTTTCAAATCGCTCACCACAACCACATTGGGTATTGTTACAATTACTGATTTTGTAGGTGCGTGAACAATAAACAGCACTTTACCTGTGGCAACATTTCTTGGGAGGAGGAAATACCATCTATATGCTTTGCATTCCGGAAGTCTCGAGATTCGGAATGAATCCGGATGAAATCTTTTAAAAACTTGCTTAAAATAAAAGACAATATCACTCCGCTCATAAATTTTTTTTTCCCAATCTATGGATAAAATATGATAAAAAGATAATATTACTCTAGTCATTGATTTTCTTTCTGTTACTTCAAAAGTAGCTGCTTCCGATAATTACTGATTTTGTAGGTGGCTGAACAAAAAACAACATTTTACCTCTGGCAACAAATCGTTAGCCTTTTTCCTGTTGCAGAATTCCTCGTTCGTCCTTCAAGCCTTAATTCTTTCCCTCCAAGCCGTTGGATTTTTTTTTTTTTTTTTTTTTTTTTTTTGCCTTCAATGTTTGTGTCTAGAGTGAGAGTGATGTAATCACCTATCCTCTATTAATTCTTCTATGCTTCGTCATTCAGTGCTGGTCCGCAATGTTTTCACTTTACTTTGTTATTTGGGATTTAAATCTTTTTTTTTAAAGGACATACAGGAAATGTTATTATGAAACTAATACCACATAGGATTCTCGTAAGAAATATATTGCTGAAATAACTCAAGTGAGTGTATTTTTTTTTTTTAAAGTTATTCTACTTAAGTGATCACTTGAGAAATTATGACACTAAAGTGAAGACCGTGCAAAAGTTATTGCACTATTAGCATTTTTTCCCCTTGTAATTATGTGTTGTAGCCAATTGCAGATTAATCCACAAGTGAGGGAAGAAAACTGCAAAAATTGGGGAAAAAACACAAAAGCATAATTCTTTGCCAACTCAGCAAAGTTAACTCCTCAAGGAAAATGTCACTGGAATTATTACAAATTTACTTGTGCTATGATTTGGTCACAAGCCTCTATGTCCATTGGCTCTATATATATCTGTAGTAAAAAAAAAAAACCCACGCATTAGATGGTGCTAGTTTTCGTAATTCTGTTATGAAAAGTTCACAATAGCTCAATTTTTGACACATCTAAAATGCAAAAAAGATGTTATAATCACGAAAACAAAAATTGATCCAGTGATAATCCTGTCAACCTTTATGATATGACCTTATCAAATTCCTTCCGGTTCGAAGTAATATGCAACAGATAATACGCAAATAATGTAAATACAAATAAATACGACATTTTTACCATGTTCTCATTTTGCAGCATCAATGATCAGGTTCTGCTTTTTTCGGCTTGCCGTAGTTTCTGAATCTTCGGGATACAGCTGCATAAGATATTGTATTCCACACCTACAGATTTCCAACCATATAGGAGTCATTAATATAAACCATGAACGGAAACAAGAAGCTACAATTTTGAATGAGAGCATGGCTAAGGCTTTCACTTACTTCATATCTTCCCTTTGAACCACCAATAGCAAATTAAAAGGGACTTTCCTCCGAGAAGGAAACAGAAAAGACCGCACCCTCAAACAATGACAAATCTCAGTATTCCGATTATCTACAACATTTTATAATTGCAGTAGAAATATAATGAGATAAGTTGTAGGACTCAATTGGATTTTCGTGACAAGTTTTAAGATAAAATTGTATTTTTTTAAAAAAGTTTTAAAACTCAATTGTACTTTTACGACAAGTTTTAGAATTTCTAGTGCACTTATCCCAAATATAATAATGAAAAACAAAGGAATATTCATGAGAGTCGGACTTTATAACAACTTATTCCTAACTCATCTGGTCAGTGCAATTTATTGAGTGACGCAAAGGAATTGATTTAATCAATAAAAAGTCCTTGCTTAAAAAGTTTTACAATTCCAGAACAAGAAACGTTTCTTCTATAAGGATGTTGGGCTTAATTTGTGGATATATAATTACGAAAAGAAAACCTCTTTACTTCTTTATTGTCGAAAACCGCCGCGTGTTCATAGTCAAGGAACGAAACTTTTCATGGGAATTAGGTGCATGGTACATATTCTACAGCATGAAATGAAAGAAGTATTAGATCATTTAATATGATTCGGATATATACTGCATTATTAATGAGATTAACTAGGCTTTTTGAAAAAAAAAATGTGATTGATAATAACCTAATTTCAATGTTATATGTGAAAATAATTCATTATCATTCTATGTTTAAACAATTATATCTACCTAAATAATTATAAAAAAGTTTCGGTCACCTCACTATTATTTTAGTGAGGGGATTTTTTCGACTACTAGTGAAAATTTGAATTTTCTTTTTATTTTTCAAGTTTATCATAATGTGGATTGCCTAATTCATTTATTTAAAAGTCATCGATTACCAAATGCGTTTTCATGTAGGGTGCCTTTTGTTTTTCTCCACCACCCTTCCTCCATATCTACCTAAATAATTAAATACATTGGAGCATTCAAATGCTGCTGATGCTTGCTTGAGCAAGATACATGAAACCTGATTGGAAGTGCGCAACATTAGACCACGCTAGAAGTGCAAAGTGAAAGCACACAAGGCCATGCAGGATTGAGACAACATCATGCAGAAGTTAAAGACCTTTATGGAGAGATCATGGAGATGGATCCTGCAGATCCTATCACTACAACATGGACGGATCGTTGCTCTTAGCGATCATTACTCACTTCTCTGCAACCTTCGGCATCGATTTGAGGAGATCCCGAGATGAAATTCAAATGGCCCGTGACACAGCTGATGTGCAACGGCATGTGGCCGGCTCCTTGGAGAGCCGGCTCCTCTAGGACGAGTGCATTGCTTCTGATCTAGTCATTCAGTTCATCGACGTTGTGCCTCTGAGCTGCTTCTAACAATCTTGGGTCCATTTGAGTCGACATATCTGCCCCGCTAAATAGAATAATAGTGGTGAATATGAAAAATATAGTGCAGGCCCTCCTCTAAGCATAACTCGTGGTTTTATATGTTCGAAGAAAACGTGTTCCCTTGATGGCCCATTCATTTGAAGAAGCAAAGACCAAATGAGTACTTGGGAGAAAACTTGCGCGGCCTCATCTCAGAATCTCGACTGCTGTCGGTGAAGTCAAAAACGTGCTATAAACTCAGGAAACATCTACTGGGAAAATATGCACAGCAAATTACTTGTGGACACTACACAATCAACTGCAGTGAATCAAGGACATCGATCTGATATCTGGCGACACATATTCTTAGGAAAATGCGATACAGTGATTCACTCAGGGACATTACACAATCAACTGCGGAGAATTAGAGATAGTAAATCAATATCTGACTTTGTCAAACAAACTCCATTCAATACTTCTGAAGCTTGCATTTCTTAGCTCAACCTTAAGGAAAGAGATACCATCATTACAACAATGAATTAGGTCTTTAGACGGTACGTATCCCCTAGGAGGTTAAACTGAAAGCCTTTTCAAGCAAAAATTTAAAGCTAGCGCCAGCCGTCTCTGTATCAATAGAAGAAGAATTGGTGTCGCTAGCAGCAGCACACTCAACAACTCCCCCATTTTCAGATAAAATGCTTTGTCCAGTAACGTGAACAGCAGGTAACACGTGAAGCAATAGTAAGTTAGAACCATTGCGGTCACGGAACATAACAGCAGCAGCCTGACAGTGAGATCTCTGGTGGGGCAAATGATCATCTCAATCGATAATAAGAGTCCAAATGTGTTGCCACTCATGAAGGCGATGTACGCAATGTCCCTGCCAAGGAGACAAGTCACCCAAGATGCATAGTATGGGAGGAAGCCTTTCGTAAAACTACTGTCTAGTTTTGTTGTAAAGCTTGGAGGCTGAAGCACGGCTTGGTAGGTCGTGCTCGTGATGAGCACAGCAACAACCAGCAGGTCATTGCGTTTGTCACCCATCGTCTCTTTTTTTCTGTTCAAATTTTTCGATGGGGAACATAAACTGATATCCCTTATAAGATATCTCCTCTCATATGGGACTTTTGGTTTGCTATGGCAGGCAAAAATTGAGAATCCTAGACAATTTCAAGTGAAGAAATGATCCTATAGACTGGTTGCAGGCTAATGTAAATTTTGGCATGTTACATTGTTGATTTAGTTCTTGAACATTCTATAAATTTATCTGTCATATGATAGATCTGTGCAAGGGCATGCTTCTCACTACTTATGTTTATATAAGTTATGAGGGAAATTGAAATCTAGTCATATTTGAGTGAAATTCGTTGATGCTATCATAATCCTGGTTGAGGCACCTGGTTTGTCTCTGATTCAGAGTCAGCTTTCGTGCTTTTGGATTTTGGTCTGTCCGAAGAACATCTTTTTTGTTACGCTTGAAAGGAATATGGCCTTCCGGTGAACAGTCAAGCGATTCCCTGCACCATCTAACATCAATTTGGCACATCCTATATTTTCGGCTTTAATATGTCAAGCAATGTTTCCAGTAAAGGATACTTGTAGACAACCAGCTCAATCAAAAACTCAGTTTGGCAAGGCCCTCAACAACCTGCAGCCTGGAGCACGCATAGACACGCAAATGTTGAAGGTTATTCAAGCCCAATATACCACTTAATTTTTCTATAGCTTTGCACCCTTCTATATAGAAGTACGTTTTCCCAGTGCTTCACTGGAAGTTTTTTAAGTTTCTTTAAAGCATTGGCAAGAAATACTCCCGGTGCACAAAAGGTTGACTCGCTCGAAGAAGACTTGGATTGATTGAGGACCCCAAGAGATCTAACTCATCGCATCTTATCCTTTTAATTGACCCACGGGCATCCATTGATCTAGTAATCACAGCATACCAAGAAGCTCAGTCTCAATCAGCTTGAAGCAATTGATTACTGCCAGTGTCCTTAAGCTAGATGGCATTAATAATCTCTCAAGGTGACATGCGGTCAACTTAAGTGCTCCATCGAGTTAAATGTCTTGCAATCGACATTAACCAGGAGTTAAACTGGACAGAATTATCAAGTTGCATAGTGGCAAACCTCTCAAGTTGAAATTGTAAGGATCTAAAGAAAGTAAAGAAGGCAGTAGCTACATAAGAGGTTGCAGGTCTAGTCTACACAAAGCAAGATTTTTTGGTAGAGAAAGGGACCCGACTCTATAGGCGGTGCGGTGATATTGAGAAGACACGGCTCCAACTTCTTCGGTCTGGATAGTCTTCCAGCCCATCCCAAGTCATATGTGTGCATTAGGTCTAATGCAGGTTGACATTCAAAGCCTTAGATAGGACCAACTCTACCAAATTCATAAGCTTTGAGAGATTTAGGACTACTTGCAGTCAGTAAGATTTAAAATGTAAACATTCTAAACTTAATGGAAGCTCAGCCAACTCTTCAATTACATCACACCATGTCAAGACGACCATTGAGAGGTGAGAAAGCACGTAAGTTGGACAGGCAAGATTCTGGAGCCACAAATTTCAGGGATCTTTAAAGCTTACCTTTTGCATTTTGGTAGGTTCCAGCCCTCGATCTCATCGACCTTCATAAGAGCATCCCACCAGGATTCTACATCGTAAAGAAACTTGTTCTAGTGTTCAAGTATGGCCATCTAGTATAATGGGGTTTTAAGCTCAACATCATCAGGCTCCACATCATCAAAAATAGGTAGGATCTATTTTTTCCCCTCTGACATGTAAGAAACTTAGTTTTCGTCTTCCTCGTGGTTTCTTGTGTTTCCCCTCTTATGTGTTTCTCATCCTCCTCTTGTTTTTTGCTTCTCATAAGTTCTCTTGTTGAAAAGTTGCCACAACGACATCTTTGTATATTGATGGCTCAAAAAGAGAGTACAATACAGCACAAGAAAATGATGTCAAGTTCATATGGCTTACTATGAAAGGGTAGTACTTCATTTTCCGTAGGCAGAGGAAGAATGTAATAACCTCATCATCAAATGAAGAGCATCCACACATATAATTCAGATGATGTGCACATCAACATCAACAATGGAAAAGGAACGGCAGAAATAAACACAGCTCGCACATTTTAACTCTGCAAAAGCAAGTGATGAGAATCTGGGAGCTGCTGGCAAAAGGAACTAAATTAGAATAAACACCATAATAGAAACTCAGTTGTAGATGTATTCGCATTTGAATCAGTGGTCTGCCATGGTTAATATTTGGTCTAGAAGTTCGATTCCTGCTTCCAAGCAAAAGAAATCAAGAACTTGGATGCATAATTGCTCAGATACTCTACTCCTAAACAATTAGGGCCGAAAAGTAGGTCTGATGCATATCAACTGCATTTATTAACCATGTTCACCAACTGCAGAGTCTCGAGTAATTAGAACAATTCAAGTTTTTGCTTTTTTTTCTTCCACGAAGCAAAACTTCAGTGAAAGAACAATCGTTGAGAGGAGGATGATTGGATCCAAGTTATAGAATGGCTATAATAGTCCTCATGGACCTGATCTTATCAGTATATACCTGAGCAGAAGCACATGAACATGTGCATGTCCGTTTGCACACATATTTGCATGCCTTAGAACATAAATCATCCATTCACAATAATTCAACTGAAATTTACAGATAAGCAATGTGGTCGATATTTTAAATAAATTAAATTACAATAGTTTGAAAACTAGCTTAAGACATATGCCTGAAATGATCGAATCGTGATCTTCCTAGTGACTATTGAAGCCCTCGGATGGTGCTATTAATGTTAAAAGGTCTCATTTACTTCATTTCTAACTTTCTGCACAAATATCACCACACTAACGTGAAATATGCAGAATCATTGATGACATGAAGTCTAATAACTTGGATAGGGAGAAAAAAAAGGACATAGCTAGAGACAATATGCTTACTGCATATTGTTGTTGCTTTTAAGACGACAAGAGATGAAACAATACTAAATTTGTCAAACGAGGCCAAAGAAGAGAGAACTAGCATCCACTGAGAACATTGCCTGAGAGCTTTTATACTGCAAGATTGCCAGCAAAAGGTGAGACGCAAGTGCCTAACAGCTTTGATATTGGAAGGATGTATGATATCTTCAGTTTCATGGGGATATATCAAGCTCATTTGCACATTTACTCATAAAAAAATGAAGTTGGTCTTTATGCAAAACAAAACCACTAATCACGCCGAAGTCCAGAAATTTCACCTTTGCAAGCGCATCCCTTATCCCTGTACCAGATAGGTTTTGTGCAATAACCAACATTTGACTTGAACACATATATGAAATAGACATGCACCCTCCACTTGCACCTGGGTCCATGCAATGCCATTGTCAAGGATAACATCCCACACAAAACCATAACTTTTGGAGAAGTGGATATATTATATGTTAAAAGTTTCGTGCATATACAGCTCCACGAGGCATTGCATTGCCAATCTCAAACCACAAAACTTGTCTAATGAGTAGTAACATGACAGATAATCACCACAGGCACCATTAGCCATATCAGCAATTTTAGCGAATAATGGAAGGACTCAATAGCCCATATCATTTAATTTTAGATTAAGTTAGTTTAGTTCTCTTGACTTGTACCCCTTTTTTTCAATTGCATCATACTTTTTCTCTTGCAATTGACTTCGCTAACTTGCTTGATTTATGAATTTGATCCTTTTGTGACCACCACTACTTGTGCCTTTAAACGTTAAGTGATCATGTTAAGTGGACTCACTTAAATGATGTGACCAAACACATCAACGACAAAGTGAAGTCTACTTTTTCTTCTTTCACATAAGGAGTAGTAAGTAAACACTTCAATCATATCATTAAAATGTACTCAATCGAGAAGAACTTAAAAATGAGAAGAAAAGAAAAATAAAATACCAGCAATTGGCATACGAACGGTACATTAGGCAACCGATTTCTTGGTAAAGTGCCCTCAGGATTCTCTCTCTCTCTCTCTCTCTCTCTCTCAAAATTGCAAACAATTCAGCTATCCATGATTTGATGGATAAAATAACCAACTATAAGGCACTAAGGGGGTGCGAACCCATGTGCAAAAAGAGCCCAAAAAGTAAAAGCCATATACAAACAGCTCAAAACCAAAAAGGTGCTCAAATACAAGATGATTATGGATCATGTCAACCAAGGAAGGCACTTACGTCCATACAAATTCTCCACTACACCAAATGCGGATAATTTCAACCCAATTTTCAATAAAATAGAAATGAAAGATTATTCTCCATCAAAATCTCTCTTGTTCCAATAATTGAAATCAACCAAAAGAATTATTAAATTTATGTCTCGAGTTTGACTCGCATACGATATTGTCTCTCTTTTTTGTGGGACGTTTGCTCTTAGACTTCGCACACAACCTGTTGAGCTGCTTATTAGCCCACGATGGGATTGGCCACCCCTCTTGATCACTCCAGTCCACATTATTAAGATATCCAATGTATTATATCGTGGCAAACTCACCTCATTCCTTGAGGAGCTCAAATACAAAATGATTATGGACTATGTCAACCAAGGCACTTACATTCATACACAAGTCTCCACTACACCAAACGAGGATAATTTCAAGCTAATTTTCAATAAAAATATAAATGAAAGATTGTTCTCCATCAAAATCTCTGTTTCGTTCCATTGAAATCGACCAAAAGAATTGTTAAATTTATGTCTTGAGTTTGAGCCATGTACAATATTATCTCTCTTTTTTGTGGGATGCTCGCTTGTAGGCTTCACCCACAACTTGTTGAACTGCTTATTAGCCTATGTCGAGATTGGCCATCTCCTCCTGATCACCCCTGTCCACATTGCTAAGATGTCCAATGTATTATATTGTGGCAAACTCACGTCCTTCCCTGAGGTAAGCACTCCTTTTCTTTTCTTTTTTTCCTATTTTCCTATTTTGCAGCATTTTTTATTCTTTTATTTGTCATCAATTTTTGTCTTTTTCACATTGAATTGATGGCAAATAAAAAAATAAAGATGCCAAAAGATTAGAAAAATAAAGAAAAAAAATGAGTGCCTACTTTGAGAAAGGAGGTGAATTTGCCAATATAGAATGCAAGCAAGATCTTAGTGATGTCGATTTAGGTGATCTTGAAGATAGCCAATGCCAACATTGGCGACTAACCAATAGCAAAATGACGTAGTTGCAGGCAAAGTGCATGAGCGGACAATATAGAGAGGGGACTTACTATATATCCAAGCAAAATGAAAATTGTTCATGGGCTTTATATTTATTTTCCTCTTGCATTTGAAAAGGGTCTGCACAATCAGTTTCCATTTTCATTACATTTTTTTTTGTATTTCTTATTCATTTTTTACTTCTTACAATCTATTCTTTATTATTATTTACTATTTTTTAAGAAAAAGGACACGGACTGAGCTTGGTCCGAACATAAACTGTACGCGAATCTGAACTGGGGACATAAATGGGCTTATTATACCAGTCCATTTTAATCCTAAGCTCACCAAACTCAATCGCAAATATATAACCATACTAAACCCATTTTTTATTATGTCGTAACCAAGCCCCTTTTGGACTATAATCACAAGAAGCGCACACTAAGTACATTTTTAATTATAACAAGGCCATTTTCCATTCTCTCTTTTTCTCTATTTTTGTGTGTATTTATATACACACACATATATCTTTTTCTCCTTCTTATTCACAAAATCGAACATACTTACTTATTCATCTATTCTAAATAAGTGTAAGAAAGATCAATGTTCAAGCCGTACGTTGTTGTCGCCTTCAAAGGACTGCCGCCATCCGCCACCATCTCAACTACCAATCATTCAATACTCATACGCACAGCCGCAGCATGATCAAAACGAACAGATAAAAAGGAACGCCATGAACAAACCAGCGCCAATGAGTTCAGAGATTACAACTGATGCTGTCGTTTTGGATCCTCTGCCGTCACAGGCTCATTTTTCATCCTTCGCTCACGGTTCCTTCTTTGGTGACCGTCGCCGTTCTTTTCCTCGCTCACAGGCGCGAGCGTCCGCGAAGGATGGAGAGAGAACGGGGCCTGGGCCTTTTTGCTTAATTCAATGATGTGTCAAACAAATATGAAAGAGATGGGCTGAGAAAGAAGTTAAGAGGTGGCCTAAAGAGAAACAAAAACACGGGCTAAAGAAAAACAAAAGATGGGCCCAAAAAGAAAGAACAAGACTAGGTGGGGCGGATAGGCTTAGAAGGCCGGAAATGCCAAAGTGGACTGGACAACACCAGCCCACTCGATTTTATTTCTATGTTCCCCTTTTTTAAAATTTTAATTAATTTTTTAACTAAATTAATTTTATTTTTTATTAAAATTTTGCTATCTCTCTCTTTGTCTTTTTTATTTTATCCATCCTCTTTTGTATTTTTTATTTTTATTTTTATTTTTGCAAAAAATGAGCACGTGAACAGTCAACAAAATTTGAATGTTAATGAGGTATAAAATTTTGTGATTTTTCATCCTATCAATTCAATTTAATGGAAAGTAATAAAGGGTAAATTTATCTTAGATGTAGGTAAAAAATTAGTTCTGAGTGAATTTATCGTAAGTGTATTAATTTAGAATTTTTCATAATATTAATTCAAATTTAGCCGTCTGTCTACTTTTTTTGGCATCCACTAGTGTCGAATCATTTGACTAACCTCAATACTTTATAAAGGGAACGTCTTTTTTCTTTCCTGATCTCCTTTCGGTGGAACCGAATATCGTCAATGTCTTGGTCTTTGTAAAACAATGACTATTCATAGTCCTGAACCTACGTTGTCGTCATTTGCCTTTGTGTCATTATCATGTCGCTTCTTTAAACGCAGACTAGACTTTTCCAAACGGAACAACTTCCTATCCCTGTTTCGCTAGACATTGTGCGAAACACAGGTGTTTTACCTACCCCTCCACTTTTACCAATGTGGGCAGCTATTATATCGGCCTATCAATTCCTCAAACACTCCTTACGAGGTGCGGTGAAATCTACCCTCCCCACTTGAAGGGCCCCTTAATTCGCAAGTGTAACTTTTTCTTCCCCATCGAGGAGGGAATATCCCGGATGTTTTACGTTTCAGAGTTTAAACAAAACAGTTTTAAAACATATTCACATCCTAAGTCTCAGTTTTGTTGCCTGTCTACTTTTTCTTGGCATCTACCGGTGTCTAATCATTTGACTAACCTCAACACTTTATAAAGGGAATGTCTTTTTTTTTCCCTTATCTCCTTTCAGTGGAACCGAACAATAGTCAATGTCTTGGTCTTTGTAAAACAATTACTATTCATAGTCTTGAACCTACATTGTCATCCTTTGCCTTTGTGTCATTATTATCGCTTCTCCAAACGCAAACTAGACTTTTCCAAATGGAACAATAGTCAATGTCTTGGTCTTTGTAAAACAACAACTATTCATAATCCTGAACCTACATTGTCGTCCTTTGCCTTTGTGTCATTATCATGTCACTTCTCCAAATGCAGACTAAACTTTTACAAATGGAACAACTTCTTATCCCTGTTTTGCTAGACACTATGCGAAACACAGGTCGATCTTGCAGTGGGTGTTTTACTTACCCCTCCACTTTTACCAACACGAGCGGCTACTATATCGGCCTATCAATTCTTGGAACACTCCTTACGAGATGCAGTGGAGTCTACCCTCCCCAGTTGAAGGGCCTCTTAATTCCCAAGTGTAATTTTTTCTTCCCTATCGAGGAGGGAATATCCCGGATGTTTTACGTCTCATAGTTTAGACGAAACAGTTTTAAAACATAATCAGATCCTAAGTCTCAATTTTGTTGCCTGTCTATTTTTTTGGCATCCATTAGTGTCTAATCATTTGACTACCCTCAACACATTATAAAGAGAATGCCTTTCTTTTTCTCTATCTCCTTTTGGTGGAACTGAATATAGTTAATGTCTTGGTCTTTGTAAAACAATGACTATTCATAGTCTTGAACCTACGTTGTCGTCCTTGACCTTTGTGTCATTATCATCGCTTCTCCAAACGCAGACTAGACTTTTCCAAACGGAACAATAGTCAATGTCTTGGTCTTTGCAAAACAACGACTATTCATAGTCGTGAACCTACGTTGTCGTCCTTTGCCTTAGTGTCATTATCATGTCGCTTCTCCAAACGCAGACTAGACTTTTTCAAACGGAACATATATTCGGTTCCACCGAAAGAAGATAAGGAAAGAAAGAGACATTTCGTTTATAAAGTATTGAGGTAGACAGACAACAAAACTGAGACTTGAGACTTGAATATGTCTTAAAATTATTTAGTCTGAATTCTAAGATTTAAAATATTGAGAGTATTCCTCTTGAATAGGGAAGAAAAAATTACACTCAGAAATTAGGGGCCTTCAGGTGAGGAGGATAGAATCCACCGCATCTTGTAAAGGGTGTTTGAGAAATTGGTAGGTTGATATAATAGTTGCCCGCACAGGTGAAAATGGAGGGGTAGGTAAAACACCCACTACAAGGTTGATTTGTGTTTCACACAGTATCTCCCAATAGACTTGTCGACCTTGTATCTCTATTTCCAAAAGTGAAACAGGAATAAGAAATTGGGAATTTTTTTTTTTTTTTGTCAGAGCTTTTGAATTAGAAACTCTAGTCAAAGCTTTTGAATTAGAAACTTGTCTTTTTTTCTCATAAAAAAATTATGGGCGAATATCTTGGATTTTGTAATGCTACAATGCATACGATTTGAAAATTTTCAAAATTAAAATATTGTCGAAACCAATTGTTATATCATAAATATTTGTCAAAAGATGCGAAAAATTATGCCACCAGTCCATTTTACCATTTATCAATGCTATTCCTCATTTCTGTTTATTAAATGGCAGAGCTGGGAAAATAGGGGTAAGCGTTTTGTCTTATATAGACTACAATGAAGATTGAAAAAAGGTTCAATAACCATTACGGTTAAGCAAATCTCAACTATCTATATACTAAAAAAAAAGTTCATGGTGGCTGTGAACAATGAACTTTACCCATGAAATGACATAGATTGCTCTTGAGTTCAATTCTTTTGTAGTTTGTCACCCAATTGTCATTTTACCCCATCGAAAAATGTTGAACCATTGTGCAGACCAATCACAGTTAAGCAATTTGATCATGTGGAAATGCATGGTGGCACCCACACAATTCACTGTCAATTTATTTTAAGAAAATTTGAAATTAGCAAGACAGGGTATATATATATATATATATATTAAGTGAGACATATTCTTTTATCTTTTAATTAATTTCACTCAATAATTGAATTAGGTAAAAATTTTGTACAGTGTAACTCATTCACTTAATGCAGTAAGCTATAATTTAAATTATACTCGATTTAAAATAACAATACATTAAAAGTTAAGTGTGTATCACGGGAGTTGTTTTCTTAATTTTTCACTGTGATGGGAAGTCTTTTCCAACTTTATTATAATGTGAATGGACGGATGTATTTATTGAAAAAGTCACTAATTACTTAACACGTTTCGGTCTCATCTAAATGTTACTATAGAGTGAATGGCCTAACGTGTCTATAAAGAAATTATGGATTACCTAACGCATTTTCATGTACTGTCTTTTTTTATTTTTTCGAAGTGTAAAATCAGAGAGTGGAGATTGGAGAAGGCCAAGAGTTTTGAGTGCTTTTTTCCGTTTAGTGGGGTCGTAAGAGGCCGGAAGATATGGAAAAATGATCCTAATAGAGAAGACAAGACACATCGGTCTTTCTTTCCCTGCCGATAAAAAAAGGGACAATTTTCGCTTATTTTCTTTAGAGCAATAATGATTACCTTGTTTAATTTAATATTTCTTTTTCCTCTTCACATTTCACCAAAATAAGCCATCCACTTTCATTTTCATAAGGTAATTACCCACAAATTTGTTTGCTGCAACTTCTAAATTATGAAAATTGTCGCAAGAAAATTCAAATATAATCGATTGCCAAAAAAAAAAAAAAAAAAGAATTGCATGTGAATCTACATGTCCATATAGGTAAAATTCAAAAGGTTTCACGTTCTATCTTCTTTTGCTTTTCCGAGCTCTAAAGTTGAAGCGTGGAAATTGAGAAGGCCAAAGGTTTTGAGCGCTCTTTTTCCTCTTGTGGGGTCGTAGGAGGCGGGAAGATCTGGAAAAATGATCGTAATAGAGAAGACACATTGGTTTCTGTTGCCTTGCCAATAAAAACCAAAAAAACAAAAAGAAAAATCCCTCATTTTCTTTAGAGCAGCAATAATTACCTGATATTTCTTTTTCCTCTTAACATTTCATCAAAATAATCCATCTACTGTCATTTTCATTATGTTATTACCACATTTTTGTTTGCTGCAGCTTTTAAATTATGAAAAGTAAAATTTTATCTGTCGCAAGAAAATTCAAATATAATCAGTCGCCAAAAAAAAAAAAGAATTATATGTGAATTTTCACATCCCTATAGGTATAATTCGAAAGATTTCATGTTCTTTCTTTGCTTTTTTTGAGGTCTTAAAGTTGAAGCGTGGAAATTGGAAAAGGACAAAGGTTTTGAGTGCTCGTTTCCTTTAGTGGGGTCGCAGGATGCAGGAAGATCTGGAAAAATGTTCCTAAAAGAGAAGACACTTGGTCTTTGTTGCCTTGCCGAAAAAAAAAAAAAAAAAAACAAATTCGCTCATTTTCTTGAGAGCAATTATAATTACCTGGTTTGATTTAACATCTCTTTTTCCTCTTCACATTTCGTCAAGATAATCCATCGGCTTTCATTTTCATCATGTAATTACCCACATTTTTGTTTGCTGCAACTTCTAAATTATGAAAATGGGTTAATATCTTGAAAAATCCCAAGCTAGTACATCTATGACAAATTTATTCCAAATTAATTTTTTGACCACAAAAAATCTAAATTGGTACGCATTAACTGGTGCACTTGTAATAAATTTACTCTCTGTTAGTTTCTATTAAATGTTATTGTCAAATTATTGAGTTGGATGACATGTGATAATGAATTAGTATATTAGTTTGGGATTTTACTATTTGTCTGTCATAGTTATACCATTTTTGTGGTTTTTTGTGTTATTATAATTGAACAAATGATATATTTATCACAAATGTATCAGTTTGAGGTTTGTGGCGGTCGACAAATTAGTTTAAGATAAATTTATCATAAATATACCAGTTTGAGGTTTTTTGTGGTCACTTGGGATAAATTTGCAACATGTATACTAATTTAGAGTTTTTCGTTGTCAAAAAAATAGTTTGAAGTAAATTTGTTACTAGTGTACTAATTTGAAGTTTTTCAAGGTATTAACCTTTATGAAAAATAAGTTGTTTTTATTTATTGCAAGAAAATTCAAATATAATCAAGTCACCAATAAAAAAAAACGAAAAGAATTACATGTGAATTTACACGTCCATATAGGTATAATTTGAAATATATATATATTTTTTTTACGGTAGAAGAAAAATCAAGATGCTTGTGCCGCAATATCAACTTCCTTTTGGTTCTCCCATAAAACAACATTACTGCGAATCCTGATCCTATTAGATCCAGATCTCAGAGCGGATAAATTTCATATTGTGTTTGGAATTTCACCTATCAACCCTTCCCGATAACTATGATGAAGCTCTTCTAGATTCTCCATGATCCAACAGCATTAGGAAACTCCCATCGATTGCAATATACGGACCATTTGTGAATCATTTTCATAGGGGATTTTCTCTCTCGGAACCACTTTTTATATATTTTTTTTCTACTGAATCATTTTCATCGGATTCTCTCTGAATCACCATTTTCACACCATTTAAACGGGATCCTATTATTATTATTATTAAATGATATATGAGACCAAAAAAAGAAAGAAAAAGAAATTGGAGTATTCTAGAATTAGATCTCCTCCTTCTTAAGAGGTTACTCTTTCGTTATTGGACTAAAACTGCCTGTGTTATGCAGTAATGACCTTTCGATTTCATTTGAATTTTTATCAGCATCATTCGATTCGATCCGACCAACCTTGCATATCCTGCGCTTTTCTTTTGACTCCATGCTCACAGCTTGTCCCATTAGTTTGGTGAGCGCTCATAGCTAATAACATTATCTCATCCACCCGCTCTCACAGACAAATTTTCAACGTCACAAAGATGTTCTCTTGATGGCCAATTCATCTGAAGAAGCAAAACCAAATGTGTTTTTGAAGAATTTTCGTGCAATCTCATCTCAGAATCTCGATTGCTATTCGTAAAGTTACAAATGTGTTATAAACTCAGGACACATTTTTTAAGGAAAATACGATACAGTGAATCACTTGCAGACATCACAATCAACTGCAGATAATTAAGGATATCAAACCGACGTCAGACCGACATCAAACTGCGGATAATTAAGGACATCTGAGCTTGTCGAGCAAACTCCATCTGACGCTGCTAGAGGCTTGCATTTATTAGCTCAACCTCAAGGACAGAGAAATACCATCATTTAGAAGTACGAATTAGGTTCATATATGGTACATATCCCCTAGGTGGTCAAACAGAGAAAGCTTTTCCAGGTAAAATTCTAAAGCTAGCGCTAACGGCCTCTGGAACAGTAGAAGAAGAATTGGAATCATTAGCGGTAGCACACTCAACAATTCCGCATTTATCAGACCAAACTCCTTTTCCAGTGTCCCAAACGGCAGGTAATATGTGTGGCAATAGTAAGTTTGAACCATTAAGGTCATGGAGAGAAGCATCGGTAGCCTGAAGCTGAGATCTCTGGTGAGGCAAATGATCATCTGGACTGACACCAAGAGTGCAAATGTATTGCCGGTTATGAAGACAATGTACGCTAAGTCCCTGCCGAAAAAACCAGTCATATAAGATGCATAGGATGCGCGGAAGCCTTCTGTAAGAGTTTTGTCGACTTCTGTTTTAAAGTGTGGAGGCTGAAGCACAGATTGGTAGGTTGCGCTCACAATGAGCCCGGCGACGACCAGTAGGGCATTGCGTATGTTGGCCCTTGACTCTCCCTCCAAGACCAGTGATGAATGTGTTCCTCTTCCGTGTATGGCTCCAACTGCATTGAGGATTTCTCTGATCGCTCCATCTTCTCCTTCCCTTCCCACGAAATCTAGAGGCGTCTGGCCACAATTGTTACGGGCATTCACGTCCACGCGCACGTAATGCTGAGCATGCTTATCACGCATGAATTTAACCACCTGCAATTTACCATTCGTTTTTTTGTTGTCGTTGATTTTCAGACATCAAGATAATACCGTAAAATTTATGGCATGGACGGACATCCTTTATTCTAGTGATGATCAAAACAGATCCGATTCAATAGATTCCTTAGGTTAGAAGTGTTTTGCATATTGAAGCGATATCAAATTGACACCCTTACTGTAATGATGCACCAGGAAAAGTGCGATAAAAAAAGGGAACAGTAGGATTTGCCTGAGAATTTTTTATGGCCACAGCAAGATGCAAGGCGGTATTGCCTTTGTTGTCCTTCAACTTGATCACGTGCTCCATATTTTGCTGCTTCAGATGCTCCACCAACTCAACGAAGGCTTCATCCTGATCATTCTTCACGGCGAGGTGAAGCCCCGTCTCCTTCTGGGCGGTTGTCTCTTTAACGGATTTAGGCGAAACGAAGAGCAGTTCCCGCATGACTTCAACCTTACCGTTTTCGATGGCATAATGCAAAGGGATTCTATCTTCCAGTCCCTTCGCCAAGCACAGGTGTGGACACCCTTTCACGAGCTCCTTTGCGATCTCAACATGACCTCGAGCTGCCGCGATGTGCAGCGGACTTAAACCATCGGCGTCCTTTTCTTCTGCGAACTCTGGGATGCACGTCAGGAGCGCTTCGACTAAATTGAGATAGCCGGCCGCACAAGCGGCGTGTAGCGGCGTGTAACGCTTCCATCTGAAAGCCAGCTCCTGTAGATGTTCCCGTTCGCGTTCGATCAAGGCTCTCAGCATTTCGATGTTGCCCGCTTCAGCTGCTGCAAAAAACTGCTCCATCTGATCTAAACTAGCAATGGTCTCACCTTGGGACACCTTCGCACTTGGACATCTAGATACAGATCCAACTAGAAGGACATCGTATTAAAAAAAGACCTGCCTTGGACTGGTGCCACATGGTCTTTTGGTAAACGGCTCTTTTTTTTTTTTTTTTTTTTTTTTGGAGAGGGGTCATAAAATGGCTTTTTAATAGAAAAGAAATTTATGCTTTGTTTGGAAAATAACTTTCAGGAAAACATTTTTTGAATTTTTAAGCATTCGTTTCATTGAAAATGAACTAATAAAAAAAATGCTTTCCATTCTTGGAAAAAAAATACTTTTAAAAGTGGGGAAAATACTTTTCAAAAGTAGAAAATATTTTCCGTAACTTCTTCTACCTCATTTTCTTTCACCAAACACATTCTCCTTTTAACTTTTTGTTCTATTTTTTCTTTTGTTTTAAAAATCGAGTTTTTTCAATTTTTTTTTCTTCTTTCTTAGCAGGTGACTGGAGACGGTCTAGCTCGAGCCTCACCATAGGCCGTCAAGACTCCACCTCACCCAATCTGGTGCGGCCGAGCTTACCCGAGGTCGGCAAACTAGGCAAGGCTCGAGCCTTGCCCAAGGTCGCTTGAGCCTTGCTAACCTTTGGCAACCTTGGTTGAGGCTCAAGCCCTACTCTTCGGCCTCGGGCAAGCTCGGGGCTTGGTAGTATCTAGTGGGCTCGTGCCTTACTGCCGTCGTCATAGCCAGCTGACCAACCAAAGCCAAGGATGATGAAGAATAAAAGAAAGGAAAAAAAAAAAACAGATAAAATAAGGAAAGGAAAAAAATTAAAAATTTGATTAAAATAATAAAAATAATTATTAAAATGGTTAATACCCTTAAAAGCCCCAAACTGGTACACCTTGGACAAATTTACTCCAAACTATTTTTTTGATCACCAAAAATCCAAAATTGGTATACCTTTAATAAATTTACTCCAAATTGGTACACTTGTAACACATTTACCCTCTATTAGTTTTTCGTTAAATTTCATAATCAAATTATTAAGTTAAATGACACGTGATAGTTAACTAGTATACCAAGTTGAGATTTTACACTTCGTTTGTTACAGTTTACAATTTTTGTGATTTTTTTGTGGTATTAATCTAATTTAGCGGATAGTATATTTGTTACAAATTTACCAGTTTGAGGTTTTTTGCGGTCGAATAAATTAATTTGGGGTAAATTTGTCATAAATGTACTAGTTTAGGATTTTTTATGGTCAGTCGGGGTAAATTTGTTACAGGTGTACCGGTTTTGGATTTTTCATGATCAAAAAAATAGTTTTGAGTAAATTTGTCACAGTTGTACCAATTTTGGGTTTTTTTAGGGTATTAGCCCTTACTAAAAATGATTTTATGGAAGAAAATATTTTCCTTATGGAACAACGGAGAAAATTTTCTAATGCATTTTCAAATTTCAGTCAAACACTAGAAAATATTGTTATTTTCCTGAAAAATGGCTTATTGAAAAATAGTTTTTAGAGACACCACATTTTATATGAAACAAACGGAGCCTCAAAAGCAAAAAAATTTCAAAAAATCCCTGCCTTGGCCCCATTTTTCTCGAAGTGTTTGTTTCAGACCATGAATTTGGTAGTTCATTTAATTTTCTAGTCCTAAAGTTCTGGTATGAACGGCACCCGTGATAGTACCTTTCTATATTGTCGGTGGAGTTCACAGCAAAGCGCGAGCAAAAAGTTTATTAGAGAGCTAGGTCCACATGCTATCAAAAGAGGACCTTACTTTATGACTTCCGTACGTGAGTCATTATTGCAGAGGTACTAAAATCGTTCCGATTTTCTTTTTACTTTCTCTAATAGTCACAAAGAAACCCTAAATATTCAGAAAATTTATATGTGGGTATTTCTTTCAAGCATTGATCCAGAGTCTGAACTCTGAAGCAATAACCCCTTTGCTATAGCAAACAAAAAATCATGAAAAAGAAAATGAATATTCATGGGAGTCGGACTTTATAACGACTGGTTTCTAACCCGCATAGCTGGTGTGATTTATTGAGTGAAGTAAAGGAATTAATTTAATCAATAAAAAATCGTTGCTTGAAAAGTTATACAATTCAAATAAAGAATGTTTCATCTATATAAGCATATTGGGCTCAATTTGCAGATACTATAAGGTAGAGTTTGTTTGTGTTCTTTTTACTGGTCATGAACACAATTTCTGGTTTTTTGTTCCGAGGAACAAAAAAAGAACAGAATGCATTTGTTTACATTTTTGTTTCAAATCTATTTTTTTTTGTTTCGGGAACAAATTTGGAATTGAAACAAGTTTTTGTTTCCTAGAACACTTCCAGAAATAAATTTTCTCTCTCATATTTTTTTCCTCTTTTTTTCTTCTTCTTTTCTTCTTCTTTTTCTTTGGCAGCCGGTGACCTTGCCGGAGCGTCGCCGGCCTCTGGCGAGGCCGAGCCTCGCCCAGCCACGGCGAGGCTCGCTAGCCCACCCGAGAAACTCTTCTCCTCCTGAGCTCACCGGGGGCCGGCAAGCCTTGCCGTGGCCGGGCAAGGCCGCCGCCCCTCGTCATCCTGGCCACCATAGGCCATGGCTGAGGCCGACGACCGACCAAAAGGAAGAAAAATAAAAAAATAAAAAATTAAAAAATTAAAAATTGAAAGAAATAAAAAAAATTATACAAGTTTACCAAATGTGTTTTTGTTCTTTTTCTATTCTAGGAACATAAATTATAAAATTTTACCAAATACGTTCTTCTGTTCAAAAATTGTTCCTCGGAATAGAAATAGTTTTTTATATTTCTGTTCCCTAGAATAATTTTTGAATAGAACGTTACCAAACACACCCTAAGTATGAAAGAACTCTTATTACTTCATTATTTTCAGAAAACTGCAAGTCAATAGTCAAGGAAAGAAACTTTGTGTGTGAATTAGATGCTGGGTGCATATTTGGTTTTTTACACAATCAAATTTAACACATAATAGATCATTTGATTGGATTTTGAATTTCACACTACATGTTTCATGAGGTTAGCTGTGCTATTTAGTACATATGGCCTAATTTTCAATGGTATTTATAAAAATATTTCACTATCACCCGATATTTAAAATAATAATATCAACCCAAATAAGTCACCGATTACCTATATGTTATTTTAGTGAAAAATCGATTACCTACGTGCATCTTTGATTACTAAAAGCCAATTTGTCTTTCGCATTCTATTTAACACATTTTCATGCACGATCATTTTCATTTTTTTTTTTTTTATCTTCTTCGTCTGTCGAATTCACCTAAATAATTGAAAAGGTTACTATTTTAAAGTGAAGGAGAACAACTTAAATTTCAAAAGTAGGTTTCGATTCTCATGTCCTATAAGAAAGTAAAACAAAAATTTAAAAGTAAAAGTTAAAATAGAAATAAAGTATAGCCAACGAAAAAAGTTTATCTAATCCACTTATCAAAAATATTATTGATTTTTTTGGTCAAATAAAAAATTTATTATTGATTACCTAACGTGTTTTGCACGAAGTCCTATCGTGGAATTGGAGATGGCCAAAGGTTCATGCGTGATCTTCTTTCCTTATTGGCGAGGGAACCAATCGACAACGTTTGGTGAATTAAGGCGCGTTGCAGAACGATTACGTTCTCGAGAACGATTCGATATGAAATGATTCTTTTTTATTACGTTCCTTGAACAATTTCTAAGCATTTTAAGTCATTTAATAATTGTCCAAAATTTTTGATTCTGGGAATAATTGCATTTGTACACGTCTTCAGTGATTACATTCCAAATCAATTTCTTTTAATTTTTAAATAACTTTTTCCTTTTTTTTTCCTTTTCCTTTTTCTCCTATTCTTCTTCTTCTTCTTTTGGTCGGTCGTCGGATCGGCGACCGGCCACTGGCCAAACGAGGGCCGGCGACCTCACCGGAGTATCGTCGGGCTGGCGATCGGCCACTGGCCAAATGAGGGCCGGTGACCTCATTGGAGTGTCGTCGGCCCTTGTTGGTCGAGCCTTGCCCAGCCTCGCTGGTGGCCAGGTGAGCCTCGCCAGGGCTACGCCAGACCTGCCTAGCCACCAGCGGGGCCGGGCGTCATGAGGCAAGCCTAGCCCCTGCGAGGCTCGGCCCGGCCTCGCCGGTGGCCAAGCGGGCCTCGTCGGGGCTCGACGAGGCTCACTTGGCCACTTTGGCTGGCTGGGCGAACCTTGCCGGGGCCAGGCAGGCCTCCCCCAACCACTGACAAGGTTTGGCCTCACCAGATTTGGCTTAGTTGAGCCACGCTGGTGGCTGGGCTTGCTTCTGGCAAGCTCGTCAAACTGATTTCAGTGACCGGTGGCGGCGGTAGACGGTAGCGTACGGTGGTGGACGGTGGTGGCAGGATGAAGAAGAAGAAAAGAGAAGAAGAGAAAATATAATAATAAAAATAATTGGTTTTGATTATTAGATTTGTTCTTGGAACAATAATCAATTTTTTTTTTTTAATTCTTGATTTTGTTCCTAATCTCATACAATGAATGAAAAAATAGAAATTTATTCTTAGGAACAAAAATTTTACTAAACGCGATTCTATTCCTAAATTGCTTCCGGAAACAAAAAAATCATAATCATGCACTATTAGGATGGTTACCAAATAGGCACTTAGTCCAAAGTTAACATCCGCCTCTCTCTCTCTCTAACCTAAGAGATCCATCCTAGATGGAGTCTCTCTCTCTCTTTCTCTCTCTCTTAGAACCTAAGAGATCCATCCTTGATGGGGTTAGTGCACCGAAGTAATTTATTTGAGCCCTTCTAAATGCTAAGCCGGTTCACATTGAACCACGTCACTCGCTGACGTGGCATACAGATTGACACATGAATACTGACCTGGAATTAAAAAATAGACAAAAATAAGTTTTTTCTCTCTCTTCCTCCCTCTCTCCCTCCGTTCAGATCTGGCCCAACCTCGGCTCCTCTCCTGCCGTCGCCACCGGCGGAGTCGCCGGCACCTTGATTAGGCTGAACCCCATTGCCGGAGTCGCTGGCCATGGACTGCGTTCAAGCTCTCGTCGTCTTCCCCGACGCTATATCTCTGCATTTTCTTTTGCTGTTTGAGCTCGCAATCCATGGCCGTCGAGAACTCGAACTCGCCGCCTCCCCGCAAGCTATGGACGATCTAGGCTTGTGGCCATGGACGAGATCAGATTTGAAGGCCCAACTCCAGTCCAGATCTGGACAGGGAACGACCACGAGCCGCCGTGACGATGGAGGGTTGGCTCGGCCATGGACGAAGCCGACCACGAGCAGAAGGTGGGCGACGACGGAGGAAGATAGAGCACACCACAAGCACGGTAGAGGGGAAGCTTCCTTCCCATTGCAATGGCAGTCCATGAGTCGTCGTTGCTCACGACAGGACCTCAAGATCTGCAACCTAGCCGTCGTTGGCTCGGCCATGGATGGGGCCGACCACGAGCGTAGGGCGGGCGACGACAGAGGGGAAGCTTCCTTCTTCCCATTACAATGGCAGTCCGTAGGCCGTTGTTGCTCACGACGGGACCTCCAGATCTGCAACCTAGCCGTCGTTGGCTCGGCCATGGACGGGGCCGACCGTAAGCCGTCGTTGCCCGGGACTTCCAGATCTGCAACCATGGCTCCAGTGACAGCGGCTCGTCCATGGCCGCGAGCGACGGTGGTCGACTTGCGGATTTGCAACTCCGCTCGGCAGTTCTCTCCTTGAACTCGGCGTTGGCAACTCCACCGGTGGCGACGGCGGAGGGAGATGGGGAGGTTGGGCTCGACGTGGCCGGAGACGGAGGAGAAAGGGTAGATGGAAGTGAAAAGTGAGGTGGACTGAAATTTTTATTTTGTTTAATTAAATCCACGTCAGTATATATTTGTCAAATTGTAATTGGTTTAAGTTGAACCGAACCAAGCTTTCAGTATTTGAACATTATGGAGGGCCTTTAACAAGTCCCAAAGTCAGCTAAACAGAGACCGAGAGTACCTAATAATTTCCCTCATGTTGTCCAAGCGTGGGTCCCCAGAAGTCAGCGGTCTTGGTCATATATAAAATATGATATGGTCATGTGTAAAGTGTAATTTACATTGTTGTCTAATGTTTCCAGACCTCCTGTGTACCTCTGTGAGAGAGAGCGCGAGTGGAAGCGATGCCTTTGAGTACGATCGCTTGGACGGCGATGATACTGGTTCTTGTCTTTCTGACTCTCACATTCGCTCCGAATTGGTCCCTGGCGATTCTAATTCTTGTCGGAAAGATTGCTCAAGCATTTGATGGGAAGAAGACAGCAAATCGCACTGCTAATGCTCCTTCAGGTTCAGGTTCTGGTCCGGGTCCGGATCTAGGTCCGGGTCCGCCTCCGGATCAGGGTCTGGGTCAGGGTCTGCCTCCGGATCAGGGTCAGGGTCACCGGGCTCTTCAGGCTCGTCAGGGTCGTGATATAGAAATGGGCGCTTTTGGAGAGGAGAGAACACATCCGGTAAGTTTTCTCTGCATCTTTTGGATCTGTATCGTTACTTCAAACTTCCATGACACTAAAGCTGTGGAATCGGTCCTCTGCTTGCAGTTCGACCCAACAAATGCTAAAAATTGTCTAGAATGTTACAAATCTTCTTTTGACAGGAACGATCGAATCACTAAATTTTGAATATCACGAGTTCCTATCTAAGCTCCAAGAATTATTGATATTGCGCTGGCCTGTTTAATACTTTTGCTTTCTCATAAAATTCTAAATATTATTTAAATTTCGGAAGTATTATGAAAAAAGTCACGTGCGGATTTAATTATTGACATTTGAGTGTTACGATTGTTTCGAGTATTTAGAATTATTTACAAAAGTCAAAATTCGTAAGTTGTAAGATTTCAGTGCAATTAACATGTTGGACAAGGTTCGCCTCCAACTGAACCATAAACCTATGTGTTTTTATTTTTTTATTTTGTGGTCTGGCAACATAAGACTTGGTTTGAAATACTACGTTTACTATGTGAAGCCATTTAATTCCATTTAATTCCCTTGATTTGACAGGAATCATCTTCAACCACACTGTCATCATCTGAAATCAAGTATCAAGTATTCTTGAATTTTAAAGGTTCAGATATTCCCAAAGCAATTCTGGATCAGCTTTACAAAACATCAGTAGATGCAGGGATCTTGATCTTCCGAGACAGTGAAGAAATTTCTGTTGGAGATGATATATCGTTGAAGGCGCTTGAGGCCATCAAGCAATCGAGAATTTCGATAGCCATCCTCTCCATAGATTATGCATCCAGTAAACGGTGCCTCACGGAGCTGGTACAAATGTGGGATTGCAGAAAAACAAATGGACAGACTATTATCCCGGTTTTCTATAATGCTAGTCGCTCCGATGTAATAAACCAGGAGGGGGATTTTGGAAAGGCCTTCCGTCTACACGAGAAAAGAGTCGACTCAGAAACCATCAAAAAATGGCGGGAGGCTCTTCGAGGCACGGTGGACTTAATCGCACATAGCGGGAAACTATTTGAGGGGTAATGCTTTTACTTCTGATTTCCTTTTTCTTTCCTAGATAAATGAAAAAAAAAAAGTATAGGATGATGTTAAATGAACCCAAACCTTTTTGAATATTCAACGATGCATAAGAATAAACCGTGGTTCCCTGGGTTGACTTAATTTTTATCGGTCCATTCCCCACTTTGATTTTTGTCCGTCTTTTAGTTTTTTTTGGTAGCTTTCTTATCATCCTCCTGCTTCATCACTTACGCCATGCAGGCACGACGACGATCTCGCCGAACAAGTTATTTTGCGTGCTGCGGGGATTTTGAGGGACGATGGCCTAG
The DNA here is from genome assembly GCA_014182575.1 of Eucalyptus decipiens. Taxonomy (NCBI): domain Eukaryota; kingdom Viridiplantae; phylum Streptophyta; class Magnoliopsida; order Myrtales; family Myrtaceae; genus Eucalyptus; species Eucalyptus decipiens. The sequence continues at coordinate 24,943,209 of CM024613.1, forward strand.
CTGTAACCGACGAACTAAATGGAATTGATCTTCACGTTCAAGAGATGATGAGAAAGCTTGGTGTTGCCCACAGGGAGGGACGAGAAACCGAAGTACGTGGAGAAAAAGTACGCGTCATTGGAATATGCGGTGGGCCGGGTGCCAAAAGGACTACCCTTGTGAAGGTTGTCTTTAACAAGACGCGTGACTCGTTTAATAGATGTAGCTTCCTTCCAGGAATTAGTTCGAAAGGAATCCATTTTTTACGCCGTATGTTGATTGCTGACCTTGAAATGGACAAATCAACTGAATCTGCTTCTTCTGGGATCGAAGGGATAACATTTCATAATAAGAAGGTTCTCATTGTGCTTGACGATGTGGATGAGGATGAACAAATTAAAGCATTAGCCGGGGACCTTACTTGGTTTGGTCCTGGAAGCAAAATCATTGTGACGACGAATAATAGAAAGGTTTTAAATGCTTTCAACAATGGAGCAGATGGTCATGAGCCAGTTGAAATACACGAGATTGAACCAATGAGTGATGACGATGCTCTACAACTCCGTCATGATCCTGATTTTCAAGGAGATGCTCAAGAAGAAGTATTTTAGTCTGAGTATTGTCAAAGCTATTGGAGGGGTTCCTAGGAATATTGTGCATCATGCTTCATATTTAGGCCGGAATATGGGTATAGATAGCTGGAGAAGTACTCTGCAACTACTGCAAGAACACGGGAGGATAGGCAGGCTGCCCAAGTCAGTTATGCAGTAGGATCGGAGCTTGGAAATTCCGTTGAAGACAAGCAAACGGATTAAAATTGAAGATATGGATTAGATTTCGGCCCATCGAAGGAGCATAAAGTGATCCAACGGATCCAAGGAGGAGGAAGAAGCCTGGAACTTTGGAGTTTGAATGCATTGCACAAATCCTGATGCAACGCAAGGCTGGAGGGTTGAATTCTAAGTTTCTTGTGTTTTGAATTTCCTATGTCTCTAAATTCGCTATGGATTAGATTTCGTCTAGTTTCCATGTGTTTTAAATTCGCTGTAAGTTTAATGTTTCCTAATTACCACTATAAATCTGTGACATGTTCTCTGTGTAAGAATTTAGATTTGAGTTTGATAATATACGATTTTTTTTTCTCTAATGAAGTGAACGAATCCTTCGATTAGGTTCTTTATCTAATGATGGGAAATTTTACTACTTTTTTTTTTTATTTATTAAAAATCCTGTATGGTGAAAAACTCCTTTATGCTTTAGTGTTGTACTCCATCTATCCCTGAGTTACTTTCCATTGCACACTCTCAACTTCTTCTTAGCCTCACTATGCATCAGTTACGTATCTTTAGATGTTTATACAGAGTACTGACATATCGTAAAGGAAAAGGAGTGTGATTAGTTAAGTAAAACAACCCAAAAAAAAATATAAGAGGAAAATATTTTACTAAAGAAGGATATCGTTATTTATAGATTTTCAAAAATGACGAAGGACGGTAAAAATTAATCATTCTTGGAAGTCAAACGTCTATAGGAGGAACTTCTCATTTGGTAAATTCTCTATTTTGTTCCCTTGGTCACATCTTTGTTCCCTTCTCCATTACCATCATATATATAATACAAAAAAAAAAATACACTAATAGTATTATAGTATGATAACTTTCAATGTTGACTTTGATATCATAACTTTTTAAACAATTACTTAAATGCCATAATTTTTGAAAAAACACTCACTTGAATGATATCGATGATTTCCCTTTCTTGAAAATCTTGTGTGGTATTTATTTAATATTAATTATACGACGTGACTTGCCAATCGAAAAATTGCATGGCAATAAAAAGTTGCTTTTAGAATTTGCAACGAAGAGCAAGATTAGGAGAAGCAGTCTTTGTCTCTGGAAACACAATAAATCATGCACATTTTCCCTATTGCAACATTCCTTGCCCGTAAGCCCTAATTTTGTCCCTCTGGGCAGTCCTTTTTTTTTTTTTTTTTAATTTTTTTTTTGGCCTTCCATGTTTGTGTGTAGAAAGAGGGGTGGAGAGTAATGTAACTACAGACCCTCCATTGATTCTTCTATGTTTCATTGTCTCCAGCTAGTCCGCGATACTTTTTTTTTTTTTTTGGTAAGATAGTCCGCGATGCTTTTACTTTCAACTTTTTTTAAAAAATGACATGCGAGAAATGTTAACGTAGGACTCTTGTCGCAAATATGTTAAGAGAACGTCTCTTTAGAGCCATGATATTAATTGTATAATAAAAAATTCGTAGGGAAAGTACAATTGAATTTTAAAATTTTAAAAACTAATCCAAAAACTTGTTAGATTTGTACAATCAAGTCTTTTCACAAAAATCGTCAATTTGATTAACGGAAAATGCTGACTTGACATTTTTAAATCAATTTCTCTTTTGTGGGAGGCATTTATTATTATTTTTTCTTCAAATCTTATTTAAATTAGATTAAAAACTATAAAAGAAAAACTAAAATTTTATTTAATAAAATTGAAAAAAAGGGAATGGCAAGGCCGACGATGAGGCGCTTCTACTATATTTACCCATTGCTGGAGGGACCAACAAAGGTCGCTAGCCCTAGGCAAGGATGGTTGGCCCTCGCTAGGCTAGGGCAAGGGATGGTGGCTGGCCGCACAAGAGACGAGAGTTTTTTGACTTTTAGCGAAAATTTTGAATTTTCATTTTATTTTCAAATTTATTATTATGTGGATCACCTAATACATTTATTAAAAAATCATCGACTACCAGACGCATTTTGATGTGTGATGTCTTTTGTTTTTCCCCACCACCCCTCCATTATATCTACCAAAATAATTAAATACATTGGTGCATTCAGATGTGGCTGATGCTTGCTTGAGCAAGTTACATGAGACCTGATTGGAAGGTCGTAACATTAGACCACCAAATAATGAAGAGGAGCTCAAGAAGCGGAAAGTGAAAGCACACAAGGCCATGCAGGATCCAAACAACAATTTGCAGAGGTCAAAGATCTTCATGTAGAAATCATGGAGATGGATCCTGCAGAGCCAATCACAACAACATGGACGGATCGTTGCTCTCAGTGATTATTACTCTCTTCCCGACAACCTTTGGCATCGACTTGAGGAGCTCTGGGACGAAATTCAAATGGCCTGCGATGCAGCCAACGTGCAACGGTGTGTGCCGGGCTCTAGGATGAGTGCATTGCTTGCGATCAAGTCATTCAGTTCATCGACATTGTGCCTCTGAGCTGCTTCTGACAATCTTTAGTCCGTTTGAGTGGACATATCTGCCCTGCTAATTAGAACTGATAATGGTGAAGGTGAACAATATAGTGCAGGGCCTCTAAGCATGAAACGTGGTTTTATATGTTCGAAGAAAACATGTTCTGTTGATGGCCCATTCATCTGAAGAAGCAAAGACCAAATGAGTACTTGGAAGAAAACTTGGCACAACCTTATCTCAGAATCTTGACTGCTGTCCGTGAAGTCACAAACGTGCTATAAACTCAGGGCACATCTATTAGGAAAATACGCATAGCAAATTACTTGTGGACACTGCAATCGACTGCAGTGGATCAAGGACATCGATTTGATATCTGGCGACTCATATTCTCAGGAAAATACGATACAGTGATTCACTCAAGGACATCACACAATCAACTGCGAAGACTTAAGGACAGTAAATCAATATCTGACCCTGTCAAATAAACTCCATTCGATACTTCTGAAGCTTGCATTTCTTAGCGCAAACCTTAAGGAAAGAGATACCATCATTAACAACAATGAATTAGGTCTTTAGATGGTACATATCCCCTAGGAGGATAAACTGAGAAAGCCTTTTCAAGCAAAAATTTAAAGCTAGCGCCAACCGTCTCTGTATCAATAGAAGAAGAATTGGTGTCACTAGCAGCAGCACGCTCAACAATTCCTCCTTTTTCAGATCAAACGCTTTGTCCAGTAACGTGAACAGCAGGTAACACGTGAAGCAATAGTAAGTTAGAACCATCGCAGTCACGGAAAGTAACAGTGGCAGCCTGAGAGTGAGATCTCTGGTGAGGCAAATGATCATCTGAATCGACAATAAGAGTCCAAATGTGTTGCCACTCATGAAGGCGATGTATGCAACGTCCCTGCCAAGAAGACAAGTCACCCAAGATGCGCAGTATGTGAGGAAGCCTTTTGTAAAACTACTGTCTACTTTTGTTGTAAAGCTTGGAGGCTGAAGCACAGCTTGGTAGGTCGTGCTTGCAATGAGCACAGTGACGATCAGCAGGGCATTGCGTTTGTCACCAATCGTCTTCTTTTCTTTGTTCAAATTTTTCGATAGGGAACATGATAATGATTGAGGAGCATTTGTGACTGGTTCCACATCTAATTGATCTTTCTCCAAGAGTAGTCTTGAAGTAGGTGAGCTTGATCTTCCTCTTCCGTGTTCGGCTACTGCTTCTCTATCGTTAACAATGACCGATTTGGTCCCTAGACTGTACATATCCCCTAGGAGGTTGAACCAAGAAAGCTTTTCCAACAAAAAATTTAAGGCTAGTGCCAACCGCCTCTGTGCCAGTAGAAGAAGAATTGATGTCATTATCAGCAGCACGGTCCACAATTCCACGTTTATCAGACCAAAAGCTTTGTCCAGTAATGTGAACGGCAGAGAATATGTGAAACAATAGTAAGTTTGAACCAGCGCAGTTGCAGCCGGATGGGGAGATCTCTGGTGAGGCAAATGATCATCTGGATCGACAGCAAGAGTCCAAATGTATTGCCAGTTAGGAAGCCAAATTATGCAACGTCTCTGCCAAGAGGACGAGTCACCCCAGATGCATAATATGTGAGGAAGCCTTTCGTTGAATTATCATCAACTTTTATCCCAAAGCTTGGAGGGTGAAGCATGGTTTGGTAGGTCGCGCTCGCGATGAGTGTGGCACCAGCTAGCAGGGCATTGCGTATATCGCTGATGGACTGTTTTTCTTTTTTCAAAATTTTCAAAATTGCAGGGCATTGCGTATATCGCTGATGGACTGTTTTTCCTTTTTCAAAATTTTCAAAATTTTCAAAATTGCAGCTGTTTCCCAATCTGATTGATCTTCCTTTGAGACTACTCTTGAAGTGAGCGAGTTGTTTCTTCTTCTTCCGAGTTTGGCTCTAGCTGGTGCGTCAATTTCTCTGATCTCTTTACCATTAACAATGACAGATAGGGTCTGTAGACTGTACATATCCCCAAGGAGGTTAAAATGAGAGAGCTTTTCCAAGCAAGAATCTAAAGCTAGTGCCAACCACCTCTGTGAAAGTAGAAGAAGTGATATCATTACTAGAAGGATGCTCAACAATTTCACGTTTTTCAGACCAACTGTTTGTCTAGTAACGTAAACGGCAGGAAATACGTGAAGCAATAGTAAGTTTGAACCATTGCAGTCATGGAGAGTAACAATGGCAGTCTAATGGGGAGATCTCTGGTGAGGCAAGTGATCATCTAGACCGACATTGAGAGTCCGAAAGTATTGCCACTCATGAAGGCTATGTACGCTAAGTCCTTGCCAAGAGGGCCAGTCATCCAAGATTCATACGATGCAAAGAAGCCTTTCATGGAACTACTGTCAACCTTTGTTATAAAGCTTGGAGGCTGATGCACGGCTTGAAAGGCAGTGCTTGCGATGTGAGCGGCGACAACCAGCAAGGCATTATGTATTTCGCACATTGACTCTTCTTCTTTGTTCAAATTTTTCGATGGGGAACGATATAATGATTGAGGAGCATATTGTTGGAAAAATATGGCTTCGAAATTGGGTAGAACAATGAAATCGGATCGAGTGAAACAAGTCGGATTTTGAGGCGTGATATCACTTTCTTTAAGGATTTATTTGCCCCACAACGTTGCTAATGGTCACCGGCAAAAATCCTCCAGGATACAACAAAGTCTCGGATGAGAAAACTTGATAGCAATTCAAGTCTTTCTCCAGGGTCTCTCTAAGAAAACAATCGAAAATTTTGGCTGCAGTTTTTTGAAAGAAGACTCGAAAATTGACCTTCCAACCTTTTCCGAAAATGACAAGTATATATATGAAACAGACTCGCAACTCTTCGTAAAAATTGCGAACAAACACGTCTTTAGAAAATTGTTCGGATAAACAAACGCGACTCTTCGGAAGAAGTCGAAAACGAACAATTGCAACCCTTCGGCAAAGTTAAAACCGAATAAGCAATTTTCCAAAGGTTGTCTTGAAAAGACACAAATAAAATTCGGAATTATTTTATTTTATTTTTATTTTTTAAATAGAATTTCGAATTTTTTTAATTTATATTTCATTTCCGAAAATTCTCAAATTAAAAGGCAACCTTTGAATTAAAATAAATAAAAAATAAAAAATAAAAAAATAGCGAGGGATTAATGCTAATTAAACCGCGGGCGCGCAGGCGTGCAAAGTGGTAAGTGCGCCAAATAATCGCGCACCCGCACACGGGTATGGTGGGGTCTAGCCCGACCCAATCATTCCTTTAACCACAAAAGGGAAATCCTGCATTTTTAAACTGACCCACTTGCTCCTACCTTTTCTATGTGGGATAAAGTAAAAAGCATTCTTTTTTGTTTTAACAAACAAAATTCCAACACATATGTGGCTGATTTGGCATCTGATTGATCTTCCTCTGAGAGTAGTCTTTTTTTTTTTTTTTTTTTGAAAACCTCTGAGAGTAGTCTTGAAGCAGGCAAATTTGATCTCTCTCTTCGATGGTCAGCTCCAGCTTCTCTATTATCAACAAATTGGGTCCCCAGACTACACATGTTCCCTAGGAGGTTAGAGCAAGAAAGCTTTTCCAACCAAAAATTTAAAGCTAGTGCCAGCCGCCTCTGTGCCAGTAGAAGAAGAATTGATGTTGTTATCGGCAGCACGGTCCAAACGCTTTGTCCAGTAATGTAAACGAAAAATCATCCCATGACCAATCCTCGTGATCAAAAAGTAATCTTATGAGCTGGTGATTCTATCTTATCAGTATAGTCGATAGAAATTCACGGCTAACACCTCGATCAATTTGCGACTGGTCGGTTGGTTGGTCTATCGGACCATGACCGATCCTTGATTCCTTACCAATCGAACTAATCAATCCATGGCCAATGGCCTATGGTCGATCCATTCAAGACCTTTTGGCCGATCCTTAAGGGTTCAGAATCGAGGATGTTACAGTAGAATTTGGAGATGCACATATATCGTCTTTGGTGGATTTTAAAACTCTGATTTCGTCATTGTTGATCAAGTACAATAGGCATCCATTAGTTGGTGTTTAGGGCTGCGTCCTTCGAAAATAAGAATGGCCCCATGATTTTCCCTATATTTGTAGGAATTGAGGTGACACTCGTAATCTAAAACATCCTGCGATGTGCAATGAACTGAAACCATTTGTGTTCACTTTTTCCGTGAATTTCGGCATCGACTATAGAAGGTCTCGAATGAAATCAAATGGCCTACCACGCAAGCGACGTGCAATGGCATGTGACTCCTTTGGGAGCCATCAACTAGAGGATGAGCCTATTGCTTCTGCTCAAGTCATTCAGCTCATTGATATTGCCCTTCTAAGCCCCTTCTAACAACCTTCGTTCCATCCTAAATTAATAATGGTCTCTTCTTCTGACACCTTTGCCCCTAGACATCTAAATATAGATCAAACTAGTAGGACTATGTATAAAAAAGAGGAAATTTCAAATAAAAGTCTAAAATAGGGATATTTTTTCAAAAGAGGGCTCTAAGTGATCGTTATTTCAAAAAAGAGTTTGAAATGACAATCTCAATTTTAAATAAAGTCCCAAAGTGGCAAATTTACTCTCAAATAAGGCCCCAAGATCACCGACTAGCCAAATCTTAATATGACCATTTTCGTCCAGTAGCCTTTTCTGTTTTGTGTTTTCTTTATCTTTTTTTTTTCTTCCTTTTTATTTTCTTTTCTCCCTTTCCTTTTACATTCTTCTTCCTTCTGCAACCTTACCGCACATCCTTTTTCTTAATTCTTTGTGCTAAAACCTCACCACACCGGTCATGCTCTAGGTTGATGCTTTGATGGATGCCAATGTCATTTATTTTTTACTTTGTATGGTAATTGGAGATTTTTATAGCTCCTTGATAACCATTACTGCTTGACAAGAGGCGTCGGAATTGAGAATGTGGAAGACAGAAGGAAGAAAAAGAAAGTGAAAGAAAAGAAAATATAAACAAAAAGAGAGAAAAGGAAAAAGTGAAAGTGAAAGAGAAGGAAAACAAAAAGAAAAAGGCTTTTGACGAAAATGCCCATAGCCATATGAAGATATGAGTGATTGGCTTTTTGGGTCATAAGATGCCTTCTTAATAGATCATTAATTAAATAAAAAAAAAAAACCTGAAGTGAAGTTTTTTTCTCACATTATTTTCAAATTAATATCTATCTTAAAGTAGTCTTTGAAATTGATGATTTCGTCTCAATTGAACTCCAAGCTCATCACTCCACTTTCTAGCTATCCACGCCACTCTCCATCGCTAACTAGTAGAATGAGAACCATATACTATAGGGACTTTAGTAAATCATTTTCACTGGTAGTTAATCTTCTAGTCCTACAGTTTTGGGAGGGAGAAGTACATTATCAGTGCCATAATTTGTATACGGCGCTTACTTTGGTGCCAAAAGTTTTTGTCGGATCACTTAAGTGCCAAATCGGAGGAAAAACAATCACTTTGGTGCCACCGGCGAAATATTCCGACCAAAATGATTACGTGGCTATTCCGGCCAAAATGATTACGTGGCTTTAAAAAAAAAAAAAAATCGACAATGCCTTTAAACGACGTTGTTCTCGATCATCCTTAAGAAAACGACGTCATTTTGCCGTCCTACATGAATGGCCTCACAAAAACAACGCCGTTTAACTCATTTGGGATTTTTTTTTTTTATTTGAGGATTGAAATTAGGGTTTTTCCATTGTCCCTCGGCCTCTGCTGTCGCTGGGCCGCCGTTGCTCGCTCAGCCGCCATTGCTCGGCGCTGTTCGAACGCCCTTAATGGCACACGAGGGAACACTAGCCCCGGTCGCCGGAGCCTAGGTACTGGAAGACGCAGGCTAGACACTCATTGGGGAGATTGGAGATGGAGAGGGAGACATCAATGGCGGCGTACTCGTCGACGGCCTCCCCGAGCACTGGCTAGATCATGGCCTTTGACTTGGCCGTCGAGTGACTATCGTCGGGGTTGGGATCGAGGTCGAGGTCGGAGCCGCGGTCGCCGAGTGGCCATCATCCGGGTCAGGGTCGAGGTTAGGGTTGGAGCCGCGGCCGCTGATTGGCCATCATCGAGGTCAGGGTCGGGGTCGAAGCTGCGGCCGCCGAGTGGCCATCGTCGAGGTCGGGGTCGGGGTTGGAGTCGCGACCGCCGAGTGGCCATCGTCGCCATCGAGGTCGGGGTTGGGGTCGGAGCCATGGCCACCGAGCATGGGGGCCGTCAAGGATGGCGACTGGCCGAAGATTTAGTGTTTTGAATTGGGGGAGACACCAAACGGCGTCGTTTTGGTGTTAGGATGCTGACTGTACTCTCCAGCAAGCCACATCAGCTTCAAAAATTAATAAAAAAGTGCCACGTCGGATTTCCGGCCAACCAGATCGGAGTTGGCATCAAAGTGAGCGTTTTTCAAACTTTTTCGCACTTAAGTGATCCGACAGAAACTTTTGGCACCAAAGTGAGCACCGTATACAACTTATGGCACTGATAGTGTACTTATCCCATTTTGGGATGAACAACACCTAAGAATGTACCTTTCTCCATTGTTGGTTTTCACAACAAAGCAACATGTTTTTGTGAGAAAAGAAATTATTTCATGAGCTAGGTCCACGTGCCATCTGATTGCAAACTCATTTTATCTTATTTTATAGGGATAAAGCATCTGTTTCCTCCCGGATATGAAATGTCGTGGAGCCATTAATTATTTATGGATTAATACTACGAAATACTCAAAACAGGAACATCAACAAAAAAAATTACGCTCTGTTAGTTTTTTGTTAAATTTTACCATCAAATTACTGAATTGAATTATACATGACAATTGACGAGTGTATTAGTTTGGTGTTTTACCATCTATTTGTTACAGGTGTGTCGCAACCTAAACTCTTGGGGGATAGAGTCCTTAGGTTTAGGGGCATTGTTCATAACACAATCCTAACAAGTGTCCTCAATTCAAGAGCGACATTTAGTCGGTGGGCCATGCTTGATCCATTAATTACGAACTTGGGTTTCCCAAACCCATGCCTCGTGTCATGCCCCAAACCCCGAGCGCGCGCGCATCCCTTGGCGGTCAATTAAAAATGCGACATCCTAGGATGTGTTGCTGACCCATTTTTTTTTATTTTTCAATTAAGCACATGCGAAAGCGAATTAAATAAACCTCGGTCAACAAACAAACACATGGGGATAGTGAAAACAGACCACAAATGTTGCTGAAAACAACTAATTTATTTTACCACCGTTGTCCCTAAGAAGTTTAATGATTTACAAGTCCTTACACTAGCAACTTTCAACCGACCCTCTCAAAAACCTTTAGGGATCAAGGTCACCCTAAACTTTGCTAATAGCCGGGGTAGCCAAAAGGTGTCGCATCTCGCGCCCACCACATCCGCACTCAGCAAATGTCCATACTACAACGCTGAAAAAGGTTAGCCCACGATGGGGTGAGACAAAATCTCAGCGGGTCAAAACCATAACCCCCGATTAGGACACAAATTTGCCTCGAAGACAGTCCTAAACACACACCATACAAAACTCACCTCGTCTCGACGTGTCCCTACACATTAGCTCATCACATATGCATTTCTAGATACAACAAGAATAATTAATAACCGGAACACATCATTTTCATCCATCAAATAATCACATGGGTCTCGATTATAAAATTAAACCGTTATAACACGTCCCATACCGTGCCACACAACTTTGTCCCATAATCAAGTGCAACTATCACAACCATTCAGGCATGTTCCAGTTATTACGACCCATTGGCCATGGCCAACACAAAAGTTGGTGGTCATTCAGTGTAACCGGGCATCGTCCCGCCCCATCAAGCACAGCATCGTCTAGCATCCTCCGCCTAGACGACATTCCACACAAGAGCTTCGTTCCGAAATCCATCCGCAAACAACAACGTCTAGCATCCTCCGCCTATACAGCATTCCACACAAGAGCATCGTCCCACGTAAACGCATCAGGACGAGTTCCACTTAGTGACCATGCAAGCACATTATCAATCAACCCATTTCTTATCTTTCGTCAATTAGCCCAAAACACCAAAATCCATTTTAAAACAATAAACCTTGCAATTCCCTTCTTTTTTTTTTTTGTTCAAAGCTTTCCGAAATAAATTCGTACAGGGTCATGTATTTGAAATTAACCCGTCAAACTTTGCACGCATCTAGTATAAAACCTCCTCATTTTATTGAGCACATAAAATTTGGCGTCCAAACCCGAAACCTTATTTATTTTCTATTTTCTTTCCTAACCACCCTCTTTGGAACTAAACTTGGGTAATCCCAATTTTTTTTCCTTTAAAACTTTTGGAAAGAAATTCATAGGTGCTCACGTACTCAAAATTAATCCATCAAAATTTGCACGCACCTAGTCTAAAACCTCATTATTTTGTTGAGTAGATAAGTTTTGGTGTCCATACCCGACACCTAAATTTTCTTTCCATTTAAAGGCCCAAATGCCATCTCTTGCAATAATAATAAATAATCAACATAGAACAATTATTCACATATTATCACGCATAAATTCTAAGCATGCCAAAAGTCAACCACATCACCAAATATACATTATCCAGCAAGTACGACACCAAGAACAACCACAAAACCACAACTAGCCCTAACCGGCAAAAACTGGTCCACTCGCACATCTACAGAATTAATTCTAGAAACCTAACCAAACGAGTTCAAAAAATTCTCAAATTTGAATATGTTATAAAGGACACTTAAAAAAACACTTTTTATGAAGACACACAACACTTTTTATGAAGACACATTGACACAGATCTTTCTATATTAAAAGCAGTAAATTGCCCAAACTGTTACCAAAACTGTGTCCGTGTCTAGAAATTTTATTTTTCAAAATCAGTTTGGTTCGAGGTTCAAAACTTGTCCGTTTGATTTGAAATTTGACTATGTTAAACTATAAGATGTGATGAAAAACTTTTATGAAGAAACTCTTTCGAAAATCGAATCTTATGAGTTGATAAAAATCCTTTAAATACCAAAAGGTCACTGGTTCCAACACCATCCGAGATTTTGCTTTGCATACAACGAAGTTGAAATCTTGTTCTTTTAATTTTTCAAGAATAAAGCAACCTCAAAATCGTGACGCATTTTAACCCACAAAAATCGCAAACAGCAAGGGTCCAGTAAACCGATCTATAGGGAAATCCACTAAACCAAGCTAAACCACCCTCATTAGTACTAATCTAATCAACTAGATTAATATTAATCCATATTAAGGCTAATCTAATCAAACTAAATTAATACTAATCCATCTTAAGGCTAATTAATACTAATCTAACCCTCTAAACGCAATTAATAACCTAATCAAGGATTAGGGAGTTAACTCACCGGAATTCGATAGTGGCTGGCTCACGGCGATGGCAACGCGATGGTGATGAGAACCCAAGACTTCCGCATCTCCAACGGAGGCTTGGCGGAGGCAAGGTTGGCTCTCCAAGGCTCACGGCCAAGAGGAACTGGGTTCGGCTTCTGTGGTTGTTGGTTGGTGGCTGTTTGCGAGGCTGTGGTTGGGTGGTGTCGCTGAACATGGGGAAGCCATTGGACGTGAGGAGCTAGGTAGCGAAGGAGATGGTGTGGCTGTGGTGCTGAGGCGTGTGGCTGCTACAGTTAGGATGCTGGCTGGCGTGAGGTGAAGTTGGGGTGGTGGACTGGTGTGTGGTTGGCGATGAGAATGAGAAGGGAGGGCTGTGATGGAGATGGCAGTGAGGTGTTGGTGGGTTGGTGAAGTGGATGGGTGTTGGGGGAAATGGCGTGAGGTAGAAAAGAAGAAGAAGAAGAAGAAGAGAGGTGGTGGTCGGTTGAGGAAGAGAGGCTCACACAAGCATGGGAAGAGAAGGAATTGGAGAGAGGGAAAAGGAGAAATGAAAGTCAAGGTGGTGGCTAATAGGAAGCTTTAAGAAATATATAAATCACTCATGAAATAAGCCCCAAAAGTCTTCATCCTTAATGTCAAGGGGCCACCCAATTAGAATTTAGTTCTAATTTCCACAAATAAATTCTTTTTGGGCAGTCATTTCCCCCTTTTTCTCTCTAATTCTGAGTTTCCTTTAATTTTTCCTTTTTGTCCGAAAATTGATTTTTCCGCAAAATTTTGGACTTGTCGAAATTTCTTCGAAAGATTAGACAACGTCCTATAAATGAATTGTGACACGCTCAAACGTCCAATTCCCCAAACCAAATTCAATTTTGTAGTTAAAATCAACCGAATGTGATTTTAGTACAATCTATCGGATAGCTTTTAAGGATTTTAGCGCGTTTGACCCATGGTCGATAATTTTCGATCCACGTTTGTGCATCTTTGACTCGTAAACAACTCTCGGTTGTCGTAAAAATCGCAAGGTTTCAATTACGTGTACCAAGTATAAATTTCAATAGAAAATTGAGTTAGTGCCGTTCGATGCAAATTTTGCAATCACGCGGAATCATCCACAATTCAGTTACCTGATTCTATCGAATTGACCTATATCCGATCACAATTCAATTATAACAATATCGTATTGACCCTTACCAATTATTATGGTCGAGTAGTCGATATCCGATCGAATTCTCTAGTCTATCGCCTTTATATCTCTTAACGGCCTCACCTAATAGATTAGTTAACTCGTGAGGAGCCAGCTCAGAGTAAAATGACCATCGGCGCGTCGACGAAATGTCCATTTCATATATTCGGGACGAGGTCGAATTTCATGATGTCACACCTCGTGTGACATCGGGTACTGATTTTAATCAATTAAGCCTATACAAATTTTGACTAAAGAGCCGCCACTAGGCTTGTTTGTAGGCTAGGCTAGAAACCAAGTAAGATGCAAGAGAATATCTTACTATTTACGCAATTGGAGGTTCTAGACTCGGGAATTTGATTACACTAATTAATTAATTAATTAGTGCCATTTTGATACATAATCTTGTTCATTTTGAAAAAAGGATTTTTGTCAAGAAGTTTAGATTAATTTTATATCATCCACTAACATATAAGGTGATCATGCAAGTGCATAATTATTAACATAACAATCAGCAATCAAGAAAAGCATTAAGTAGATTGCATGGAGTAGCAAAGACCTAATATTAAGGAATAAGATAAATACCAATCCTAACTAGATTAGAGGGAAGCCAAAATCAGTGTAAATATGCAATCAAGGGCAATTGTCTTTAAGGACAATCAACACCCTAAGGTGAAGTCCTAAGGGTTGATTGAAATATTTAGTAAAATTTCAGGGTTAAGAGGCTTCCATTTCTTTTAAGAAAACAACCCAAAAAGTCTATTTTTAAAATTTTTCAAGAAATTATATATTTTTGAATGGCCATTAACGAACATCAAAAGGTCGGCCTGTGAAACCAAGCAAAAACGTAACGAACATGAAGAAAGCTTACGTGCTTCAACAATACATGAACAATCAAGCATTAAACTAAACTTTTAATGTCAATCGGATAACATGGATGTCAGCACTTCATTCAAGCATTTTGTCAAACATATGTGGGGCAGCTACGAAAAGGGGAATATGGACTCACTCGAGGTATGAATTTGGGCGACGTGTACAAGAAACATTCAATATTGGCTCAAGGACAAGTTAGTTGCATTCAGAACAGGCATGGACACGAGCTCCGACAGAACTCAGATTTCGTTCAGGCATTTTGACAAACGATTGGCATGCACTACTGAACCAAGAGATTTTCGACTCGTTAGATACTCAACTGTGAACCTAAGCGCTTGAAAAAACATGCTAGAACACGCAGTAACAACCAAGGAGGATTGACGAGACCGAAGCTCGCGTGAACTGGTTGGCCGCGAGCTCCGACCCGGCACCCCCACGAAAACAGAGCAAGTATGCTCGGGGAGACCTACCTGGTTCAATGGGAAGGGCTGCGGCGGACGGCGGCTCTCAGGCGGACGACCGGCGACGGCGAGACGCTCCTTCGAGCTCACTCTATCCCTCTGGCTCGTCCTCTCACTCTCTCAAGCTCTCGGGCTCCTCCCCTTTCTCTCTGGCTCCTCTCCTCAAATAGCCGAATACCCCCTTTTTTTTTATCAGCGAGCCTCGAGCATTCTGCCCTCGCCCCCTCTGGAGAATCTTTTCCATTATTTCGCGTTCTCCCAGGCGCAAGCTCACCGGTTCTAGAAGCTTGCTTTCGGATCCTCTGCCGTCACAGGCTCATTTTTCATCCTTCGCTCACGGTTCCATCTTTGGTGACCGTCACCGTTCTTTTCCTTTCTCACAGACGTGAGCGTCCGAGAAGGATGAAGAGGGACGGGGCCTGGGCCTTTTTGCTTAGTTCAATGATGGGTCGAACAAATATAAAAAGAGATTTGCTCAAAAAAAAAAGAACAAATATAAAAAAAGATGGGCTGAGAAAGAAGTAAAGAGGTGGCCTAAAGAGAAACAAAAATATGGGCTAAAGAAAAACAAACGATGGGCCCAAAAAGAGAGAACAAGACTAGGTGGGGCGGATAGGCTTAGAAGGCCGAAAATGCCAAAGTGGGCTGGACAACACCAGCCCACTCCATTTTATTTCTACATGCCCCTTTTTTAAAATCTTAATTAATTTTTTTAATTAACTTAATTTTATTTTTCATTAAAATTTTGCTATCTCTCCTTTCTTTTGTTTTTATCTTATCCATCCTTTTTTGTATTCTTTTAACAAAAAATGAGTGCTTGAACAGTCGACAAAATTCGAATGTTAATAAAGTACACAATTTGATCATGTGGAATTCATGGTGGCACCCACATGATTCACTGTCAATTTATATTAAGCGAATTTGAAATTAGCAAGACATGGTAGAAAAGCTATATATATATATTAAGTGAGACATATATTCTTTTATCTTTTAATTAATTTCACTCAATATTTGATTAGGTAAAAATTTTGTACAGTGTAACTCATTCACTTTTTGCAGTAAGCTATAATTTAAATTATACTCGATTTAAAATAACAATACATTAAAAGTTAGTGCATATCATGGGACTTGTTTTCTCAACTTTTCATTGTGATGGAAGTCTTTTCCAATTTTATTATAATGTGAATGAATTGATGTATTTATTGAGAAAGTCACTGATCACCTGATACGTGTCCGTCCCACCTAAATGTTACTATAAAGTGAATCGCTTAATGCGTCTATAAAGAAATGATGGGATTTTCATGTACTGTCTTTCTTTGTTTTCTCGAGGCGTAAAATCAGAGAGTGCAAATTGGAGATAGCCAAAAGTTTTGAGTGCTTTTTTTCTTTTAGTGGGGTCGTAAGAGGCCGGAAGATCTGGAAAAATGATCCTGAGAGAGAAAGAGAAGACACATTGGTGTTTCTTGCCCTGCCGACCAAACCAAAAAAAAAAAGGGACAATTTTCGCTTATTTTCTTTAGAGCAGTAATGATTACCTTGTTTAATTAAATGTTTCTTTTTCCTCTTCACATTTCATCAAAATAATCCATCCGCTTTCATTTTCATCAGGTAATTACCCACATTTTGTTTGCTGCAACTTCTAAATTATGAAAATTGTGGCAAGAAAATTCAAAAATAATCAATTGCCAACAAAAGAAAGAAAGAAAGAAAATAATTACAGGTGAATTTACATGTCCATATAGGTAAAATTTGAAAGATTTCATGTTCTATCTTCCTTTGCTTCTTCGAGCTCTAAAGTTGTAGTGTGGAAATGGGAGAAGGCCAAAGGTTTGGAGCGCTCTTTTTCCTCTTGTGGGGTCCTAGGAGGCGGGAAGATCTGGAAAAATGATCGTAATAGAGAAGACACAATGGTTTCTGTTGCCTTGCCAACAAAAACCCAAAAAAAGAAAAAAAGAAATTCCCTCATTTTCTTTAGAGCAGTGATAATTACCTGGTATTTCTTTTTCCTCTTAACATTTCATCAAAATAATCCATCTGCTGTCATATTCATCATGTTATTACCACATTTTTGTTTGCTGCAACTTTTAAATTATGAAAAGTAAGTTGTTTTTATCTATCGCAAGAAAATTCGAATATAATCAGTCGCCAACAAAAAAAAAAAAAAGGAAAAGAATTATATGTGAATTTACACATCCCTATAGGTATAATTCGAAAGATTTCATGTTCTATCTTTCTTTGCTTTTTTAGGTCTAAAGTTGAAGCGTGGAAATTGGAGAAGGACAAAGATTTTGAGTGCTCGTTTCCTTTAGTGGGGTCGGAGGGGGCAGGAATATCTGGAAAGATGATCCTGATAGAGAAGACACTTGGTCTTTGTTGCTTTGCCGACGAAAAACCAGAAAAAAAAAAATGTCGCTCATTTTCTTGAGAGCAATTATAATTACCTGGTTTAATTTAATATCTCTTTTTCCTCCACATTTCATCAAAATAATCCATCGGCTTTCATTTTCATCATGTAATTACCCACATTTTTGTTTGCTGCAACTTCTAAATTATGAAAAGTGATTAATATCCTAAAAAACCTCAAATTATTACATATATGATAAATTTAATCCAAACTAATTTTTTGACCATCAAAACCCTAAATTGGTACACTTTTGATAAATTTATTTCAAACTGGTACACTTGTGACAAATTTACTCTATGTTAGTTTCCATTAAATTTTATTGTCAAATTACTGAGTTGGATGTCGTGTGACAGTGGACTAATGTATTAGTTTATGATTTTACGGTTGTACCATTTTTGTAGTTTTTTGTGTTATTATACTTTAACAGATGGTATTATGTCGTTTCTCCAAATGTAAACTAGACTTTTCCAAACGGAACAACTTCTTATCCCTTTTTTCATTAGATACTGTGCGAAACACAAGTCGATATTGCGGTGGGTGTTTTACCTACCCCTCCACTTTTACCAACATGGACAACTATTATACCGGCCTACCAGTTCCTAAAACACTCCTTACGAGATGCGGTGGAGTCTACCCTCCCTACTTTAAGGACCCCTTAATTTCCAAGTGTAATTTTTTCTTCCCCACCCAAGAGGGAATATCCCGAATGTTTTATTTCCAAAATATAGACAAAACAGTTTTAGGACATACTTAAATCCCAAGTCTCAGTTTTGTTGTCTGTCTACTTTTTAAGCATCCAGTGGTGTCTAATCACTTGACTAACCTCAATACTTTATAAAGGGAATGTCTTTTTTCTTTCCTTATCTCCTTTCGGTGGAACCGAATATAATCAATGTCTTGGTCTTTCTAAAACAACAACTATTCATGGTCCTGAACCTACGTTGTCGTCATTTGCCTTTATGTCATTATCATTTCGCTTCTCCAAATGCAGACTAAACTTTTCCAAACGGAACAACTTCTTATCCCTGTTGCTAGATATTGTGCGAAACACAGGTCGATAGTGGTGGGTGTTTTACCTACCCCTTCACTTTTACCAATGTGGACGGCTACTATACCGGCCTACCAGTTCCTAAAACACTCCCTACGAGGTGCGGTGGAGTCTACCCTCCCCACTTGAAGGGCCCCCTAATTTCCAAGTGTAATTTTTTCTTCCCCACCCAAGAGGGAATATCCCGGATGTTTTTTTATCTCAAAGTACAAACGAAACAGTTTTAGGACATACTTAGATCTCAAGTCTCAATTTTGTTGTTTGTCTACTTTTTTTGGCACCCACTTATGTCTAATCATTTGACTAACCTCAACAATTTATAAAGGGAATGTCTTTTTTCTTTCCTTATCTTCTTTCGGTGGAATCGAATATAGTCAATGTCTTGGTCTTTGTAAAACAACGACTATTCATAGTCTTGAACCTACATTGCTGTCCTTTGCCTTTGTGTCATTATCATCGCTTCACCAAAAGCAGATTAGATTTTTCCAAACGAAACAATAGTCATTGTCTTGGTCTTTGTAAAACATCAACTATTCATAGTCTTGAACCTATGTTGTCATCATTTGCCTTTGTGTCATTATCATGTCGCTTCTCCAAATGCAGACTAGACTTTTCCAAACGGAACAACTTCTTATTTTTGTTTCACTAGATACTGTGCGAAACACAGGTCGATCTTGCGGTGGGTGTTTTACCTACCCCTCCACTTTTACCAATGTTGACAACTATTATACTGGCCTACCAGTTCCTAAAACACTCCTTACGAGATGCAGTGGAGTCTACCCTCCCCACTTGAAGGGCCCTCTAATTTCCAAGTGTAATTTTTTCTTCCCCACCCAGGAGGGGATATGCTAGATGTTTTATGTCTCAAAGTACAAAATAAATAGTTTTAGGACATACTTAGATCTCAAGTCTCAATTTTATTGTCTGTCTACTTTTTTTGGCATCCAATGGTGTCTAATCACTTGACTAGCCTCAATACTTTATAAAGGGAATGTCTTTTTTCTTTCCTTGTCTCCTTTAGATGGAACTGGATATAATCAATGTCTTGGTCTTTGTAAAACAACGACTATTCATAGTGCCTTCGTGTCATTATCATGTCGCTTCTCCAAATGCAGACAAGACTTTTCCAAATATAATAAATTCATATCCTTGTTTCGCTAGACCCTGTGCGAAACACAGGTCAATCTTGTGGTGGGTGTTTTACCTACCACTCCACTTTTACCAACGTGGGCGGCTACTATATTAGCTTATTAGTTCCTCAAACACTCTTTACAAGGTGCGGTGGAGTCTACCCTCCCCACTTGAAGGGCCCCCTAGTTTCTGAGTGTAATTTTTTCTTCCCCATCGAGGAGGGAATATCCCAAATGTTTTACATATTAGAGTTTAGACGAAACAATTTTAAAACTTATTCAGATCCTAAGTCTCAGTTTTGTTGCCTGTCTACTTTTTTTGGCATCTACCGGTGTCTAATCATTTGACTAACCTCAATACTTTATAAAGGGAATGTCTTTTTTTTTTGCCCTTATCTCCTTTTCGTGGAACTAAATAAATAATAATCAATGTCTTGGTCTTTGTAAAACAATGACTATTCATAGTCTTGAACCTACGTTGTCATCCTTTGCCTTTGTGTCATTATCATTGCTTCTCCAAATGCAAACTAGACTTTTCCAAATGAAACAATATTCAATGTCTTGGTCTTTGTAAAACAACGATTATTCATAGTCTTGAACCTACGTTGTCATCCTTTGCCTTGGTGTCATTATCATGTCGCTTCTCCAAATGCAGACTAGACTTTCCCAAACATAATAGACTCATATCCCTGTTTTGCTAGACACTGTGTGAAACACAGGTCGATCTTGTGGTGGGTGTTTTACCTACCCCTCCACTTTTACCAATGCAGGCGGCTACCATATCAGCCTATTAGTTCCTCAAACACTCCTTACAAGGTGCGGTGGAGTCTACCCTCCCCACTTGAAGGGCCCCCTAATTTCCAAGTGTAATTTTTTCTTCCCCATCAAGGAGGTAATATCCCAGATGTTTTACGTATCAGAGTTTAGATGAAACAGTCTTAAAACATATTCATATCCTAAGTCTCAATTTTGTTGCCTGTCTACTTTTTTTGGCATCTACCGGTGTCTAATCATTTGACTAACCTCAATACTTTATAAAGGGAATGCCTTTTTTTTTTTCCCCCTTTTCTCCTTTTCATGGAACTAAATAATAATCAATGTCTTGGTTTTTTGTAAAATAATGACTATTCATTGTCTTGAACCTACATTGTCGTCCTTTGCCTTTGTGTCATTATTATCGCTTCTCCAAACGCAAACTAGACTTTTCCAAACGGAACAATAGTCAATGTCTTGGTCTTTATAAAACAACAACAATTCATGGTCTTGAACCTACGTTGTCATCCTTTGCATTTGTGTCATTATCATGTCACTTCTCCAAACACAGACTAAACTTTTACAAATGGAACAACTTCTTATCCCTGTTTCGCTAGACACTATGCGAAACACAGGTCGATCTTGCGGTGGGTGTTTTACCTACCCATCCACTTTTAACAATGCGAGCGGCTACTATATTGGCCTATCAATTCTTCAAACACTCCTTATGAGATGCGATGGAGTCTACCCTCCCCACCTGAAGGGCCCCCTAATTCCCAAGTGTAATTTTTTCTTCCCCATTGAGGAGGGAATATCTCGGATGTTTTACATCTCAGAGTTTAGACGAAACGGTTTTAAAACATATTCAGATCCTAAGTCTCAATTTTGTTGCCTGTCTACTTTTTTTGGCATCCACTGGTGTCTAATCATTTGGCTAACCTCAACACTTTATAAAGGGAATGCCTTTTTTTTTTCTTTATCTCCTTTCCGTGGAACTGAATGTAGTCAATGTCTTGGTCTTTGTAAAACAATGACTATTCATAGTCTTGAACCTACGTTGTCGTCCTTTGCCTTTGTGTCATTATTATCGCTTCTCCAAACGCAGACTAGACTTTTCCAAACAGAACAATAGTCAATGTCTTGGTCTTTGTTAAACAACGACTATTCATAGTCCTGAACCTACGTTGTCATCCTTTGCCTTTGTGTCATTATCATGTCGCTTCTCCAAACGCAGACTAGACTTTTCCAAACAGAACAAATATTTGGTTCCACCGAAAGAAGATAAGGAAAGAAAAAAGACATTCCCTTTATAAAGTATTGAGGTCAGTCAAATGATGAAACACCAGTGGATGCCAAAAAAAGTAGATAGACAACAAAATTGAGACTTGAGACCTGAATATGTCTTAAAATTATTTCGTCTGAATTCTGAGATGTAAAACATTGAGAGTCTTCCCTCATGAGTGGGGAAGAAAAAATTACACTAGGGATTTAGAGGGCCTTCAGGTGGGGAGGGTAAAATCCACCGCACCTCGTAAAGGGTGTTTGAGGAATTAGTAGGCTGGTATAATAGCCGCCTGCATTGATGAAAAGGGAGGGGTGGGTAAAACACCCACTACAATGTCGATTTGTGTTTTGCACAGTATCTCGCAATTGACTTGTCAGCCTTGTATCTCTATTTCCAAAAGCGAAACAAGGATAAGAAATTGGGATTTTTGTTTTTTTTTTGTCAGAGCTTTTAAATTAGAAACTCTATCTTTTTTTCTCATAAAAAAATTATGGGCGAATATCTTGGATTTTGTAATGCTACAACGCATTCGATTTGAAAATTTTCAAAATTAAAATATTGTCAAAACAATATATCATAAATATTTGTCAAAAGATGCGAAACATTATGCCACCAGTCCATTTTACCAGTTATCAATGCTATTCCTCATTTTTGTTTATTAAATGGCAGAGCTAGGAAAATAGAGGTAAGCGTTTTGTCTTATACAGGCTACAATGAAGATTGAAAAAAGGTTCAATAATCATTACGGTTAAGCAAATCTCAACTATCTATATACTAAAAAAATTTCATGGTGGCTGTTAATAATGAACTTTACCCATTAAATGACATAGATTGCTCTTGAGTTCAATTCTTTTGTAGTTTGTCACCCAATTGTCATTTTACCCCATCAAAAAATGCTGAACCATTGTGCAGACCAATCACAGTTAAGCAATTTGATCATGTGGATATCATGGTGGCACCCACACAATTCACTGTCAATTTATATTAAGCGAATTTGAAATTAGCAAGATAGGGTAGATAAGCTAAAAAAAATTATATATTTTAAGTGAGACATATATTCTTTTACCTTTTAATTTATTTCACTCAATATTTGAGTTAGGTAAAAATTTTGTACAGTGTAACTCATTCACTTAATGCAGTAAGCTATAATTTGAATTATACTCAATTTAAAATAACAATACATTAAAAGTTAGTGTATATCATGGGACTTGTTTTCTCAACTTTTCACCGTGATGGAAGTCTTTTCCAACTTTATTGTAATGTGAATAAATTTATGTATTTATTGAAAAAGTCACTGATTACCTAACACGTTTCGGTCCCATCTAAATGTTACTATAAAGTGACTCGCCTAGCCCGTCTATAAAGAAATGATGGATTACCTAACGCATTTTCATGTATTGTCTTTCTTTGTTTTTTTGAGGCGTAAAATCAGAGAGTGGAAATTGGAGAAGGCCAAAAGTTTTGAGTGCTTTATTTCTTCTAGTGGGGTCGTAAGAGGCCGGAAGATCTGGAAAAATTATCCTAATAGAGAAGACAAGACACACGTTGGTCTTCCTTGCCCTTCCGACCAAACAAAAAAAAAAGGGACAATCTTCGCTTATTTTCTTTAGAGCAGTAATGATTACCTTGTTTAATTTAATATTTCTTTTTCCTCTTCAAATTTCATCAAAATAATCCATCGGCTTTCATTTTTATCAGGTAATTACCAACATTTTTGTTTGCTGCAACTTCTACATTATGAAAATTGTGGCAAGAAAATTTAAATATAATCAATTGCCAACAAAATAAGAAAGAACAAGACTAGGTGGGGCGGATAGGCTTAGAAGGCCGAAAATGCCAAAGTGGGCTGGACGACACCAGCCCACTCGATTTTATTTCTACATGCCCCTTTTTTAAAATCTCAATTAATTTTTTAATTAACCTAATTTTATTTTTATTAAAATTTTGCTATCTCTCTTTTTTTTTTTAATCTTATTCACCCTTTTTTGTATTTTTATTTTTTTTACAAAAAAAAATGAGTACTTGAAAAGTCAACAAAGTTCGAGTGTCAATAAAGTATACAATTTTATAGTTTTTCATTGTTATAGAAGGTAAATTTATCTTAAATGTATTTTTTGATAAAAAATAATTTTAAATGAATTTATCATAAGTGTATTAATCTAGAATTTTTTATGATATTAATCTAAGTCTAGTTGTCTGTCTACTTTTTTTGGCATTCACTGGTGTCTAGTCACTTGACTAACCTCAATACTTTATAAAGGGGATGTCTTTTTTCTTTCCTTATCTCCTTTCAGTGGAATCGAATATAGTCAATGTCTTGGTCTATCCAAAACAACAACTATTCATAGTCCTCAACCGACGTTGTTGTCCTTTGCCTTCATGTCATTATCATGTCTCTTCTCTAAACGTATATTAGACTTTTCCAAATGGAACAACTTCTTATCCCTGTTTCGCTTTCGGGATTTTTTTTTTTTTTTGGGTCAGAGCTTTTGAATTGGAAACTCTATCTTTTTTTCTCATAAAAAAAATTATGGGCAAATATCTTGGATTTTCTAATGCTACAATGCATACGATTTGAAAATTCTCAAAATTAAAATATTGTCAGAACTGATTGTTATATCATAAATATTTGTCAAAAGATGCGAAACATTATGCCACCAGTCCATTTTACCATTTATCAATGATATTCCTCATTTCTGTTTATTAAATGGCAGAGCTTGGAAAATAGGGATAAGCGTTTTGTCTTATACAGGCTACAATGAAGACTGAAAAAAGGTTCAATAACCATTACGGTTAAGCAAATCTCAACTATCTATATACTAAAAAAATTTCATGGTGGCTGTTAACAATGAACTTTACCCATGAAATGACATAGATTGCTCTTGAGTTAATTCTTTTGTAGTTTGTCACCCAATTGTCATTTTACCCCTCGAAAAATGTTGAACCATTGTGCGGACCAATCACAGTTAAGCAATTTGATCAAGTGGAATTCATGGTGGCACCCACACAATTCATTGTCAATTTATATTAAGTGAATTTGAAATTAGCAAGATAGGGTAGATATAAGCTAAAAAAAATTATATAATTTAAGTGAGACATATATTCTTTTATCTTTTAATTAATTTCACTCAATATTTGAGTTAGGTAAAAATTTTGTAAGTGTAACTCATTCACTTTATGCATTAAGCTATAATTTGAATTATACTTGATTTAAAATAACAATACATTAAAATTAATGCATATCATGGGACTAGTTTTCTCAACTTTTCCTTTGATGGAAGTCTTTTCCAACTTTTCTTTTTTTTTGGATGACCCGAGAATCCTCGTATAGCCAGCAGCTCGGCGAGGTAAATCTGGGGTGGCGCTAGCGGATGACCCACCACCCCGACGTCACACTTAAGATCCCGTACGGCCAGAGGGATTCGAACTCCTCTCCTCCTCGTAAAAGATCATGGGAGCCTTATCTAACTGGGCTACCGTAGGCGGTGGTAAGTCTTTTCCAACTTTATTATAACATAAATGAACTGATGTATTTATTGAGAAAGTTACTGATCACCTAACACGTTTCGGTCTCACCTAAATGTTACTATAAAGTGAATCGCCTCTATAAAGAAATGATTGGTTACCTAACGCATTTTCTTGTAGTGTTTTTCTTTGTTTTCTCAGTGTAAAATCAGAGAGTGGAAATTGGAGAAGGCCAAAAGTTTTTAGTGCTTTTTTTCCTTTAGTGGGGTCCTAAGAGGCCGGAAGATCCGGAAAAATTATCCTAGTAGATAAGACGCATTGGTCCTTCTTGCCTTGCCGACCAAAAAAAAAGGGACAATTTTCACTTATTTTTTTTAGAGCAGTAATGATTACCTTGTTTAATTTAATATTTCTTTTTCCTGTTTGCATTTCATCAAAATAATCCATCCGCTTTCATTTTTATTAGGTAATAACCCAAATTTTTGCTTGCCGCAACTTCTAAATAATGAAAATTGTGGCAAGAAAATTCAAATATAGTCAATTGCCAACAAAAAAAGAAAGAAAAGAATTACATGTGAATTTACATGTCCATATAGGTAAAATTCGAAAGATTTCATGTTCTATCTTTCTTTGCTTTTTCGAGCTCTAAAGTTGTAGCGTGGAAATTGGAGAAGGCAAAAGGTTTTGAGCGCTCTCTGAAAAAATGATCGTGATAGAGAAGACACATTGGTTTCTGTTGCCTTGCCAACAAAAACCAAAAAAAAAAAAAAAATCTCTCATTTTCTTTAGAGCAGTAATAATTACCCCGTATTTCTTTTTCCTCTTAACATTTCATCAAAATAATCCATCTGCTGTCATAATCATCATGTTTTTACCACATTTTTGTTTGCTGCTACTTTTAAATTATGAAAAGTAAGTTGTTTTTATCTGTCGCAAGAAAATTCGAATATAATCAGTCGCCAACAAAAAAAAAAAGGAAAAGAATTATATGTGAATTTACACATTCCTATAGGTATAATTCGAAAGATTTCATGTTCTATATTTCTTTGCTTTTTTGAGGTCTAAAGTTGAAGCATGGAAATTGGAGAAGGACAAAGGTTTTGAGTGCTCGTTTCCTTTAGTGGGGTCGCAGGAGGCAAGAAGATTTGGAAAAATGATCCTAATAGAGAAGACACTTGGTCTTTGTTGCCTTGCCGACGAAAAACCAAAAAAAAAAAAAAAAAAAAAGTTATCGCTCATTTTCTTGAGAGCAATTATAATTGCCTGGTTTAATTTTAATATCTCTTTTTCCTCTTCACATTTCGTCAAAATAATCCATGGGCTTTCATTTTCATCATGTAATTACCCACATTTTTGTTTGTTGCAACTTCTAAATTATGAAAAGTGATTACTACCCTAAAAAATCCCAAACTAGTACATGTATGACAAATTTAATCCAAATTAATTTTTTGACGACCAAAAATCTCAAATTGGTACACCTTTAACAAATTTACTCAGAATTGGTACACTTGTGATAAATTTATTCTCTGTTAATTTTCATTAAATTTTATTGTCAAATTACCGAATTGGGTAACATAAGACTGTTATTCAACTTTACCATTTTTGTTGTTTTTTGTGTTATTATAATTTAACATATGATATATTTATCAGAAATGTATTAGTTTAGGATTTGTGGCAGTCAGATAAATTAGTTTTGGGTAAATTTGTCACAAGTATATCAATTTGAAATTTTTTGTGGTCACTTTGGGTAAATTTGTCATGGTTATACCAATTTAAAGTTTTTCGTAGTGAAAAAAATAATTTGGAGTAAATTTATTATAGTTGTACTAGTTTTGAGTTTTTCAGGGTATTAACCCTTATGAAAAGTAAGTTGTTTTTATTTATTGCAAGAAAATTCAAATATAATCAAGTCACCGACAAAAAGTATAAAAGAATTGCATGTGAATTTACATGTCCATATAAGCATAATTCAAAAGATTTTTCTCTACGGTAGAAGAAAAATCAAGATGCTTGTGCCGCAATATCAACTTCCTTTTGGTTCTCCCAGAAAACAACGTTCATTTTGTAAATCCATTAGCGAAAGTAAAGTGTTAGGAGGCAAGAAAACATGAACTACTGCGAATCCTGGTCCTATTAGATCTAGATCTCTTAGAGAGATAAATTTCATATTGTGAGAGGAATTTCACCTATCAACCCTTCCCGATAACTATGATAAAGCTCTTCTAGATTCTCCATGATCCAACAGCATTAGGAAACTCCCATCGATTGCAATATACGGACCATTTGTGAATCATTTTTATAGGGGATTTTCTCTCTCAGAACCACTTTTTATATTTTTTTTCTATTGAATCATTTTCATCGGATTCTCTCTGAATCACCATTTTCACACCATTGTAGCTGGGATCCTATTATTATTATTAAATGATAATAATGGAGTATTCTAGAATTAGATCTCATCCTTCTTAAGAGGTTACTCTTTCGTTATTGGACTAAAACTGCTTGTGTTATGCAGTAATGACCTTTCGATTTCATTTGAATTTTTATCAGCATCATTCGATTCGATCCGACCAACCTTGCATATCCTGCGCTTTTCTTTCGACTCCATGCTCACAGCTTGTCCCATTAGTTTGGTGAGCGCTCATAGCTAATAACATTATTTTATCCACCCACTCTCACAGACAAATTCTCAACGTCACAAAGATGTTCTCTTGATGGCCAATTCATCTGGACAAGCAAAACCAAATGTTTTTTTGAAGAATTTTCGTGCAATCTTATCTCAGAATCTTGACTGCTATTCTTGAAGTGATAAACTCAGGACACATTTTATTAGGAAAATACGATACAGTGAATCACTTGCAGACATCACACAATCAACTGCAGAGAATTAAGGACATCAAACCGACATCAAACCAACATCTGACCTTGTCGAACAAACTCCATTTGACACTTCTTAGCTCAACCTCAAGGAAAGAGAAATGCCAGCATTAACAACGACAAATTAGGTTCATAAATGGTACATATCCCTTAGGGGGTCAAATAGAGAAAGCTTTCCCAAGTAAAATTCTAAAACTTCTGCCAACGGCTTCTGTATCAGTAGAAGAAGAATTGGAGTCGTTAGCGGTAAGACACTCAACAATTCCACATTTTTCAGACCAAACTCCTTTTCCAGCATTGCGAACGGCAGGTAGTATGTGTGGCAATAGTAAGTTTGAACCATTAAGCTCATGGAGAGAAACATCGGCAGCTTGACGCTGAGATTTCTGGTGAGGCAAATGATCATCTGGACTGACACCAAGAATCCAAATGTGTTGCCAGTTATGAAGACAATGTATGCTAAGTCCCTGCCAAAAAAACCAGTCATATAAGATGCGTAGGATGCACGGAAGCCTTCTGTAAGTGTTTTGTCGACTTCTGTTTTAAAGCGTGGAGGCTGAAGCACAGATTGGTAGGTTGCACTCGCAATGAGCCCGGCGACGACCAGCAGGGCATTGCGTATGTCGGCCCTTGACTCTCTCTCCAAGACCAGTGATGAATGTCTTCCTCTTCCGTGTATGGCTCCAACTGTATTGAGGATTCCTCTGATCGCTCTATCCCCTTTTTCCCTTCCCACCAAATCTAGAGGCGTCTGGCCATAATTGTTACGGGCATTCACGTCCACGACCACGTACCGGCGAGCATGCTTATCAAGCATGAATTCAACCACCTGCAATTTACCATTCGTTTTTTCATTCTCATTGATTTTCAGACATCAAGATAATACCGTAAAATTTATGGCATGGACGGACATCCTTTATTCCAGTGATGATCAAAACAGATCCGATTCACTAGATTCCTTAGAAGTTTTTCGCATATTGAAGCGATATCAAATTGACACCCCTTACTGAAATGATGCACCAGGAAAAGTGCGATAAAAAAAAAGGGAACGGTAGGATTTGCCTGAGAATTTTTTTCGGCGACAGCAAGATGCAAGGCGGTATTGCCTTTGTTGTCCTTCCAATTGATAACGTGCTCCTTATTTTGCTGCTTCAGATGCTCCACCAACCCAACGAAGGCTTTATACTGGCCATTCTTCACGGCGAGGTGAAGCCCCGTCTCCTGTCGGGCGGTTCTCTTCTCAACGGATTCAGGCGAAAGGGAGAGCAGTTTCCTCATGACGTCAACCTTACCGGTTTCGATGGCATAATGCAGAGGGATTCTACCGTCCGGTCCCTCCGCCAAGCACAGGTGTTGACGCCCTTTCACGAGCTCCTTTGCGATCTCAACATGACCTCGAGCTGCCGCGATGTGCAGCGGATATAAACCATCGGCGTCCTTTTCTTCCGCGGACTTTGGGATCCACGTCAAGAGCGTTTCGACGAAAATAAAATTGTCGACAGCACAAGCGTTGTGCAGCGGCGTACTAACGATTGGCTCGGCAGGTCGCTCCCGCAGCTCTGGCGCGCTGCCTGCGAAGAGATACTTCAGCGCGCGCTTGTTGCCTTTAGCTGCTGCTATTATTGCTTCTGGTGCTCCTTCCAAAAACAGCTCCATCTGATCGAAACTAGTAATGGTCTCTTCTTGCGGCACTTTCGCCCATGAACATCTAAATACAGATCCAGCCAGTAAGACTACGTACTAAAAAGGAACTGCGTTGGACTGGTGCCACATGGGCTTTTGGCCAACAGTTTTTTTTTTTTTGGGTCATAAAATGGCTTTTTAATAGATCAGAAATTTAAGCTGTTTTACGAAAAATAATTTTCAAGAAAACGTTTTCCAAATTTTCAGGCATTTGTTTCACTTAAAATAAACTAGTCAAAGAAAACATTTTGCGCTTTTGAAAAAAAATACCTTCAAAAGTAAAGAAAATGTTTTTCACTTTTCAAAAGTGAAAATATTTTGCATAACTTCTTCTACCTTACTTTCTTTCACCAAACACATTTTCCTTTTATTTTTATGTTTTCTTTTTTTCTTTTTTTAAAAAATCGAGTTTTTCATTTTTTTCTTTTTTTTTCTTTCTTAGCAAGCGATTGAACACAGGCCAACTCGAGCTTGGGGAGGCTGTCAAGACTTCGCCTCACCTAATCTAATGAAGCCAAGCTCGCCTAAGGCTGGCAAGCTTAGGCAAGGCTAAGGTCGCCTAAGCCTCGACGACCTTTGGCGACCTTGGGCGAGGCTCACACCCCACTCTCTATCCTCGAGCAAGCTCAAGCCTTGTTGGAAGCTGGTGGGCTCGTGCCTTGTCAGCCATCGTTGTAGCCGGTAACCAACCAAAGCCAAAGAAGATGAAGAAAAAAAGAAAGAAAAAAAAAAGATTAGGAAAGGAAAAAAGTTAAAAGTTTGATTTTTAAAAAATAAAATAATAAAAATATTTATTAAAAAGGAGTCCATGGAAAAATATTTTTCTTATCAAACAGCGGAAAATATTTTCTAATGCATTTTCAAATTTCAGTCGAGCACCGAAAAATATTGTTATTTTTCTGAAAAATTGCTTTTTGAAAAATAATTTCAGAAATGCCAAATGCGAAATAAACGAAGCCTCAAAAGCAAAAAAATTTCAAAAAATCCCTTACTTGGCCCCATTTTTTACCATGAATTTGGTAGTTCATTTTCAGCGAAGGTTAATTTTCTAGTCCTAAAGTTCTGGTGCAAACTAAAGGTGAGCATGGTTCCTGGGTAGAACCGAACTGGACGGTCTGGTTCGGTTCCCGATTTTAAAGAGACCGGTTCCACTTCTCTTTTTCTGGAACCAGAATCGGAACCGGCCAAAGTTCAAAATAAAAAACCCTAGCATGCCCCCACGTGATTTCCTCCCCTTTTCTGCCAACTCTTCCGAGAAAATATTGGCTGGGTTTTACCCTCCACGTAGGCGGTGGGTAAGACCACTCAGGAGTCGACACGTGGCTCCACATAGGCGACAGCGTCAGACGTTCAAAAGCGCTCCTGGAACCCACCACTCTGACGCCCCTCCATCTTTTGCGCTTCTGTCTCTCTCCTCTCTCTTCTCGCTCTCTCCGAAATAAATGGCTGGTGGCTCGGCTCGGCTCGACTGGCAGAAGAAAGGACGAATCAGAAGCGTAATGAATGCGTTGCGCTCCCGCTTAAATTTTCTCTCTCCTCGCTTGAATTTTTTTGGGTTTTGTCTCTCTCTCTCTTCGTCGAAGAGTAGACAGAGAACGAGCCGCACTTCCTTCTCAGCGCATCCCACCCCTCCGCCTCCGCCTCTGCCTCGCCGGTCATCTACCTCGGCACGTCGCCTCCTCCAAGAGCCCCCGATCGCGGCTGGTTCCCGACCGCCTTCGCCTCCCACTGTTTCCAACGCGTAAGGTTTGTGCTCGCGTTGGTCTCTCGGCAACTTCTGGGCCTCCGTCCGATTTCCTCCCTCTGACGAACTCGTCATCAACTCTGACTCCGAGCCACCGCCGCCGCCGGAATCCGCGCGTTGTTCTGGAGGTCGAAGGAGTCTCTGGGGCCTCGCGAGACCGTCGATCTTTCCCTCGGCTATTATGCTCTAACGGCGTCGGGCGCCGAGGTTTGTTCTTAGTCACGTTCGCGATGGTTTTGTTTCCGGGATGTACGGAATGAATAGTTTCGTGTTCTGTCGCGGTGGCGGACTCGAGGCCGAAGCACATATCGCCCTCGGACGTGAGCCGAATCGGGTTCATGGACGAGTCCGTGGAGGAGATAGAGCCTCGGTTCCAGGTCGCGTTCAAGGTGATGGAGGAGCTGGGGAAGGGCGCAATCGCAAACCCTGCCCAGACGAGGGCCACATGGTCGGGCACTACTGGTTGAGGAAGTCGGAACTCGCGCTGGCCCGGTTCCTAAAGGCGCAGATTGAGAGCACGCTTGACGCCGTCTGCAATTTCGCTGCCGACGTGTGAGCAGTAAGGTTAGTTCTGGAATTCCAATCGTTGTTGCTCTGTGTGGTAAGAGAGTCTGTAGTTCCCTGCGTTTTTTTTTTCTTGGGAATCGGTTTGCTGTCGTGGATGCCTGTGTCTGTTTTTTAGTAAATGCCAGCATTGTCTTAGTCGCTCGAGGAAGCGCGAGCCGAGGATAAATTGAATTAGTGTCTGGTCGAAGAGATGGAGAGCTCGTTTACATATTATTCACATGAAATGACCATGTATGGAAATTTCCGACTCCAAGATGCAGTAATTTCAAAATTTTCTTCAGGTTTTCCGATTAATGTCAGCATGAAATTCAGTTTCTGATCGTTGGTTTTCGTTTAGTGTGCTTAACTGATTGCATTGGACACGGACGGATTGATTGACTTGATTATGTTTGACGCTTAATTTGCAGATTAAGCCCCCTTCTACTTCTCCCGTGGATCGCTTTACTCAAGTACTTTAAGTTGGAATTAGATGTTCAGCTCTTGGGCCACGGTTTGTTGCAAAGGCATTGGCCAAGTGTAAGGAGTGCTACAAGACCAGGAAGATCTTTGTTTCTGTATGTGTTTGCCTCTCTGTACTTAGGCTAACATTTTAGTCTGACGAGTCATGGATATTGAGTACACTAAGGATTGCGGTTGTGTCGAAGAATCTATCTTGGGTAAATGTGTTGGTGCTAAGTGGCAATCAAGGCGGAGTTGAGTTGCGATAAACTGCTTGTGATGTTAAATTAATAGATTGATCTTTGTTTTCTTGTGATAGGAAGCAAGATGCATGGCTTTTCTATTTATCTGGTTTAATTATGTTGTGCTGCTGATGCTTCCTAACCCTTTGCTATCGATTAAATAAGGTTTTGTCTTTTCTTCTTGTCAGCTCGATAAGCTTAGTGACACACAATGCCAGCCGGAGTCACAGTTGAAGTTCATCATAGAGGCCTGGCAACAGGTTTTATTACTTAATTCAACTTAAATATGATTTATGTGATTTTCAGTTTGGAATGTAAATACAGCTGTTATATATGCTAAAATCTAATGGAGTGTTTTTGATTTATTATCCTGACCTGCTTCTGTGAAACTAAATTGGGCTCCTTTGATGTTTGCAAATAGTTGAGTGTAGGCAAGTGCTCAAGTGGACATATGATCATGCTAAGAAACAATTTGAGTATTTGCAAGGTTTCTATTGGAGAGTAGGATTGTGGATAGACAATGGCCATGCATATTTTTGGAATGTGTTATTGCACGTCACATGTAAATATAGACTTCCCAGTAAAATATCTCTATGGTTGTCACCTTATAGGATATTGCTCACTTTAGGCCTGATATGAAGTTGCTTATTTTAAGTGCCAAACTAGATGCAGAGAAGTTCAGTGATTTTTTTCACTCCACCCTGATATTTAGATATGCAGTAAGGCGGTATCCAATTGAAATTCTTCACACCAGTGCACCTAAAGCAGATTACTTGGATGCAGCTATTCAAAGTGTAAATAAGACAAGTGTACTTTTTTTTATTTTTTATTATAAGACAAATGCACTTTGGCCAATCAACTAACACTATTTTACCTTCATATCATTTCAATTTGGGTGCATCTAAAACAGGTTCATTTCCTTTTTATTTTTTTTGTTTCTGACTTGAATCGCTGCACAATATTGTTAAGCTCGTCATCTCGGAGAATATGTTGGAAAGAATGACAGCATGTATCTGCCTTTTCTTTTTTTCCATAGGTATAGCAGCACGTATCCATTAGACTAGTTATTGAAGAAAGCATGTATCTGTTGGCCTGTGCTTATGCTTACCAGTCATCCCTTCAAATTATCAAATACTCTACAAAACCATCTGTTGTCCCTTTCATTTGCTAAGTGGCCATCCCTTATTCTTATGTTTACTTGTCATTTATTGCTGTCCATCGGATTCTCATCGTGAGAGTATAAAAGTTCACATTTGTAATACAGTTGACCCCAGTCAAGCTACTGGAAGTTGTACTTAGCTTTTTGCTTGTTTCTGCATGTTGGTTGTGCAACTGTTGGATGAGTTCATCAGGAATGTAACCTCGAAGAAATCTCCGATGATGATGAACCCCCGATAAAAGGTTCCAAGGACAAAAAATCAAATGGTCCAGACTCTGGAAAAGGACCTGGTCTTGTCTTCAAGATAACTAGCAAGGTTCCTTACAAGACAGTACTGAAAGGTACTTATTTTTTTCATACATTATGTCTTTTATCTTTAGGATTTTGACTATCCCTTCAAACTGCCAATTGGATGTCCTACTTCCATGTTGTAGCTCACAGTGTGGTGGTATTGAAGGCTGAGACTATGGCAGAGAAGGTTGAGTGGTTGAACAAATTAAGAAATGTTGTCCTGCCTTCTACTGGAGGTCAAATGAAGGGAGAATCTGGGCTCCCCCTCCGGCAAAGCCTCTCCGATGGTTCTCTGGTGAGTCATCTAATGGTATTGCTTGGTAACAAATTCCCTTCCTTTCCCTTCTTCCGCAAGGGGAAAAAAGAAACAACCATCAACCCCTAAAGGGAGATAGAAAATCAATGGGTTTGTTTTATCTTTAGCGATCGCAAGCAAGATCCATCTGTTTCACTTTCCACTCTTCCAACTGTCCGGTGTCCCGTAGGAGTTCTTTGAAGATAGAACTTCGGTGGATGTCCCAAGAAGTTTGTGGTTATGTCGAAGCGGTTCTCAACAGCCTTGGTGCTAACGTTCCAAAAGTCAGTTTTCTTTACTTGGTGCTGTTGTTCTTATGTTTGCTGAGACGGTGGCATTGCTTTTTATTTCACTAGCTTCTTATGTCCTTGAGCAGGCCGTGGTACTTTGCCAAGTAGAGAAAGCCAAAGAGGACACGCTCAATCAATTATACAGTTCGATCAGGTTAGCTTGAAGATCACATTGATTGTTTGTGTTTTTGGTGAATCAATTATTTTTTTTCTTTTGAATTTTTCATAGTATGCTCGTGTTCCTTACTACATGGTGCAAATGCAAGGTATTCGAAGCATTCCTTGTTGGAGTGGTGGTTTGTTAAGACCACTTTGCAAGTAGCATCTATTGCATCGACCATATGTTGTTGGAAATGGTTCCCTATAATGAAAACATATATTAGAATATTGCATTGACCACATATCTATTGTGTTCTGTTTTGTAGTTACAGTTTCCAATTCGACAGCACTAATATGCTTCATATGTAACCTTTTTTACACTATTTTATATCATTAATGAAGGTTTATTCTTGAATGATTAGTCATCCTTTTTTGTTTACATTGGATTGTAGTGCTCAAAGCACAGCAAGAATTGAAGAACTGCTTCTAGAGGATTAGAATGTAAAACGTAAGAGGGAAAAATGCCGAAACAGGCCTCCCTCCTATCGAAACTCACAAGACAACTCAGCATTCACGATAATCGAGCATCTGCTGCCTCTAGCTGGTCGATAGCAGCGAGTCCTGCGAGTAATAGCTAGTGCGGTTTTAGTTAAATGTGCAGTGCATCTTTAAAATCTAAACAGCTTATGGAGTAGGACTTGTGTGCCATGGCAGTATAATTCTTATAAGTTGTGTCTGAAGGGTTAAGAAAACTAATTTCTTAAAGGACTTTCTGTTTCCAAATTGATTTCTCTCTGCTAGTATGCCTTTGGCTGTTGCTTATGCTGTAAAGTTTAATGGAGCTTACCCTTTGGAAGAAGTTCTTTTTTTTTCTTCCCTGGTTTATAGTGATAAAATGGTGTGCCCAATGCTTCAGAATTTAATCTCCAAGCGGCGGTCTCAAGTGGTTTAAATGCCGAAAGTTTCTCAAATCTTATGTTTCGGAAATGCGGAATTGTGATGTTAGAAATCACCGATCGGTAAAAGCCTCTCCAATCAGCATGAAACTTCAAATTGGGAATGGAAAAGGATACTGGTCTTTATTGTGATTTAAGTGGTGAAAATTTCTCGAATCTAATAATTTCTCTGTATGTGGAAGAATGGTGTTGTGATTTTAGAAAAGGTAAGCTTTTGCAATTTGCATCAAAATTCAAATTGGGAACTGAGAAAACGCTAGCTGCGGACTAAAGTTCAGTTTAAATTAGGTTTCTTGAATCTGAATTTTCATGTATTTATCTTGGAAAAGCGAATTTGTGATTTTGGAAACCATTGGTTGGTAGAATCCTTCCCATGATCCTTTAGTACTTTGTGACGTGAACCTCTTCCTCTTCCTCTTTGAGATGTTTTCATAGAAGGCCTCTTGATTGATTCTCGATTTACTATCAGAGACTTGACTGCAGTGCTTCCTATATTGCACTTATTTCCTGGTAATTGAAAAAAGAAGGAAGAAAAATCTACCTTAGCTGCTGAGGTTATCCATATCTATATTGCGCAGAAAGCCCAAGAAGTAATGGACCCTCATCTAGTGATGACTCGAGGAGTGCATTCGATGCGGCCTCCAATGGACACACTGATTCATCTCGGTTTGGGACGAGCCACAGTCGGCGGAACAGTGACCCTGCTCAAAATGGTGATGTTAGCTCGGCATCAAATCCCGGTGGCCGGCGTACACCGAATCTATTACCGCCCGCACTCCCACAGTCAGGTTCGACTTACGGATACTAGATGTTTGAAGATCATGATGGATAATGACTCTCAAGGCATTCTTGTTGGATGGGTGTCTTCGCTCCTGGTGGTTTGAGTATTTAAATTGAATCACATGTCGCTGTATATGCTTCATAGAGGTGAGAATGAGTATTAGGTGGTCATGTATAAAAATTACGCGATTAATATCGGAGCCTGCCCATCCGACTGTCTGTCATCCGAAGCTTCATTAGTTCCTTTCATCGGAAGGATTGGTTTGTTAATTTTTTTTTCTTTTTAGTAGGGTTGTTGGGGGGGGGCAGCACAATTTTGGCTCGCAAAGTGACATGCTTTGGATGGAGGATTGTATACCATGTTTTGCTGGTGAAGTGCATTATCCGCTTCGGAGTACAGGCCTATTATTCTGAAATATAAGCTTCTGAGTTTCGATTAAAGTGATGCTCATGCCTTTTTTAACTTTTATTGGCTGAATCAAAAGTGTTCCATGGAGTTTGAGCCTTTTTAATCTAGACTTCTTGTTACCTCGAAATTGTAAGCCCAATTTGTGTCATTTTCCATCTTATTTAAAATTTTGAAAAGGTTGTAATATTATGGATGCAAAATTTCATAATATCGTGATAGCAAAATTATGTATCATTGAATGATTCCTTTTCTTTTTTTTTCTCAAAGAAACTATGTAGTTGATCTATCCGTTCTGTTGTATCGCGCCAATGTTTTCTAGGGCTATGGTACAATGTAATACTATAACTCATTTGTTTAGGAAGCTTGAAATATATATTTTTGTATCATTTATAAAAATGAATAAATAAAAATATTTTTATTATTCACAAAAACATTTAAATATAAATTATAATGAATAATTATAAAAAATTATCTACTAATTAATAAAAGGGGTAAAAAAAATTACTATTAAGAAAGTAATTTATGATCATTTATCTTTAGCAAAATAAATGCAACTTAAATATACAATTCATTTATTTTTATCTTATTTGGGAACTTTAGGTTAGCAATTGCAATCCTTTGTTGGCATCAATTTTTTCCGTTGGAGGCACCCATGTATGGGGCAAACCTTATTTTTAACAAGTCAAGTAGAGAACAATCCAAGTGAAGAAATGGCCGATCGTTAGCCTTCCGCAATTGGAGAACTTTGGAAGCTTGGCTGACGATTTGATGGTATATGTTTTCATTGATGATGTAATGCACTGATGATGTTATGCCTCTTTAAGATCATCAGGAGCTTCGAGATCAAGTAGGGAGGGTCTCCATATCGACATCACACCAAGGCGGCCAGATCGCAAAAACCCACAAGCGTTGTTTCTATAGCGACTCTTTTACTAGAATGAAATGGTCGACTAACGGATCTGTACATTAGAAATGGATAGATCTTTCCTTCATCAAGATGTACATACCACAACCATACAGACATGGACTTCCTACCTGCATGTGTCGACTGTATGCCTTCTTTAAAGGGTCCAGAATCGCGGATCAGATTCATCACAAGTTTCACCTGTAGATAAGGCAAATGTTCTGATTATGCTGACAGGAGATTTCAGATCATACGTGGTTTAATGTTCCTTTTCTTTTAACTAAGAGTCAGAGGTGATATCCAATATAGTGGCGCAATGGAGTTATCCGCTATACAGGAAGAAGAAACTCCTTTTAGAAAAGCAAACCTAAGTCCTAAAACATTGTCCAACTTCATTGCTAGGGCCTTCCTCATATCTACTTTGCTAAAATGCATTAGGGAATGAAGTGCGGTGGAACAGATAACGAAAATAAGAAGGCAAGGGTTTGGCATCAACAGTGATCATCTACAACACAAATAGTTCAGTTGAATACAATGTCTACCGCTACCTCCTTTGTGACTGCATCACTGGGCCAACCACACAATAAACATAGGAAGCAAAAAATGTTCTTGTGTTCACAGCATATGAGAAGGATCGAATGTTCACCACAACATGATGATAGTGCTATTAATAAATGAGTTGTTCTCGCCTGATGACATTTTAGTAACATACCTGAGTTGCCTCGCGCACTAGAAATTCTTCTATGTCCTTGCTGAATTCCTCATCCAGAAGGTAGTGGTAGCTATAAGTGGGTACAGGCATATAACCTCGCTGAATAATGTGCTCACCCTGAGCCCCTGCCTCCACTGTTTTCAAATTAAGCTCTATAGCAGCTTCTATTGCCTGTTATGTAGATAAAAGTAAATAGTTATATTGTTCCAAACATGACAAGCGCATGCTTCCATATCACAAGAACTATTATCCTCACATAGCAAATCTGCTTTTCGCTAATATTAGTTGATCTACCACTTCCTCTTTCCTCTTTGTTTTTGCAACTCCACTGCAAATTCCTTGATGGGAAATTTTTCATTAGCATATGAGGAATATTATAATGTAGAGAAAAGCTTTGTCAACTTCTGGAATGACATTTCTAGATATGCCCATGCCTTTACAGCAGCTAAAGTCCCCATGTAGAGCGGAAGATAATCATGGTAGTAGGCCTGAACAATGACATTTATCTTAGCTGCTGTACCTGTCACGTAGACCCATGGATAATCATCACCTAACGCTACCCTTTTATTACAACAAAATAGGTCCCCAATTCTTCAAAGAACAAAATTATACGCAAGCAGATTCCAAAACCAAATGAATGATATTTACTTCATGATTTGAAGTATATTCACACATTCTAGTATTCTTACTTGGGAAGAATTTACATAATCTTAGAGTATCGGTTGCCACTTTAAATTGACAATCTCTTCCTCTATTTAGCTTGCACTTACATTTGATATCTTGTTCATGCTTTTACTATACTGAAGTCTCAAGGTACAACACATGGGTTAGCAAATCCATACCATGCAATTAAGTCCATTAGTTCACCCTTGTCAACATAAGGTTAAACGAATCTCACTTTTTAAAATAGGCAATAAGCACCCAAGAAAGAACTTCCATATCAAGTATATATCGAACTCACAGGAGTTTTGCATGTTAAATAGAGACAAACCTGGTAATAACAAGCTTCAAAATGTAAGTTGGGATAATAAGCTTTTGGGTGACAGCCCCAAAGGCGCCCATATATAGTATCTCCGCCTATAAGATTAAGGGCTCCCGCAACAAGTTCATCCCCTTCTTCAGCTACAACCAGTAACACTTGGTCTCCCATTTTTGATCCCATGTTATGAAAAAACTCTCTTGTCAAATAAGGGCTGCCCCACCTAAATAAACATAAGCAGCAAGACATGATCTACTTAAAGCTCTCATATCAAATAAAGATGCCTTTGAATATACACAAGAGGTAGGCGAAACAATCAACAATATCATATTTTCTGCAAAGGAAAGACAACCATCCTTTGGACCCATACTTGTTATCGGTGGTGTTCCTGTAGAACGTATATAAAGAATCCCAGTGCTTAGCCTGCACACACAATCAAAACCAAGAAGCTCAAGTCCTTCATGTTTCACAAAGTGAAGGTATTAATTTAGGAGTAAGTTGTAAGAGAACGGGAGTCACATGTGGATGATCACATCTAAGGACTACTCATCTAAAAGCTCAAACCAGTGGACAGAAAGTTGCTACTAGCATCTAAATTCAAATTAATAGTATTACTGGGAAGTTGCGACATGATATACTTATTTATACTTCTCTGCACAGTTAACCAACTAGTCTCTATTCACATTGATATCAAATTGAACCAGCTGGATTACATATATTATTAAACCTCACATATTTTGGGTAGGATTGGCTTAAAATCTTCCCCGAGACACTTTTGCCATGATATTTGTACTCATTACCTTTATTTCATTCCCTCGAAGCCGCTTCATTGTCAAGTTTTGGGCAGAAATCTGCAGAAAGGATTCGATCCAATGTGTAAAAGCTTGTGTGCCCAAAAAGATGCAATGTAAACTGGCACTATGAGACTATAAGATGCAACAGATAAAAATTCAAACTGATTTTTGATAAGATACCATAGTGCACCAGCAATGAATTCTGATAACTTAATGGGGAATTTAATATTCTGTCTGTGCTATTAGCAAAATTGATTTTAACAGGCAAAAAGGAAATTAGTACTGCATGAAAGTTTATGTGTGTGTTTTTTTCCCCATTAGTATAGGTACAAATACAGTTGATACACTGCCATTGATATATTGGCATTAAACATTTGTAGAACGTAACAGTGATAGGCATTTGTAAAGATCAGTTCATATAATACTTCCCCATAACTCATGTCATCATAAAGAACGACCAATTCGTTACTCAACTGTTCATATTTTACTGCTTTGAAGCATCTTCAGCAATTAGTCAGTTTTCCAGTTGTCCAAGAAGCTCAACTACCAGTATAACACTTTACTTCAGCAGAGTGAATTTCAGCAAATGCATAAGGTCAGTCAGTATTATATCCAAAATTGGGAATGCAATCCCCATGAAGCATCAGTCTCAGAGTGTTAGTAAAAAGTTCTATGAGCATTTAGTGAAGATTGCAGTAACATATATCGTTCCATAATAACTACTTTCTTCATTTCCCCTATGACAAGCATATGTATCAACACAATTTACTAAAAAATTTATCAAATTTTCAACCATATATTTAAGGAATAAAGAACTAAGAGCAAGATTTAAAAGAATTTCTAGGTGGGAGTATCTTCCCAAAATAAAGGAAATTCCCAAATAAAATAACATTTGGAAAAACTAACCTCCTTGCGCTCTTGACGTATATTTTTCCTTTTGTTCGCTTCATGTCCATCAAAAGTCATCAAAGCGTGGCACTGAGACAGTGAAACTTGAAGCATGTACCTTTTGCATGCAAGATAAACACAAGAAACGTAAAAAGATCAAAAGTTGGCAATCCAAGTAAATTTAAGACACCACTCATTCGGAGAAGTAATGCTGCAATCATATGCTAACTGGCAGGACTATTGCAAAGGAAACTGATGCATGCACAATATCAAATGGAGAAAATTGACAGCAGCATTACGTCCAAGTAAATTTTTAAGCAAAAGCTGCATTTGACCTAGATAACATTTTGAGGCATATACCCCTTGACATGCTATCTAGATCAAAAAGAGACGAGTCCATTCAACTCCCAAATACTTTCAATCCTCACTGACAATCAAGAAAAGGGGTCAAAGGTGTATGATAGCTATGATGTAATTGAGTGAGTCTTATGAAATTTCAAACTTGGTCAAATAATACTTTGACGAGAACCTAGAAATATAACAAACGCCTATTTTCATTAACATTGAGTCTAAAGTTTCAGCACTTGTCTGCTTAATGCTTTACTTGATGTGTCTTTGTTTCCCTACTCCTATTATGAAAGAAGATATAATCAAATACTTATCTTGACCATTAAGAAATAAGCAAATTGCTAGAGGTTTGTCACCATGTTATATGATTTTTAATTCAGATGGCTTTGGCTGGAGCCCACAAGGAGCTCAATCATGAAAGTCTACGACTCATTGCATTAAACGGGCGAAAGTACTCCCAAGGTTTTGTTAAATTGTAAAATCACCCTTCAGAACCTTTTCGAATCTACTAATACACTTTAGATGGAGATGAGTCTCTGGGTTGTTTTACTTTGAAGGGGAAAGTGAATAGGGAAAAACCAAAAGTTATTGTCAATGTATCCAGCGGCGGTAACATCGGGCCTAACTGTAATTTCAGCACTCATTTTGC
Organism: Eucalyptus decipiens; assembly: GCA_014182575.1. Lineage (NCBI taxonomy): Eukaryota > Viridiplantae > Streptophyta > Magnoliopsida > Myrtales > Myrtaceae > Eucalyptus > Eucalyptus decipiens. The sequence goes on from CM024613.1 coordinate 24,985,466, forward strand.
CACTCACCATGTATAGTTTCGATTGGTCCAATGGTACTGCATTCCTATCCTCTCGTAGAAAACACTTGTCCTTGTGGTTTTGCCATTCATTCTCGAGAAGAAAATGTGATGTGGACTGACGAAACCTGGGACTGTTGTCAAGGATATAAAGCAAATTCAGAACTACTGCAAATTGAAACATCAGATTCACAGTTCAGGAATTTTCATCTTTAAGTAAGCCACAGCTAGCCACAACTTCCCCACTTGTTTGGCGAATAACCAAGTTATTTCTCGTTTTTCATGAGACCATACATATAGAGATCAGCCCTGAAAACATTTTAACTCTACTGCAACTCCAGCCAAGGGAAAAGGTCCAAACAATTGATGGAGTGTAAAAAAAAGCCCAATGATGAAAGAAAAGTGTGATAAAATTCTGGCTATTTCATGGATGTAGCATCATATTCACTATGGACAGTCACACATCTGTTATCACGTACCTTAGCTTTCAAAATTTTCTTAAGGCATCTACTACAATATCAAAAACTTGATCCTTATATAAGGAATCACGAAGTAGAATCCAAGGACCGATTCATGGGGTAAAAGGCACACAACACTGGTACTTTGGATAGTATCTTGAACCATAAGCGTAGTAAGCATCCGCCCAAGAATAGTCAAAGACAAATTCACCATACGAGTGACTGCACATCAACATGAAAATGAGTGAAACCATCTCCATAAAGCTCCTCGAAGATTGTAAAAATTGCTCAATATATAGCTATTTACAAGGAGCATAGAAGAAACTATCTATTTGAAGTTTCAGAGAAAATAAATCTAATCCTGAGAACAAAGAAGAGGATAAACCTTTTCAGATAAAGTGGAACAACACCTACAACAGTCCCGTATTCATCCTTAGCACCAATGTGCCGCGGCATCCATCCTGTTTCCTAAAAGCAATTAAATAGATCAACGGAGTATCCAAGAGAAGCTATTCAGCTTAGCAGCATAGTAAAACTGAAAGAACTCCGTTCAGGAACAATAGGAAGAGAAGCCAAAACCTAAAGGTACCGAAAGGGTGCCAATCCATTAAAAAAACTAAGACATCAAATTCTACAAAACTCAATAGTCCCTCTTCATTCAAAGAGAAACTTCGCGGCATATACCAGAAATAAAAGGAACTTCTTTTTTCCCCATCTGTTAGAGCATCAGAAGGAGAGACATCTCACTAGAGACAGAAACCTATCGGGCCGACAAGCTGTCGGACATAAAAGCATCAGGGACACCCCACAAGCAGCAGTGTGCAACCAACTTATCAGTGAAAGCTTATGCACAAAGGAACCAAGGGATAATTATGCCAAGGACTCCAATATCAATGAAGCAAATACCAATCATCCAATCCTCCTCTCATAAGAACGCAAAAATTACGTTGATGAACAACAATCTCAACCCCTAGAACGCGAAATCTCACCTTCACAGCAGAATTAGACTCCTCCAAACTCGAAAGGAACCCGTGCAAGAGAAACGGTTTATACTTCTCAGGGCCAGTAGCATCAAGAGCACATGCATCCCAATCATCCGCCGAAACCTCGGAGATGGAATTAACAACCGAGGGCGATATGTGCTTCGGCCTCGAGTCCGCCGCCGCGACAACCTGCGCGACAGAACACGAACCCATTCATTCCGTACATCCCGGAAACAGAACCATCGCGAACGTGACTAAGAACAAACCTCGGCGCCCGGCGCCGTCAGAGCATAATAGCCGAGGGAAAGATCGACGGTCTCGCGAGGCCCCAGAGACTCCTTCGACCTCCAGAACAGCGCGCGGATTCCGGCGGCGGCGGTGGCTCGGAGTCAGAGTTGATGACGAGTTCGTCAGAGGGAGGAAATCGGACGGAGGCCCAGAAGTTGCCGAGAGACCAACGCGAGCACAAACCTTACGCATTGGAAACAGTGGGAGGCGAAGGCGGTCGGGAACCAGCTGCGACTGGCGGGGCTCTTGGAGGAGGCGACGTGCCGAAGGTAGATGACCGGCGAGGCAAAGGCGGAGGCGGAGGGGTGGGATGCGCTGAGAAGGAAGTGCGGCTCGTTCTCTGTTTGCTCTTCGACGAAGAGAGAGAGAGACAAAACCCAAAAAAATTCAAGCGAGGAGAGAGAAAATTTAAGCGGGAGCTCAGCGCATTCATTACGCTTCTAATCCGTCCTTTCTTCTGCCAGCCGAGCCGAGCCGAGCCACCAGCCATTTATTTCGGAGAGAGCGAGAAGAGAGAGGAGAGAGACAGAAGCGCGCAGAAGATGGAGGGGCGTCAAAGTGGTGGGCCCGGGAGCGCTTTTGAACGTCGACGCGCGTCGCCTACACGGAGCCACGTGTCGACTCCCGAGTGGTCTTACCCATCGCCTACATGGAGGGTAAAACCCAACCAATATTTTCTCAACTCTTCCCCCTTCCCCGAGAAAATATTAGGTGCGCCGGGCGCTTCACGTCACCGTGCGCCCCGCCCAATCAAGATACGACACGTGTCGACACGTGGAGCCGAGTCCCACTTTTATTTTTAGTCAAATTTTTGCCGTGTCCTTCTCTCTCTTCATTAATGGCCGCGTCCTTCTCCCGCACGAAGTCTCTCTCACAAAAATCTTTCTCCGCCTCCTTCGACACCGACAATCAGCACCGGCCGAGCGCCCTCCTCGTCCGACGGTACTCGATCTCCGCCGCCGCCACCGCCCCCTCCTCGCCGCCCTCGCAACTCACACTGGCCTCCAAGATCCATAGCAACTTCGAGCCTCGGAAGTCGTTGTCGACCTCTGCCTCCTTCGACGCCAACGACCAGCATCGGCCGAGCGCCCCCTCATTCGGCGTTACTCGATCTCCGCCGCCGCCGCCTCCTCGCTGCCTTTGCAGCTCTCGCTGGCCTCCAAGGTCCAGAGCGGCTTCAAGCCGCGGAAGTCGTCGTCGACCTCCGCCTCCTTCGACGCCGACGACCAACATCGGCCGAGGGCCCCCTCGTCCGGCGGTACTCGATCTCTGCCGCCGCCGCCGCCTCCTCGCCGCCCTCGTAGCTCTCGCTGGCCTCCAAGGTCCAGAGCGGCTTCGAGCCGCAGAAGTCGTCGTTGACCTCCGCCTCCTTCGATGCCAACGACCAACACCGGCTGAGCGGCCCCTCGTGCGGCGGTACTCGATCTCCGCCGCCGCCTCCTCGCCGCCCTCGCAGCTCCCGCTGGCCTCCAAGGTCCAGCGGCTCGCGAACAATGTCCAGGTTTTTCCAAAACGCTCCAATCGTCTTGCGCTCTGTTTTGGCTCCCGATTGAGTTGGGGGATTTGCCTGTTTCAAATTTTTGCTTCTTGCTTCTTGCTTCAGCCGATTCCTTCTTGGTTGCCGAGCTCTGAGAAGAGCGATTTCCGGATGTAGCTTGGGAGGCAGGCTTACTTGGAGTTGAGACAAGAGGCGAGCGAACTGCAGGAGTATTCCAACGCGAAGCTCGATCGAGTCACGCACTACCTCGGCGTTCTCGCCGACAAGACGCGGAAACTAGGTGAGGCGGTGTGGCGTATGTTGTGCGGGTGGTGCGGCTTCTGTTGTGCGTTTGACTATCTTTACCTGGGACTATTTTCTTTGGTTTTTGGTAGTTTGTGATGGACTCATGATCATCATCAACATAATTTCCGTGTTTGCCTCTTTCATTAGTCTGATGGGAAGGATTAATAATTGTTGTTATAACAGTTGTTTTTCTAAAGTTAAGTTTTGCTTACTAGGAGGTCTTTCCATATTACAGAAATGTCCCTAATTGCCTTCTTGTGCAATATGCAGAGTAATTATGATAGAAAAGCATCACCTTTTCTAGCGAAAGAATTACTTAGAATTTATACAAAGGAGAAAAGTTGGAGGGAGCGACTCTTGAAAAATGGCATTGTAAAATCATCTCCAATGCCACCACGGACACGTCCTGAATGCGTGGGGACTGAGGAGGTACTTGACCTTTCATGTTTAACTCTTGCTTTCTGATGACTTTGTCAATACGATGCTAGTTGATGAATTGGTTTTTTTGTAGGATCCTAAGTGCATTATATGTCAGCAATATCAGTTGTATGTGATTGTAGGCCATCTGCTTTTGTTTGTCTTGAGTTATGTGGAAACTGTGTTCTGGTTTATTATCCTGTCAAATTAGTTGATTTGTAGTGCAAATACAAGCCTAGTACATGTGCCATGCAATGTCAAAAACATTTGCCCCTGAAGGAGGATCTTGAACTCATGGAACTTGGATTATTCCACCTAGCCGGGCACAATGAGTGAAAGCATTCATGACAAGGGCCTCTATCTCAATGAAATACATCCTCAAAGTCATAATGTTAAAAAGCGTATGATACGATTGAATTTGCAAGGAAAAATCTGATTATTGGTTCTAATTTTGATTTGTCACATTATTGCTGGTGACATATACTTTCCTGTCTTTGATCCAACATGGCACCGTAAACAACATCTTCTTTGGTTGGGTTCATATTCAAAGAAATGGATCACCCAATCATATGAATGTTTCTTCTTCATCATCATTTTTGGGCTTAAAGCCAGAATTGGTAATTCTCGATCTCATCATCAGACCCCTTTTGTGCAGCACTGGCAACACATCTGTGAATGCAAACCCAGCAAACATTGCCTCCTTGACCGTCACACATTAGCAGAGTTAAGTGACTTGCTGCTCACTATCGATAAATACAATGGTGAGGAGACTCAAAGGAGTAAGGTGCTCCAGCAAAGATCTTTCTCCAGCGAAACAAGTTCTTCAGCGAAAAAGGTATTGTCAGATACAAGACTTGCTTAGTCAATTAACAAAGAGACTGGATGAGGTATCGAATAAAGCAGGCAGAAGTCCAGCACAAGTGCCATAACTTGACATGGGGGGACACTTAAGTGCCATAACTTCAAAACGGTACACTTAAGTGCCACTTTTTTTTTTTCTAGTGGGACACTTAAGTGCCACCTCCAGCGACCCTTGCCGGAAATCTTACGTGGCAATATTTTATTATTATTTTTTGCCTACGTGGCTCGTCGAAGAGCTAAGTCGGCTCGGCTCCAAAGCAGCATAAAAATTAAAAAAAAATTTAAAAAATAAGAAAACTTAAAAAATTTTAAAAATTAAGAAAATTTAAAAAATTTAAAAAATTAAGAAAAAAATGGGGGAGGTCGAACGGGCAGGCGAGGGCCGAGCCCTCGTCGCCGCCGCCTCCTCCTCGTCGCCGGGAAGGGCCGGCAACGGAGGGGGAAGGGTCGGCTGGGGTCGCCAGGGCCCGGCCGAGGGCCGGCGAGGCTGGCCGATCGGCGACGAGGGCCCGCGAGCCCTTGCCCGGATCCGGGGCGAGGGTCGTGGCCCTCGTCGCAATCCGGCGAGGGCTCACGGCCCTCGCCGTCGGTCGGCCGGGGGCCGGCAACCCCGGCCGACCCTCCCCCTCCGTCGTCGGCCCTTCCCGGCGACGGCGGGGGCGGCGGCGGCGAGGGCTCACCCTCGCCGCCCGTTCAATCTCCCCCTTTTTTTCCTTAATTTTTAAATTTTTAAATTTTTAAATTTTTAAATTTTTCTTAATTTGTTAAAATTTTTAAATTTTTCTTTTTTTTTATTTTTGAATATTTTAAATCTAATTTAATTAATTTTTATATTATTATTTACACGTAGACACAAAACGGTGTCGTTTTTGCATTTTTTCCGCCACGTCAGCGTGCAAAACGACGCCGTTTTGAACCAAACTCGTCGGAAAATTGCCACGTCAGCCATTTGGCCAGATTTTCGCCGGAGTGGCACTTAAGTGTCCCATTTTACTCCGATATTGGCACTTAAGTATACCATTTTAAAGTCATGGCACTTAAGTGTCCTTCCGTGCCAAGTTATGGCACTCCAGGTGTCCTCACCTCGAATAAAGCATGTAGAAAACAAATTGCAGCAATTAAAACAACTTCAGCCTTGGTGTTCATTCTATAAATTTATGACTGGATGAGGTGTCAATCTTAAGCAAGGTGGATCGTCTCATTTTTATACTTACTAGGTATTATATGATCTTTGTTTTATGGAAGAGTCTAGCTGAAGTTGGTTTTATTGCTTTGGTCTTAGTTGCCAATGTTTTTTACTTGGTTGACTCGGCAAACTATGTACATTCTAGGAAATTCTTTTCTACCAAGGTCACTGCATAATTGTTTGGTGTTGGAATAAATGTCAATGAAGAACAAAGTGAAATTTAGTGGTGTTTAGTGAGGTTTGGAATCTGTGCTAATCTCCTCTTGTTCTTTAATATTGTGCTGGAGTTGATTTTCCTTGTCAAGATTGTTATTTTAGTTTGCCTTTTGTTCTTCAGTAAGAGAGAATGTTCTTCTGGATTATATGTTCTTGTAGGTAAAAGGTGGCCATGCTACTTTGGCTCATCTTGCGGATCAATGGCTGTTGCAGTCAACCGATGCTCTTAAAAATCCTTTCTCTAAGGATATTTATCAAAAACTGTTGAAAGAAGGTGAACAATTTCTTTGGGCTGGTTTTGACATGGATCCTGTTAGTTCAAAGCCTTTTAGCTACATGAAATTCTTCTCAGATTATGTGCATATGATTCGACTATGTATGAATGTGTACTTCAATCACATGCAGGTATGTACCATGGCAAAGAAGTTAGTCGATGTGCAGAGGTGGGCAGAAGGTGTAAGAAGTTGCCTCGCAAAAATTGAAAATCATTCTCTGGGCTCTACTAATGCTTTGGAGAGGGCAGATTTAGAATATGTCACTGAACTGTTGAGTTTTGATACCATGCCATGTAACGAGCCTAGACATCTTAAATTGAAGGTTCTGAAGAAGATTGTGAAGTTGTGGCATTTGATATACCTGCACTCTGTCTAGTCGAGTGACTTATAGTAATTTGCTTAAAATCTGTACAGGAGTATGCTGAAGAGGCAAAGAAGTTGGCCGGAGAGATTGAATCTACTCTTTCGTCATCTTCAAAGGTATATAACGTGAATTTATTTGACCTTTTGATTAAGATAAGAGTTCATTTTGTCCACTTCTCTTTGCATAATTTATATTGTCATTATTTATGTACTTTTGTTCCAGTTATTGGAGTTGGAAAACCTTAACGATAGAAGCTGTCGCTTAGGAATCCTTGTCAAAGGAAGCGAGAAACTGGCACAGAAAATTTCTTCGATGGAGGTAATTCTCTATCAGGATTGATTTTGTGGGTCAAGATACATTAAGCCATATCCCTACAGTTACCTAAATTGTCTCTTTTACGTGGTGAGAAAAATGTCATAGGTTTGGTCTCTACTCATCTAGAAGACCTATTTGCTTCTTGTTCTACAGTTTAGTGTTACCCTTGCTGGTCTGTCTAGATTAAAAAGCCATTTCTCTTAATCTGGTTTCTGCATGGTTCTCCGATTAACAACTGTTAAATTTTTTTCTCTTTTTTCCACCCAAGTGGTTGAAGTTGAATTGGGTTTTGTCAATGTTTGTGAGTGTGCACTCTGCAAAGTGTGATGCCCATGACTCGAGTGACATGGCTCTACATGGTACACTTGATTTATCGAGGTCCAAAGTGGATGATCACATGGACTTCTATCGTTATATTGGTGACGGTGATTAACCGAGGACATTTTGTTTTTCATCGGTGCATATCTGGCTTTTCCGGGGTGACACTTTCAATTTGGCATACATTGATTGAAAATGTGGTCTCGTTGAATTTTCAAATTGACTTGGGACTATTCCTTTTTGTTTTCATGGGATTATTCCTATATCTCCATTTATCTGATAAAGAAAATTACCACAATCACGCCAATAAGGATTAAATGAGATTTTCTGTTTCAAAGTGCATGCTGTGTTCTGTATCCGGCACGCCTTCTTTGCTGCAGAAAGTTATCATAAGTTGGTTGGATTTTCTAATTCCTGACTCACCCTTTTAAGAGAGTGGCTTAATCGTGTTCGAATCTGCCTCTCAGAGAAACATGCTGCTGCAATTGAGATCGACTCCCTATATAAGCTGAAATCAGAGGTTATTCTCACTCTTCTTAGTTCATAAATCGTAAGTACATTTCTGGTTTGAACTGTAGGCCCCTTTGACTCTTGCTTTGACCATGTTCTTTTGGATAGATTAGGGAACTTCACAATTTGCTCCCGAAGACTGAAATGCTCTTTGGAGCTACTAGGAAAAACTGAAACGTACCGAGATCGATGTGCTGAAATTCTGAAAGGTCCCATATGTCTAGAGGTTAGCTCAGCAGTTCTCTAATATTTAATTGTCTTCAGTTTTCTTGTGCTGAATGAATGGGACTATCTATTTATCTGGATCTCTTAATTTTGGAAAATCCTGACCCCAATAGAGTATTGAGATGATTCTTCAAGAAATGGACAGTTTTATGTCTAAACATTTGACATGTTCAATGTCAAAGAAAACTCAAATGTTCAAGTGCTAGAATCAGAAGCATGAGCAAAAAGCTAATCAGAAGTAATTGTAAGTACAGTATATTTCATGAATATACAATTTCTGGTCTCCACGAAATTGGGCCTGAATGATAAATGTTTTTTTACTATTTTAGAAAGAATTATAGCATGCTGGTGAATGGATGTTTCAAAAATAGAAAGATATTGCGGTCGTTTATGACATTTTATTGATCTAATTTAGTATTTACTCCATTTTGCATAATTTTGTTATTTCTGTTGATAATGGTGAACTTCTTAAAATATATCATAGTTAATTGCCAATATTATGGTAGTGCAGGTTTTGGCCGTTGTCATCAAGGCAAGTGCTTCCAGAGAGCATGAGATTCTTGCGGAAATTAGAGATGCTGTTTTTACGTTTATTCGTAAAATGGAATCGAAGAGAGTTATGGATACCATGCTTGTCTCACGTGTTAGGATATTGTATATTCGGTCTTTGCTCGCTAGATCACCAGAGCTGTAGTCTATCAAGGTAACAATTTTGGATATCTCCTCTAGGCTTCAAAATTTGCTTATGGGGCAAATGAACCGCACACTGACGAACAAGATTGATGTTTTCGTAGGTTATTTGAGTTTTACCATTTTTAGTTCAGGGGTTGTTCAGTTTGAGCGTCACTTTAGGGACCATTATCGAAGAAGTTTTGACAATTTGAATGAGAGAATTCAAAGGTGAGGATTTGGATATTGATGCTAACTTGACAAAGGTTCATCTTGTGAGATTTCTTGGCCATCTCCGAGAGCGACTTCTCTCTCTTTTAAATTCTCTCAAATCGAATAAGTTCCTCTTTTTTGACATCCAACATGAAAGTTGTGGAGGATGACTCGGCCAAAGGTTTGTGTAGTTCGGAATGAGCTTTTGCGCCAGAAGACCGCCCAACTTGTTCCATATGATTTATAATGGTTTCGACCACGTCCTAACGAACGATCCTCACACCAAAAACAATCACAAAGGCTAGAGTCAGTGAAGAGCTAGTTTGGTTGCAAATCGCAGGCTCCTCTTATCATAGAGGAACAATTGCCTATTCGCATGCATCCGAAGCAGAAAATATTGTATAGACTATTTTTATACATGAGCCACAAATAAACCACGTATAAACATCTTGTTTTAAAGCACCACATAGATAAAGAAAACGGCTGGCTGATGATTTTACAAAACTCTCTAGCCTTTGAACATGGAGGGCGGAAGAGAACATAGGCCATGTTTGGTAACCATCCAAACAGAGCCAAATTCTGATTCTTTATTCCCGAATCAGTTTCGGCCTAGAATTGCGTTTGGTAAAATTTTTGTTCCCAGAAACAGATTGGGAATAGAATCAAGAACAAAAAAAAAAGTTGATTCTTGTTCCGGGAACGAATTTGAGAATCAAAATCAAGAAATTTTTTCTTCCCTTCGGCCATCTCACGACCGCCGTCCACTACTGCCCGCCACCGTCCGCCGTCCGCACCGCCATCCGCCGCCGTCCGCCTCCACCGGCCGCTATCCGCCGCCGCCGGTCCGGCAAGCTCGCTAGAGGCTCGCCAGACCAGGGTGAGGTTCGGCAAGCTTGCCGGAGGCAAGCCCGGCCACCGGCGAGGCTCGGCCTCCCTAGATTTGGCGAGGCTGAGCCTCGCCGGGGCTGGGCAGGGGCTGGGCAAGCCTCGTGACGCCCAGCCCCACCGGTGGCCAGGCGAGGCTCGCCCAGCCCCGCCGGTGGCCTAACAGGCCTCGCCCAACCCCGACGAGGTCGACCTAGCCACCGACGAGGCTCGGCCGACGAGGGCCGACCTCGCCAAGGGCCGGCGACACTCCGGTGAGGTCGCCGGCGAAGAAGAAGAAGAAGAAGATGAGAAAAAGAAAAGAAAAAAAAAGTAAAAAAAAAAAAAAAAAATTATATAAAAATTAAAAAGAAATTGATTTGGAACAAAATTAATGAACACGGTACCAAACGCAATTCTATTCCAGAATAAAAAATTTTGGACAATTACCAAACGGCTTAAAATGCTTAGAATCAGTTCCCGGGAACAGAATAAAAAATAATCAGTTCTGATCAGAATCTACTCCCGGAAACAGAATCGTTACCAAACGCGCCCTTAGTGGACACTGCAACATCATTGCTAAGAGGAGTCACCTTCATTACTCATAATGACCTTGTGTATATGTACAACAAGATAATAGTGAGCACACAACCATCTAACATCAAATTTGTGCCCATCAAATTTGAGCACGCAACCATCTAACAATCTCTAAAGCTACATGCACGTATCATCGGCTGATCGATTGGGATCGTGACCACACGGCGACTCAGGCTATTTTGATTCACTCAAGCCAAGCCTTGCTCGATCAAACGCTCACTCGCTCGCACACCCGGATCGTAAAAAGAGAAAGCTTCTAGAGAGAGGAGCCTAAAAAGAAAGGAGCTTTTATAAACTGAAATAATTGGATGGATACAAATGAGGGGAGGGCACCCCTTCTTATACTCGAGGCCCTCTAATTACATTCATTGATCTAGATCTGATCTAGAGGACGAGATCGCACCACCTCAACTACCGACACTAATGCTAACTACCGTCTTCCGATATAAATAATAGAAGAATTCTAGAATCAGGCGTAATGACGGTGTCACCCGCCCTTGGAAACTTCGGAAAGAAGACTTGGTGGGAATCCGAGTGAAAGTAGAAGGTCCAGGGGTGAGTCGCGATCGTCCTCCAGGATCCTCTGGGATGGACTCACTTTTGGCCCGTGACACATGTACACACTATTAGGGTCTAGTCTACAGATATGCACCTATGTCGAAGAGATTCCTGCACCATTTCCAAGCAACCATCGATCCGGAGTTCAATTGGCGAACTTCAGATCGCCTATTTACCAACCATCATCTTGCAAATGGTTCAGATCAGTTGTACAAAAAAATACTTGAAGTGGTTTTAAACCAATATGCCACTCGTAGGGAAATCAATGAAAATTCAACTCCAGCAGGTGACCTTAGCTTCTTTATGTATATGCTCCCATGACAAGACCCCTGAGAAATCCAAAAATGTGCAAGAAATCAACAGAAGGTGTCCGAAGAAAATCCCTTTGGTTTCACATGAGATATATCAGCGAATTTCAATTGCATCTATCAAAAGGAAATCCAACTGCTCTAAAAGCAAGAGAATCAAGAAATGTGTAGCTAAGGAGAGGCCAGAGAAAACTCACTCTTGTTAAAGAATTCGAAAGTTCACCGATAAGGCTGCCAAAGTGCCTAAACAACCAAGACTTCGCTCACCAAAACAATTAACCATCTATGGTGGCTCTCTACAAGTTTCGATTCAGTAATGACCAGGAAAAGGAGCGAAACTTCTCTAAAAAGTTGTTCCGCTTCAAAGGGCTTTGAAACATATCCGTCCATTCCATACTTTGTGCATTCTTCATGAGTAGCGTGAATCACATCTGCAGTCATGGCCAAGATCAGTAGGTGGAAATTCGAGATATTTTCACGTGGCTCTAAGGATGACTGTCCCGGTAGGAATTCTTTGCTCAGACTTTGTTCCATCTGTCAAATTCTTTTTGTAGCTTCAAACCTGATCAAAGGAATTATAGAACCATTAGATGCACGTATCCATTATCACCACCTAGTTGACATAGAAAAGGTTATCCAAATCCATTACATAAGACACATACAAATCTCGAAAGAATATACACTTTCTATACAACATTTGATGAAAAATAAGTGCTCGAGCAGGAAAACGCCATACCCATCCATTCGGCATCCGGATATCCATGAAGCTGGCATCAAAATCATGCAAAGGGTCTCGAGCAAAGCAATTGCTTTTTCCCCACTGTCCGTACAAACCACATCAGCTCCATATTTCCTCAAAGCTCCCTCGGCCACTCTGAGATTTACTTTGTTGTCATCCACGACTAGGATTTTTCTGCCACGGAGAAGGTTGCGGAGAGACGGACTCGGAGACTCCCCATTGGAGCAACTTATTCGTTTCCAACTCCCATGACGTCAAAAAGACGCCACCAGCATACTAGCCCTTAGAGGCTTCATGATCATGGATGGATCAGTAGCATCTGTAGTCGCACCACTCATCCCACTAGAGCTGATAGAATTAGATAGAAGAAACAACCGTGGAGACACCCGTGGCTTCATGTCCCTCAATTTATCCAGAAAGATTGCCAACAAACCAGAGTCCTTGTCCCAAATTTCCCATTCCAAGAGCACCATATCTATTCTGCAATTCCCACTTTGTATCGTGTGGAAGCACTGGTTCAAGTCTGCAACTACCTCAACATGAATACCAAGCCTCTGGATATGATACTTTCATACATTGGCACGGACAGGTCTTGTGTCAACTACCACTGCTTTCATACCATGAAATTCTGAGGTGCCAGAGTCACCTTGTCCTTTCACTTGCTGGCCCTTGCACTCTTTTGAGGTAGAACAGGCATCATTGAAAACTGCAGTAAAGGTAAACGTGGATCCCACCTGGGGTATGCTTACAAATCCAATCTCCCCATTCATGAGGCCAACCAGACATTTGCTTATGCTTAGCCCAATACCTGTGCCCCCATGTGTTCGAGAAATTGATGGGCGCACTTGCATGAAAGGAGTGAAAACACGGGATTACGCCTCTGGAGGAATACCTATCCCTGTATCCTCCACTGAAATAATGAGATTGATTGGATTAGAGAAGAGCTATTAAAACAAATTATTATAGTAAGAGAAGAGAGCACACAAAGAACAGAGGAATTCCCTATCTTGATCGATTTCTATGCTTCCATTAGAGAGTAACCAATTGAACTATAGTCCCTCAGCAACTAACTAACAAATAGCCCAACTTCTAAACCAAACAGTTAATTAACATAAAACTTGTATGGATATGAGACTAGAGATTTAGGTGTTAGCAAGAACCTTCAATTTATCGACTTCAAGCAACAAACTTGGTGATCCCCTATTCGTGTGAGCAGACCCCAAAAATGGTTCCGAATTCTTCAACCAAAACTTAGACATTGTAATTGTCGAGATGATATGAGGTAAAGAAGGCAAGATCACATGAATGTCCTCCGAACTCCTGGCATATAAGAAGTCAAAAATCACTTTCAACAAAAATTATTGCTAGCACCTTATATGCATTTATATTAATATTTAATAGCCTGCATCCATTCCCACCACCTGGTCTCACAAACGGGTCCACATGATGCACACGCATAACAGCAACCGAGCAAGAGAGAGAGAGAGAGAGAGAGAGAGAGAGAGACCTCAGAACTTCCTCATATTCAGGCAGCTGAGCCTCCCGAGCTAGAATCTGCAGTGCACTTTCTTCCTGACGTGTAGCAGCATCAACAAGCCCAGAAATATAGACAAACAAGTTTTCGCCTTCAATCTGTAGTCTGGCAACATAGAGTCCAACTGAACTTTAAAAGAGGTAGAAGTAGTGTATATCAAGTAGTTTTGACAATAAAATTTGAGAACCACAACCGAGAATACATTTACCCGACAGCTTCAATCAATAGTTGCTAAAGGAAGTTCAAGGTCCTTTAATCTGAACTGGCCTGGAATATATTCAAGATTAAGGACATACAGCATTCAAAGAATTGATAAAGCACAAACCTAAAAAAGCCCCATTGAGGATTAAATACTATCAGCTATAGTAGAAAATACTGGAGGATAGAACAGAAGAACACAGAGAAGCACGACATTTGGCGAACCAGCAGAGTTCATTACATCACCTGTAGAGCCTTTGCCCTGCAACAAGCCTTCTTCAGCTCAAGCTCAACAAGAGGCAATTCTCTAACTGGAAATGGAAACAAACACTAAGGAACATGATGTATTAAGCATATTGCCATCACAACAATGTTAGTAATGATAACTTTCCCTCCCCCAAAACAAGCAAACCGCAAGGAAATTCAGACCTTGAATTTTCAGAGACACCGCATCTTTTAGTATGTTGGTCAACTCCTCTACGACATTGTCTTGATCAACTCTTTCGCCAATGTTCACCCGCAAATGGTTGAAGCAGGATATCCAAGAACTAGCTTGCATATGATATTCCCTCAGAAGTTTGAACTCTGGGAAATTGACAGTGAAACTGTCCATTTCTTGAAGAACGATCTCAATACTCTATTGGGGTCAGGATTTTCCAAAATTAAGAGATCCAGATAAATAGATAGTCCCATTCATTCAGCACAGGAAAACAGAAGACAATTAAATATTAGAGAACTGCTGAGCTAACCTCTAAACATATGGGACCTTTCAGAATTTCAGCACATTGATCTCGGTACGTTTCAGTTTTTCCTAGTAGCTCCAGTAGCATTTCAGTCCCCACGCCATCAGAGAAAAATGCATTGCAAGGTTTTGTTTAACTGTTTATCCCCACACCCAAGATGTGAAAGTGTCATGACACATCAGTGATGTACAAGGTTTTGCCCTAGCTATCTAACATGTCTTGGCTCTTGAGGTGCAGATGTGATCAAGCTAAAAATGTATTGCAATACATGATAGAAAATGTTGCAAGCTTTTTTTCTTTTTCTTTTTTTAAATGAACCACACGCACAATTGTGTAAACTCGCCTACCTGCCTTGCAGCTCAGAGGCCACTGGACTGGTGGGCTTTCAAGTGTTTGCACTTGCTGAAGAAGGCAAGGCGAAGACGATTACAGCTTGGGACCTAGCCAAGACCCGCGGGGCTCTTAGGAGAAAGTGGCAACGGTGCGGCCGAGCTCGGACGCGCCCGATGAGCTTTTGGGTGTCCGCGATCACCGAGGAGGCACAGGCGGAGAAGGTCAGAGCTTGGGATGCAGCCACGACCGGCGGGGCTCTTCGGAGCGGGTAGCTCCTGGCGGTGACAGCGGAGGCGATCGAGCTTGGAGGCAAGCAGCGGGCTTTTGGTGTCCACGCTTGCTGAAGAGGCCAAGGCGGACATGGTCGGGACCCAACCACGACCGACGGGGTTCTTGGGAGTGAGTGGCTCTTGACGGCAACGGCAGAGATGGCCAAGCTTGGAGGCGACCGGCAGAGGTTGCCAAGCTCGAAGGCGACCGGCTGGATTTTGAGCGTACGCGATCGTCAAAGAGGCCGAGGCAGAAATGGTCAAAGCTTGGGACCAACCACGACCGGCGAGGCTCTTCGGAGCGAGTGGCTCCTGGCGACGACGGCAGAGGCGGCCGAGCTCGGAGGCGACCAGCGGGCTTTTTTGTGTCCGTGCTCACCTGAGAGGCCGAGGCGAATATGGTTAGAGTTCGGGACCCAGCCACGACCGGAAGGGTTCTTCAGAGCGAGTGGCTCCCGACGGCGACGGTAGAGGCAGCCAAGCTTGAAGGCAACCGGCGAGCGTTTGGTTGAGAGAGATGGCATTGCAGCTCTCATGGAGAAAATGCAGAGACAAAATTTTGAAAGAGAACGGGAGGGGAAGGGACGCACGCTTGCGTGCAAATGGGAGAAAAGGACGCGGCCATTAATGAAGAGAGAGAAGGACGCGGCAAAAATTTGGCTAAAAACAAAAGCGGGACCCGGCTCCAGGTGGAGCCACGTGTCGACACGTGTCGCATCCTGATTGGGCGGGCGCACGGTGACGTGGAGCGCCCAGTGCACCTGTATTGAGAAAATATTGGCTGGGTTTTACCCTCCACGTAGGCGGTGGATAAGATCACTCAACGATCGACACGTGGCGCCACGTAAGCGAGGGCGTCAGGTGTTCAAAATTCGCGCGGGCCGCGTGTGGGGCCCACCACTCTGACGCTCCCTCTGCTCTGCTCTCCTCTGTGACGCCTGCGCCCTGTCGAAATCGTCCTCTCTCTCCTCTCTCTCTCCCCCATTCTCTCCGTTCCGTTCCGTTGCGGGGGAGAACAAAAGTCGCACTGTTGCTTCTCTCCCCCTCCTCTCGCTCTCTCTCCATTCTCGCCGACGAGCTCTCTCTCTCCATTCTCGGCTCCAACGCCCGCCGACGACGCCGCCTCCGCCTCCGCCTCCGCCCCCAACGCCCTCTCGCCACTCCGACGCCCCCGACTCAAGCCGGTTGCCTCCGACGCCTCTGACGCCGCCTCCGCCTCCGCCTCCGCCTCCGCCCCCGACGCCCTCTCGCGACTCCGACGCCCTCGACTCAAGCCGGTTGCCTCCGACGCCGACGACGCCGCCTCCGCCTCTGCCTCCGCCCCCGACGCCCTCTCGCGACTCCGACGCCCCCGACTCAAGCCGGTTGCCTCCGACTGATGTCCGTAAGCATCTGTATTAAGTCTGCAGTACCCCCAAAACTTCTTGTTTACATTGGTTTTTAACTTTAAATGATGGGATGCCTTTCTTGCTGCCAGTGGTTTATAAAGCCATGTATATGGAAGATCTATGTCTTGTGTGCAGACAGTAGATGAATTATACTAGCTCTCAGTGTTCTACTTATTGAATCTGTTGTCCTCTATATCCGTACTTGGGATAATTCTGTCTTTTTTTTTTCCCTGGTACAAAGACCTCGCATCGTGGGCTGCAAAAAATGCTTTAAGTATTCTTGATGATGAGGACGATTTAAAAAATGATGAAACTTGTACATTGTATATCCTAGATGCCCATGAGGCTGTCATTAGCATGCCAAGTGATTTCATATTTTAATGGCATGTCCTTTCCAATCTCTCACTATATGGAGATACATAAATGAATGAAGAACCTGATTCATGTGACACTTCTGTAACTACAGTTTTTTTCCCTAGATAGATATAAGTACGGCTGAAAATGTTTCACTCATTAAGCTCCATTGTCTCCCTATATGATGCATCTAAAGCTACAATTGAAATTCTATGTTCATCTCTTTATCTGAATGGACCTCATTAAGGTGGATAAGATGGAGAGCCTCGTTTTGCAATGTCAATGCTTTACGGTTGAACCGATGACTCTGTTTTCGGTTCCTAGGTAACGAGAAACTACGGTGCATTGAGAAGATGAGATACTATGTTCCATGCCTTGTCACCAGTGCCTTTCGCATGTTGCGTCCATACCATGGCCAGAGGCAGTGCATTTATTAAACTTTTCGTATTTTGTTCTTGATTGAGGACCGTGCTCTTGCTACGGTTAAGGGGATACTAGAGTCGCTCCTGTTTTCACGGGATTATCTCTTATGGCTATAGGGCGGAATCCCCATTTCTGAGTTTCTTGAGTAATGTATGCTATTGGCAATGATAGGCTATGCATCCTATATTTTTGGTCAAAATAGGACTTTTATATTACATGTTACTTTTTTAATACGTTGACATGCATCTATTTGCACAATCCTTTGAAGTAACATCATAACATTTCTTAATGGTTTCGAAAAGCTGTTTCATGGATTCTCATAATTCGACTCATGCATTCAAGGATCACTGAGTCATCTTAAGTTCTGCTCTAAGGTACTTAATCTAGTTTGGCCTCATGCTCTCACTCTGTTTTTAGGAATTTGTCTACCTCAGCCATTATGGAAAGAATTCCAACCAGGTGGCCACGTCCTGTGTGGCATCCTCCATGGAAGAACTACAGGGTGAGAATTGTGGCCTAATTTTTCTGGTAGCTAGAAGAAAGTTCTTGTTTTGTTTCAGTAATAGTTATGGTGTCATGTGATAATTGTACATTTGAATTTATCATACAGTTTGTGTCTTGTCCATGTTATCGTATCTGCAGTTATTTGCTCGCTTACTTGGATTGTTATGTGTTTTGTTTTCTCCTTTTTGTATGTGCAAGGTCATAAGTGGGCATTTGGGATGGGTGAGATCTATTGCATTTGATCCTAGTAATCAATGATTCTCGCAGCTCGCAGATCGAACAATTAAGGTATTAAGCTTTTACAATTGTGCTTTTTGATGATTCGTGGTCTTCTTTTGTTTGTAAAATTTGCTGATCATAGATGCTCACTTCCTAGTTCTTTGGTTGCTACCATTTGCTAATTTAAATTTCTATGTATAGTTCTTTTGGTTAGTTGAACGAGATGATTTGGTTAGTTGAATGAGATGATTGTTAGAATCATTGAGTCGCCGAAAAGTTGATCACTCTTTTCTATGGCAGCATTTTGTTCTAAAACTTTTTGAAGTTGTATCCTTAATTCTAATGTTATTTCGAATTGCATGATCTACGTGATTTAATTGTATAAAGTACAATTTGAGATGGAAATTGCTATTAAAAGTTTTGAAATAGATGAGCGTTGACATTGTAGAGATGAATTCTAAATGCCCCCAACCAGAGGGGGTCTTAAGTTGACTCTTTTTCTCTTCTTTGCATGCATTCTGGTTGACCATATGCTTTCCTCGTCAACTTCCCTTTTTTGTGAAATCTGCGCATTTAAGCACTCTATATTGATATTCTTTTCCTAGATATGGGATCTAGCAAGCGGAAGGATGAAGCTAATGCTGACAGGACATATTGAACAGATTAGGGGTGAGTGCTTGACATAATAAATGATTAGCAGTTTGAACTTGTTTTGGCTAGCTACTTTTCAGATTCTGACAATTCCAACTCTATACCTTATTCAAATTTCAGGCCTTGCAGTGAGTAGTAAGCATACTTATATGTTCTCTGCTGGTGATGACAAACAAGTTAAATTTGGGATCTTGACCGAATAAGGTTGTGAATCTATCTCCTAATCAAATATGAAGCGCTGTATTCAATTAGTTAAACACATTTTAATAAAGAATGCTTTCTGCTATTTCAGGTTATCCGGTCTTCTCATGGTCTCTGTACTTCCATATCAGAATCATGAAAGCGCGTCGTGCTTCAAACCAAGCCTTCACCTAGGAAGCTCATCATTGCCAAGTCACTTGTAAATAAGCCTTGATTGATGTTTTACTTTGTCTTACTTGTCTTTTGGATGTTACAAAATTGCTTACGGGTATTACCCCAAGTGAACTCAATTACAGCCATGCTTAATAAGTATTGCCATGTTGAGGATCAGTAGAAACTGATCCTTGTACATACTTCACCTTCTTGTTCAGCCCACTATTCCAGATTTTATTTACCTGCAATTGAGCGAAACTCAAGGCATATTCCACGACAAGAAGATGAATTGTTCTTTGGTAGAAATAGGAGTTAAGATTGCCGTCGTCTTCCTTAACAACTAGTTCACACCGGTAAAATCGAAAAGCTAGCCGTGCTTGCTGTTGCAATATTACTACGGTCCGTTACTTGAGGATCTCCACTTCCGAGGGCCCTTATAAAAAAAGGCATAGGTGTACTAAATTGGAAAATCAGCATTTCTTCCTGCAACGTTCTCTTGTTAAGTCGATTTCACATTCTTCTCATAGTTGACTACTAATATTGTGATAGTGAGGGAAGAGGTAGGGATTCTTATGCAACAACTGCCCACTTTCTCTGATTTTTTAATTTCATATCATTAAATTCAGGTGCTTGGTGGTGTAAACAGGTTGCTGCTGATTATAAAGCAGCTAGCTTCGATCCAGATATTATGGAGCGCCGAAGGATGCAGTCAGAGACACTTTCTGCCGTATTTGAGATATATTTTCGTATTCTGAAGCATACTATGCAGTCAATTGTGCCCAGGTGATTTCATGTGTCATTTTGTATGGTTTTGACACTATAGTGAAATATTCGAACATGGTAGCGCATATTGGTCTTGGTGCGTAGTACCGTATCAAAGCAAATGTTTTATCAGACACTGAAACTGGGGTTTCAATATTGGTCAGGTCTTCAGATTGACATGAAAAAATTCATAGGACCAATTTATGGTGTGGTTCTTAATTATAAGTGATGCTGTCCATTTCTTTGTGTTGATTTAATCTTCTCTATAATCAACCTAAAATATGTGCATAAAGTTGAGTTAGAAATTGTCTTTGTGAATGGTATCTAACGGGATACCGTGATCACTTCATTCTTTCTCGTTTGTTTTAGACCTAATGGAGATACTTGGTACAACTCATGTGACTGAGGCTCACCCACTCCTTGGACCATGTTTGGATGGTCTAGGAAAATTTTCTCACCCGATTGACTTGGATTGTATTGGAGATCTCATGAATTACCTTAAAAAGCTTGCATGTTCTTGTGGAAAATCGGACAGTTCAGGAAAATGCGTACCGTCTCGGAAAGACTTTGCCGTTGCATCATTGCTTTTAAAGTAATGAGGAACAATCTCGATGCTTTGAACGTTGATTTGCAAGATTTTTTTGTTCAGCTATACAACCTCATACTTGAATACAGCCCCTGGAAGGTTAGCAATTCTATGCTTTGGGTGCTCGCACCTTCTTTGTCAAGTTTGTTTTTTGAGGTCATGTGCTCATGCACTTTCGGTAACAGATTTTATTATAAACCATAGCTCTAAATGCAGATGACTTTGTTCGAGAGATGAAATAGTGATCTATTTCTCATGACCACAACACTTTTAGCGTAATTAATATCGATGTCCGAAGCATAGATCATATCCTTGCTTTGTCAAGCTGGTTTTCTAGACTCATCCGCTCATGCACTTTTGTTCACATGATTTTCTTTATAACGCAGTCCTAGATGTTTGGCAATGACAGATAAAGTCATGCAAGCATTAGTGACTTTGTTATAATGAACAAACCAGATTGGGAATGGTGTCTTTCTCCCTTTGTATGGTTACTCATTGATATCGATGTCTCAGCGAGATCGGGGTGAGGTGCTACCGAAGCTCTAAAGATGATCTTTGTGCAATGATAGGCACTCACTTGACATGCAGAAGGCTGCAGCATTCATAAAGCGTTTAGCCACATTCTTGTTATGATTTGAGTCTGCAAAGTCCATGGCTGGTACCCTCTTGGTATCCCATGCCAATTATTTCTTTCCTTGATACTAAGATTATTATTCTAATAGGTTACTTGTTTGCCCTTACTCGCAGCCTTGGTCACTTTAAAGCATCTCCTATTAAATGCCGGGTTTTGTTGGAAAATGATCTCGGAGGTGGCTCAATATCGGTTGTTGCGGTAAGCAATTTCTTGCTTCCATGCGTAACCCTTAATTGATGCATGATATGTTGGATTTAAAATGGAGATGAAGGAAGTAAGGCTAAAAGGAGAAGTGTCTCCTTTCTCCGTGATGCAATTTTGGGTGCATAAGAGAGATGAACGCATCTTGTCAAGGTTCAAGAAATCTCGTCACCAAAGATGCCACGGCTAAATCGAAAGTTCCTTGGCCTAGTGCTCGGGCTGGCCGGTATTACATTATCATCACCGAGCTACTGAATTTAAGGCTGCTCAAGGGATTCGGTGAATAATTTATTCGAAGAAAATTTACGAGAATACCATTGAAAGAAAGATTATGAGCCCATGGTGGCAAAAAAAGAAACAAAATGATAGGAGACTTTTCTATTTAGGGGATTGGAGAAATCTCATGAAGTTAAATTATAGTGAATTCGATTGTGGGTACGAAGACCTTGTAATACTTCAAATTACACAATGAAAGATTTCCCTTCTGTATCTTTATCTGTAATTTTTCACTTTGGGCTGTCAAAATCTGGTTTACTTCCCATATTCGAATGCAAGGCTGTTATTTCACTCATAGTTCCTGTACCATGCTTATCAACAACATCAGTTTCAGGTTATATATATATGAAGTCAGCACGAAACAGG
The DNA here is from genome assembly GCA_014182575.1 of Eucalyptus decipiens. Lineage (NCBI taxonomy): Eukaryota > Viridiplantae > Streptophyta > Magnoliopsida > Myrtales > Myrtaceae > Eucalyptus > Eucalyptus decipiens. The sequence continues at coordinate 25,007,405 of CM024613.1, forward strand.
TGAATGCCATCCATACTTTCAAGCATAGATCTACAGGGCACGAGAAATGACCTGAATAGCCAGAGTAGTTTCTTACTAGACTAACAGTTTTTTGTCTTTGCTACAGTCTCAATGACCACTAGCATCAAATCCCGGGGAATTATGGTCTTAGAGCGAGATTGCGGTCAGCAAATACTTTTCATATTCAATGCCAACTTGTGATTATGTTACCGCACATTACAAGTTTTGAGAGATGATTCAGATGGAAAATTTTCAAAGTAAAGGAGTACCAAATCTGTAGAAATCAATATTTATTATGCTGCAGAAAATTGCGAACTGACATGTTGTTTCAAGCATTTTCTGCTGCAGCATTCTAGCAAGTATCTTTGCACTCCATTTTATTATATCATTGTTGTTTCTACGGGATTCTGGATACAGTACTTTACGGAGACATTATGAGCTCATGGTTTACCGGACTACAGTAAATGAACAATTTTCTGCTCTGGAGCTATAAATCTTAAGAGTCTTTCAGACATTGTTTAGGTTGCTCTACATATTCAGTTTTAATAACGGGTTACTAATGTGCCCAACCACTCCAAAATTATGCTTTCAATTTTGAGTTGCAGTCCCTTTCTTGAGGAGAACAACAAATGGAAAGTTTTGATGTGCTAATTCTGTCATTTCCAACTATGATTTTGGTTGTGCTAGAATACCTTTTTATCTGAGCAATTTCTTTCTTCAGGGATGGCGTAGAACAGAAGAAGCAGCATTTTCCTGTTATAATTGCTAGAATCACTTTCATTGTTTTGGGTTGTTTGATGCTGGCGACTCTTCTCTACACTATCTTCACCAACGGTAGCCCTTTCTGGAAAGAACTTTTAACTCCGTAAGTTAATTGTTCTGTCTTCAATGGGTCTTGGTCATTTGGTTCCCTAACATTTGGAGTTATGTTGGAGAAGGTATTAAAATAGGTTGTTTTTTACTTGGTCATGGTGTACTATGAGGAATACACATAGGATTATTATAAGTGCCCATGCATATTTTTCTATTCATGTATCTCGAAAACTGGTTAGGGACTAGGCAGTTTTTGGTTTAAATACCTTTTGTTGCATTAGTTTTCTTACTTATTCAGCTGTTAGGAGCCGCCATTTTTTCCCCTCGTATATACGGTGCGTAAAATATCTCAAACTGTACTAGAGTAAAGTGACGTGTCTTGGATGCTGGTTTGAAGAATATCACTGTTCATGGGAACTAATTGTTGGGTTTTGGATTAGATATGCGAGTTGTGAGTAGGAAGAGTTTATCTAAGCATATTATTTAGATAAATATTAATATATTTGTCATTTTCTTGTACAGGGGTCATCAAACTCTTTTCAACATCTTGGGAGGAATGAATCCGGAGACCCCTGTGAAAGCACAGATAATGCACGGTCGCAACATAAATAGCCTAGACGAACCCTCATATAGTATGTGCTTTTTTGGCAGCTTATCTGTTAGGCCACTTAAAATTTTTCCCATGACAGTCATCTATTAGAGAGATCAACATTAGACTGCATGAACTTTTAACTTCATTCAACTGACGGAGACCCACAAATGGGCGAGCTTTTCACTGCAGGGAATAATAAGTGAAGAGCAAGCGGATTGCTTCAACGTGCCACTGTATCCTGCGTCTCCGGCGGAGATTGCACAGCTAGTCAAAATGGCCGGTAGTTTTCACATAGAGACGATGGAGCTGCTCAACACCCAAACGAGGTATGACGGTGGAGTCCATGCATGATATTGTGATATAACTAAGAGCGGGCTTGGAGGGGATCATCAGCAAACACTTCCGAAGCAAGATCATCTCGCCCCATTCTTGTTAGGCTAGTATTAGATTCTTGTTAGTTCAGCAGTCTGAAACTTGTTATCATTACATGGGTTGGGTTGGCTATGATGGATGTGTTGGACTTTGAACAAAAGATGGTAACTATTCAAGAGGCGCGGATGGGTGTCGTTGCAGCGGCCTTGATTTGTTGAACTTTGCTCAATCCTGTGGCCGATGTTCCATCGGGTTGTTGGCTCGTCGTGGAGGCCTAGGATCATGTTTGATCTAGTTCATGTAGAGAACATTCTTCTATATGTCCTAGGATTGTATTAAATTCTTTCATAGATCTCCTATTTTGGACTTGTTCCAGTTCATTATAGCTGTCAGAAATCAGAATGACATAAAGACTGTTCATTTATTAAGGGATGGGGTTGGGGTTTCGCTTTGGTTTGGTGTAATTAATGTCCATGGCTTGGACAAAACTGATGATATGTATATACAAATGATTCAACAGTGTATCCCTTATCAAGTTTTGACCATTCGTTTTGAGTTTTAAAGCTCATCAGGTGAAGGATAAAGATCGACATTTTTCCCCCTGTGATTTGGGGTGGGTTGAAAGGGAAAAGTATGACATCCCGTGGAATAAGATGGGCTGTGACTTTAAATTTTTCAGTTGGTTGGCGTACAACTTTTCACATGGGCTGCAGGATCACTATCACAATATTAGTAGTCAACTATGAGAAGAATGTGAAATCTACTTAACAAGAGAACGTTGCAGGAGGAAATGCTGATTTTCCAATTTACTACACCTATGCCTTTTTTTATAAGGGCCCTCAGAAGTTGAGATCCTCAAGTAACAGGACCGTAGTAATATTGCAACAGCAAGCACAGCTGCAGTTTTCAATTTTATCAGTGTGAATTAGTTGTTAAGGAAGACGAGGGCAATCTTAACTCCTATTTCTACCAAAGAACAATTCATCTTCTTGTCGTGGAATATGCCTTGAGTTTCTACTGATCCTCAACATGGCAATACTTATTAAGAATGGCTGTAATTGAGTTCACTTGGTGTAATATCCGTAAGCAATTTTGTAACATCCAGTACAGTAAAGACAAAGGAAAACATTAATCAGGGCTTATTTACAAGTGACTTGGCAATGATGAGCTTCCTAGGTGAAGGCTTGGTTTGAAGCACGGCGCTTCCATGATTCGATCGGAAGTACGGAGATACGGCAAGGAGCTTCCTGTCAATTGCTGCAAATGCTCGGGCTTTGGAGGTCTACTGCAATCTTTAGATTCACATCCCAGCAATTGCCTCTCATTGTCGTAGATCACCATCTTGTCCTGCATCGATATGTCTGCAAAACCAACAAACGAGGGTAGATATGAAAACTAAATGAAATAAATCTGCTTTTATGTTGTCTAATCATATATCTTCGATGATTTCCTTCCTCTTCAAATTTTCCATGACAATGTCTTGGGTGCAAACTAAATTTGCAATAAAAATGCCACCATATGGAAGACTCTTACCTCCAATCACATTCATAATTTCTGTCCAGTAGGTTTCCCCGCATAAAGGAGCTGCGGTCCCGAGGGGAGAATAGTGCTTTCGAGATACATATAACAAAGTTCAATTTTAGTATATGAGAGATGAGAGATATCGAGATGGTGAGAAAATGGAGGAACAGAGAATTTACGAGTAATCATGAGACATAGGCATCCATGTGATGCGGGAGGAGTCATAAAGATCATCACCGAAGAAGAGAAATCCACCACCACGTGTACTCAAGCAAAGGGCCTAGTACCCACCAAACCTCGACTACTTAGCTGTGATACGATGTCGGACCTACCCTTACCGAGCCCAAGCACTCCATCTAAGAAAGGATTGACGGATCGGGTATCCGATCATATCCACATCTCTAGAGGAACTATCACCACATAAGAAATGGTTACAAAGGTAAAATTCTCGACATTAATGAAGAATTTCCAGTCGGCCAAAAGAAAGCATGGTATCATAAAATGCTGAGTTGGTATAGTCGATAAGCCCGGCCAAACATAATTGGGAGAGCATGTGAATTCACCTACCCAAGGGTGACACAAGGACTAAGACCCCGCCGTTCTTTGTAGGACCCGAAAGAAACGACATCCTTTACAATTACACCAAGAGAAGAGCCGCCATCCGATACTCCACCTCGTAGTCACATTGCTCGGGTGGTCACATCTCAGTAGTCGCCCGAATGCGGGGACGCGCAAATTGGGTCCCTGCAGATTACTAGGTCCTTGTTGGGTCGATAAAGCGGATGTGGCATTTGCAATAAGAAAATGATGGGAAGTTATTAGCACTTATCACCCTGCATAACATCATGAGACCCTTCGAAACAAACATCCGAGCAAAGTTTTAGGATTATCAACAAAATTCATAGAGACAACGACACCAACCCGAAAGTCAAAGACACCTTGCCTCCGCTCGATCACCTCTGAAAGAAGAAGAAGAGGAGTAGGAGGACAACGATACACACCAGCTCGACACAATTATCAGCAACGCGACCAAACCCACTTTCTCTTTCCCCATTCTTCCTGCCTCTCTCTCCCTCTCTCTGTATTACAACTGACGAATAAGCAAGAACAATATGTTCTTGGCGAAACTCAAACTGTCCTTGTTCTTGTCCGATTATTCGGACACGGCAGCCAGAAAGACCGGTCGAGGGCAATTATAGGACCGGTTTCTTGCATGATGGAGCGAATGATTGGCGAGGATTTATGCTGATGTCGTAATAATTGAGGAACCATTTTCTCCAGGAAATCCAGGCTCCTACCTTAACTCATTAATCAATGGTAAACAGCTTTCGTTGGTTGTCAAACTTGGACTCGCAAATGAACAATCAGCCACCAAGTGACATGCCTCTACAACTTTGTAAACTCCCAAGATCTTGAGTTGCATTTTCTGTTTATCGACCGATATCATAACAATGCATGTAAAGCCTCCAAATTGCACTTTCACTATGCATAATTGACCAAAAAATTCTATACTTGTTCCGATCAAAATTATTGGTCAATGTAGCTTACCGGTCCTATTGTGCCAATGATTTCATTTTGTGATAAGCACTTAGCAAATAGGAAAAAGAAAATAGTCGATTGTATTTATCACTTTGTTTCACTGGATCGACAAAATTGAATGCAAAGTGACAGCACGAGTTCACAGCAAGCACTCTTTCAGAAACAGAAAAGACAAAACATCAGCACTATTTGAACATATGGCGATTAACTAATCCAACATCATCAGAAAAACCATAAAAACTCTCCCATTCAAACATTTAGAAGTGCCTATAACCGCAGTCTTCAGACTTGAATGTCTCGACAATATGGAAAGGAACTCATCAGCGCGAAGATCCATACATAAACATCAAACGTGAGAGGTTACAGTAGTGCATCAAACGAACAATGATTAGATAATAAGTAAAATACAACTATCAAATAAAATTGGTGATGACAGGAGTAGATTCAAATCACAAGATGGTGACATGAATTAAATTGGTGATGACAGGAGTAGATTCAATTCACAAGATGGTGACTCATTCATATATCCAATGTTAACATCATTTAGTATGATGGTCATTGTATAACTTTAGTATATCTAGAATTATTCTTGACAACAATGGAACACCGGTAAATTTTCTAGAAAGGATCAGGCCCTATTTCCTTTCTACGGATTTAAGGTACACGATAAAAAGAGCATAGGAATTTAAAAGCTTGTCTTAGCTGCCATAGAATCCTAGTTAAAACAACAATATCACACAATCAATGAATCAATGGAGTGGCGCGGTCTTAACAAAGAATCGCTATAAAAAACTTACCTCCGAACAACTCAAGGTTCGCATAGTGACATGATCGAGATTAACGATTGAAGGCAACCCCTTGCTTGCAAAGTGGCCAATTCCATCAGCTCCACTGTTCATCCTCCATAAGCTCCATGGATTCCTTGGCATTCTGCAAGCGGTGGCCTTCTCCACTGCAGCTTTCGTCTCTCTGCTTCTTTTCTCGACGAAGCTCTTCTTTTTCTCTTTTTCTCCGCCTTCCAAACAAAAAACCAGAGAAGTTGGTAAAGAAAAGAGAAAAGAAGAGGTGGTGCTTAACCAATCAAATAAAGCAAAAGAAACTAACTAGTGAAAATGCAATATCAAGCTCAAATACTTACCTTAATAGATTCTTTCGTAAATACTTCTCCCGTCGCTCCGATTCTCGCCTTTACTCATGTAGCAATCTCTCCTCCTCTCTCTCGCTGTTCACGCATCAACCTTTCTTCTTCCTTCCTTCTTTCACGATCAAATCTTTCCATCTCTTTCCTCATTCGTTCCTCCTGCAATAGAAAAATACAGGATATCGGTACATGCCAAAGTTTTCTCCACAAAGTTCACATATCCTTAAGTGATAAATGAAAACCTTTCTCCTCAAAATATTTTCTTTCTCTAGTGCTTTGCGAATTCGGTTTTCATTAACTTCAACTTCCTAGCGATCCGGGCTTCTTCAATCCGCAACAAAATGACATTTTTGGTCACCCTAAATCTATATCAAAAGTGATGACAATACTCGCTCTCGAAGCATCGAATTACCTTGCGTTTTCTCTTGACATGCGGAGTCGGAAGTGTCATGCAAAATTGTCCCGTCGGGCGGGTAGAATTCTTGACCGATAAATGGATGGCTTCCTTGGTGAGCATCCATTTGAATGTTAACAAAGACTCTCTCGGCTGAAGGGAATGATCATCTCTCGAGGGGATAAAAAACTGTTTCGCTCTCTATCTTCTTGCAAGACACGGCATACTTGCAATCGGTGACCTCGAACACCATCAACACTAGGCAACTTCTCACTTCCGTGAATAGATGACACTCGGTAGTTGGCCCATCCACCGGGACATCAAGATAGTGAGTTTGGGCAATCTGTCCAGGGGGTATGGTATCTTGCGGTTGGTCATGCAGCAAGAATCGATACTCATGGTGGAGAAGTCTTGAAGCAGCCTGGATAATCACACAACACAAATATTGGCAAACCGCATGACTTCGAAAATTGAATGTTAACAAGCGAAACTATCATCAGAATTTTATTAGATTCTTCTAAGAGCAGTAAAAGTTCTTAAAATTAAAAAGACAATTCCAATTTTCATACAGAAAGACAAGAAGAACAAACTTGTAAAAGTATCGAGAAAGGACATGTAGGGTGTAAGTATATAGGCAACTACCTACATCAACCTCTCAAAAGAAAATTGGCATGAAAAGGTAAGTTTGAATTGAGAATTACATCCCCTCCAATTTTCAACAAAGTATTAGTACCGAACAGTTCTTGATAACTGCACTAAAAGGGACTGAAACTATTCAATATTTTTTCCAAGCAGAACACTCATGTTATCATAAAAATATTTGTAACGACATTTCACAAACATATTCTTAATTCACAAGCACAAAGAAGTATGATCCTTGTAAACTTCTATTAACCCATGCAAGTGTAATCACAACAGAATATTTGCAATAGTTAGCCACAAAACAAGGGGAAAAAAAACATCACACAGCAAGAGCGGCGGGTAATACAAAATACACAAGTAAAAAGCCAGCCAAGAGCACTAGGACTTATTTTATAGAGATATTGATGCATAAGTACCTTTCCTCTAAGTAAAGTATGCACTGTCTCGCCTAGCCTAGATTCATTTCATGGAACTAACATTTATCGTAATGAGTACCTTAGAGTCTTAATGGATCATAGCCCTATAACAGTCAGCACAACTCTTCAAAAAGATTGAAACCTTTGGAAGATGACTACATCAAGGAAATAACAGCAAATAACAAATTAAACGTTACACAATCTCCATATGACAAGTAATGACCTATATACTAGAAGGTGTTCCTCTTCCTGTACAAAATTGCATATGTGTGGCTTTTCTTTTGCAGCCGTTTTGTATAGGGGCAGTACCCCCTTGGTACCTTCTTAATGGAATTTTCTTTATTGTTCAAACAACAACAACAACAAAGACATCTCAACAGGGAAAAGAAGCCACTGACTTTATTTGACATGGCATCCCGTCGAACATACACTTTGCCATCATAAGGATTCATGGGTCCTTTCGCTCCTCATCCGCAACTACACGATAACATGTTAAAGTCAGATAAGTGATGGAGTAAACATGAAATGAGAACTAAGAAGAGGAAGAACTCATATAGATAGATGTGGCTGTCCAAATAAAATACCCCAAAGTTTGCACTCATATCCCGTTCTATCCATGGAAGTGCCCGTACTTACTATAATGATCTTGATCCATTTAGCACTTGATATATTACCCAAGCAAAAAAAGCATATGACTTCTCAAAAATAACCAAAAAGAGTGGTGTTTTTACATGAAAAGACAAGATTCTCAAGATCAAACAGCTGATCTTTACTAACTCATTACAAATAACGTAGGGCACCTTCACATCATACATGGGATCTTACTAGTATACCATACTAAAACAGAGCTCCTCCCAAGCAATAATACTGTCAGAACAGACACGGACGAAGGCGGAGGCGGAGGGGCGTCGGCGTCGGCGTCGGAGTTAGGGGCGACGGAGGCAACCTTTGAGGAGCATCGGCGCGAGTCGGGTTCGGGGCGGAGGCGAGGTTGCGTCGGCGTTGGCGTCGGCGTCGGCGTTGGAGTCGGAGTCGGGGGCGAAGGCGGAGGCGAAGCGTCGGGCGGAGGCGAGGCGGAGGGGCGTCGGCGTCGCGGTTCACCGGAAACGTCGTTGGCGTCGGCGGAGATGGAAAGGGCGTCGGCGTCGCGGTTCATTGGAAAGGCGTCGGAGTCGGGGGCGTCGCCGGCAACCTGTGGAGGAGGAGGCGGAGGTGGAGGGGCGTCGACGTCGTGCACAGGAGCGTCGGCAGCGTCGGCCTTAGGGTGGAGGAGAGGAAGCAACCGGAGGAGAGAGAGCAGATGGAGATGGAAGCACACCTGCGGTTTTTGTTCTGCCCCCACAACGGAACGGAGAACGGGGAGAGAGAAAGGAGAGAGAGGATGATTCAACAGGTCGCAGAGGAGAGCAGAGGAGAGAGAGCATCAGAGTGGTGGGCCAGGTCCGCAGCAAAGAGCGCGCCGAGCGAATTTTGAACTTCTGACGCCATTTACATGTGGAGCCACGTGTCGAATTCTGAATGGTCTTACATCTCGCTGACGTGGAGTGTAAAACCCAGCCAATATTTTCTCCACCTAATACCTTCCCTTTTCTTTTCTCCCCTTTTTCCTCTTCACATCACTTCCTGGCCCCAGCTTTTTTCTTTTCTTCTCTCTCTCTCTCTCTCCTCTTTCCCCCTCTCGGCCCGAAACCCCCTCCCTTTTTCTCTTCTTCTTCTTCTTCCTCCTCCTTCTTGCTGGCTGCTGCTTCACCCACCACCACACCATCGCCCCATGCCCTACTCACCACCACCTCTTGGCCACCGAACCACCACCACCCACCGCTCGTCCGATGAGCCGTCTCGCCGTTGAGCCCGACGAGCTATCGCGCTGCCCCTCGCAGTCGTGAGCCACCGCTGCCATCCCCAAGCCACCGTCACCACCTCTTGCTATCACTTGCTCGGCCGTCCAGGCCGTCGTTGCTTCGAACCACCACCGCCTCCGCCAGAACCGAGCTCTTCCCCCCTTGGCCGTGGGTTAAGCCGCGACCGCCGCCATCTTCACCGTGCCGTCCGTGCCACCGTTGGTGCCGTGAGACTCGTGTCTTTGTCGCCGTCATGCCACCGTCGCATGCTCACCCTTGACTTATTGACTACGGATTTATTCTCTTATTTTTGATACGGGACTGTGGAAAACAAGTGTATTTGGGTATGCATAGTCTTTTCTCAGGAAATTTGGATTAAGTTTACTTGACGTCAGTTCACCTTTCGCAGCACTAAATCTTTGACGATTTGTAGGTGGATTTGACACTACACATGCTACAGCTAGGTAAGACATCGCCATGTCTCATTAAGCTTTGTAGCTTTAGAAGGTTCCATTCATCTAAGAAGATAACATAATTGAATTTTTGTGGACTCAGAGCCTATGATCAAGCTGCAATAAAATTCAGGGAGCTTGATGCAGACATAAATTTCAATTTGAGTGATTATGAGGATGATTTTAAACAGGTAAGATGTTTTGCATGATTTAAACTCCCACCATTGCACCATGTTGGTTTGCATTCTAGATTGGCTTAGACTCTTTCTTGGTTGAGATTGGCAGATGAAGAATCTTTCAAATGAAGAATTTGTGCACATACTTCGTCGACAGAGCACTGGCTTTTCTAGGGGAAGTTCGAAATATCAAGGGGGTGACACTGCACAAGTGTGGCCGTTGGGAAGCTAGAATGGATCAATTCCTTGGCAAAAAGTAAAAAACTAAAAGCCTTTTCCCTTTAAAACCTATTCCCCTTTATAAAGATTTTCTTGCCCGTGAACTGAGGCAAGCTTTTATGTTTATATACAAGCCAGTGAGCACTAAATGTTCTAGAAAGCGAACTTTGGAGAATTGTATCTAAGTATCTTCCAATGCATTTGTGCAGGTATATATACCTCGGCCTCTTTGATAGTGAAGTAGAGACAGCAAGGTGTTATGAGCAACATGTAATCACAGAGAGAATTCAATTCTATAAGTACTCAGCCTTAATATGCTGGATCCCTCACTTATAGCTTTTGCTTATTTGAAATCAGGGCATATGACAAGGCAGCTATCAAATGTAACGGAAGAGAGGCTGTGACCAACTTTGAACCTAGTACGTACGACGGAGAGATTATTGCAAAAGCTAGCAATGGAAATAGCATCTGTAATCACATTCTTTGTTGTAAATAAGAACCTTTTGACAAACTATTTCATTTTTATGAAAAGAAATACATCAGGTTTCTCTACAAGGTTGATGAAGTATTCTGATGCAATTGATGCAGATGGTGACCATGGTCTTGATCTCAATCTTGGGATATCAGCTTCTTCCAGGGGAATGGTGGAAACCTTAGAGCCCTCAAGGGACATGCATCGAGGAAGTAGTTTGAGGGTAATACTAGGGAACATTATCTTGATTTCCTTTTTCTTTTGTTTATACCCTTTAGCTCCATATATTTAATGAGGAGGCTCAGATTATTACTACTTTGTGACTTCCAATGGTATCCGTATCCACTAAAAATGCTTCTCAAGTAGGAAACTATGTTGCATCCTTGGGTGATCCATCTATTCAAGGTTTATCAATGACATCTGGACAACCTCCTCCTTGGACTAGTGCTTGAATTGATGTTTCTGGGATTTTATGCATCGATCTAAAGTTCTATTATGATATGGAGATATTCATGTACAAATATGCCAAGATGTCAAGTTGTACCAAAGAGATAAGTGATAAGAAGACAGGAAAAAACAATCGACAGTTGATTTTATGCATGCTATTCCTTGTTTTATGTGCTACTTCATGAATGAAGCTTCAATTAATTCATAACCTTGCAGGTATCAACCTAGAGTTTTCTAAACAGTGCTTGATGATGCATGTTGCCGCGCTATTCTAATCCTGTGAGCCTAACTATCAATTGTTTGAAAATAGCTTTTTAAATCTGAAAATGATATAAAAAAAAAAAAAAAACTTGGAACTTGGAACCGACCCTGAAATCTGTAACATGGTAGGTTCCAAGTTCCAGACGGAACCGAACCAAAACTGGGAACCGCACCTAACAAAGTACCATTTTCTAATGTCGGTGGAGTTAAAAACAAAGCACTAGCAAAAAGTTTATTCACAGAGCTAGGTTCACACGCTATAAAAAGAGGACCTTACTTTATGACTTCCGTACGGGTGTCAGTATTGCGAGAGGATCCGAACGTTCCGATTTTCTTTTTACTTTCTCTAATAGTCACAAAGATACCCTAAATATTCAGAAAGTTTCAATGTGGGTAAGCATTGATCCAGAGTCGGAACTCTGAAGCAATAACCCCTTCGCGGTAGCAGAAAAAAATCACGAAAAAGAAGATTAATATTCATGGGAGTCGGACTTTATAATGACTGGTTTCTAACCCGGCTAGTTGGTGTGATTCATTGAGTGAAGTAAAGGAATTAATTTAATCAATAAAAAATCGTTACTCAAAAACTTATACAATTCAAATAAAGAATGTTTCATCTCTATAAGTATATTGGGCTCAATTTGCAGATAATATAAGTATGAAAGAACTATTATTACTTCATTATTTTAGAAAATGCAAGTCAATAGTCAAGGAAAGAAACTTTGTGTATGAATTATAGATGCTGGGTGCATAATTGGTTTTTTACACCATCAATTTAACACATAATAGATCATTTTATTGGATTTTGAATTTCACACTACATGATTCATAAGGTTAGCTGTGCTATTTTGTACAAATAGCCTCATTTTTAATGGTATTAATAAAAATATTTCATTATAACTCGATATTTAAAATAATAATATCAATCCAAATAAGTCATTGATTACCTATATGTTATTTTAGTGAAAAATTGATTACCTAAAAGCCAATTTGTCTTTTGCTTCTATTTAAAACGTTTTAATGTACGATCTTTTCATCTTTTCCTTATCTTTTCCCTCCTTCGGATTCACTAAATAATTGCAAAAGTCTATGATTACATAAATATTATTATGAAGTGAAGAATGACGATTTAGTTTTAAATGTAAGTTTTGATTTCCATGCCCTATAAGGAGGCAAGACAGAATTTTAAGGGTGAGAGTTAGTACAAAAATAAAGTACGGCCGGCAAAAAAAAATATACCTAAAACATTTATAAAAAATGTTCTTTTTTTTTTATCAAAGAAAAAAATATCATTGATTACCTAAGGTGTTTTGCACGGAGTCCTAGCGTGGAATTGGAGATGGCCAAAGGTTCGTGCGTGATCTTCTTTCTTTATTGGTGAGGAAACTAGTCGACAGCGGTTGCATTTGGGAACAACTTTACAAAGCCCTTTGGACCTTTACAAGGCCTTGGAAATGCTAGCATTTGGAAAATGTTCTCCTAAAAATAAATGCAAAACACACTTGCATTTGCCTAATGGCCTTTAGAGGTCCAAAGGGCTTTGTAAAGTTGTTCCCCAATGCAGTCTAAGCCCATTTTTCTTTTTGGCAAAATGTTAGCATTAATTGCTCCCATGTGCATGAATAGTGCGTCGTGAAATGACCAAACTGTCCTCTCTTCAACTATGGGCCAAAGGGGCAAGAATGGAATTGGCTAAGGAAGGGAACGGCCATGTACTTGTCTTCCCATGTTCTAATCTATCTCATTAATGCTTGGATTTTGCTCATCAAGTGCATAGCTTTTTGCTTGGTTGAGAGGAGCTTTAGAGATTGAGATGGGATGGACATTAATTGGCAAGATTTTTCTCATCATTTCCTTCCTTCCCCTTGGAACTGTCGGCCCTCTCTCTCTCTCTCTCTCATTTTATCACTTTTGCTCTCAATACCACCTTTTCTCTCTCTCTCTCTCGCTTGGCCAACCATCACCCATCACCATTTGCATCTCATTGCAAGCCTTTCTCTTCACTTTTCCTCTTGTTTCCTCACCAGCGATCGCCCATCACAACACCACCATTGAACCGCTGTTTTGCACTATTGTTTCCGTAGTCGTATTCGATTTTTAGAGGCAAGGAGGCTGCTGTCTAGCCCTTGTGTAGCTCTCTCTCCCTCCTTTCTCTCACGGTTTGGTCTCTTGTGAAGCCCAGAGACTACCCGCCGCCTAGCCGATCGCCATGCCACCACCCAAGCCGCCAACCAGCCTTCGTTGTGAGCTGTTCGGGGCTGGTCTCGCAGCCACAACCGCTGTCCAGCCTTGCTTCTCCTCTCCCAACACTTGTTAAAGCTTGGATTTGGGTGTAAGTGGCTTTCTAACTTTTGAATAAGGTTGTTGTTGCACTTAAGAGTTAGTTTAGGACTAGATTAAGGCTAAATGATGCTTTGATGATATGATAAGTAGGTTTTAAGCGATAACTTATCGTAGGGTTTTGATAGGTTATCGCAATAGATTATCGAGTTTTTCCAATAAGTTATAATGTTTTATCGATATGTTATCGCAATAGGTTATCAAGTTTTGCTGATAGATTATCATATTTTATTGATAGAATATCGCAATAGGTTATCAAGTTTTGCCGATAAGTTATCATGTCTTATTGATAAGTTATTAATGTGCGATAAGGGGTTATGCGATAAGTTATTAGGATGTGATAAATGAAGTATGACAAGTTGCTTTTGATATGTTAAAATAGGGTGATAAATTATTATGTGATGATAGGTGATATGTTGTTGTGATAGAGCATATTCATGAAATAACTTATTGGATAGCTTAATGTAATGATTTAAACCTTTATTCAATGACTTGTCTTGACTTTAAGAAGTGTTCTTTATGACTTGAACTCTAATAGTGATGCATTGATATGAAGTGATATGAGATACAAGCATAACATGGTTGTGGTGATGCACGTGATTGCATAGGGTATGAGCATTATATACCCTTGCATCGGTTAATGAAAGGGAAATGAAATGGACTTGAGTGGTGTATGCTCGTGTGGTCACCTAAATACCCTATGGGTTTTACGTAGGGTAATGAACTCGTCCTGATGCATTTTATGCATGACAATACTCGATTTAGTTCGAATGCCCCTAAGTTAACAGGATACTGTTTGCGAATGGATTTCGGAACAAAGCTCCTTACATGAATACCGTCTTGATGCGTTTACACAGGATGTTGATGTGCTTGATGGGGCGAAATGATGTTCGGTTATGCCGAATGACCATCGACCTTCAAGTTGGCCGTAGCCCTGATCAGTTGTAGTAATCTAGACATATACATGTGAAACGTGCATGGGATTGACATATGATTATGTCTGAATTATTGCATAGCATGTGTGCATGACTATGGTATATTACATGTTCTTATATTTGGCTCTTGAGTATGGGAAGTACTATAAGAATTGCTTATGTGCTTGAGTTATGATGGCTTGAGAAGGTGAGGTGATTGTTCCTATATATAGTTGTTGACACCTAAATTTTGATTAATCATTTAGTAATTAGTTGCATGAAAAAAAATTAAAATTAAAAAAATAATAAAAAATAGTAAAATTGCATTTCATGTAGCTGCATCTGCATCGATACTAAAAGGCAACAAGACGCAGCGGCTCGTGGTCGATTACATGCACAAAAAGACGGTCTCTCTCCACTGGTTTGAGCACGCAAAAGAGCGAAAGTCAAAAAAGAAGAAGGAAGTTCTTGCGCGTCCATTGTTTCCCCCTCATTAATGCATGCACATGCATGGACAAAATTCAGCAGACTGAAATTTCTAGAGAAGCCCCAAGCATGAGGAAGAAAGAAGAGTGCTTACGTGCATTTTTTTTCTCCCTCATTAATGCAAGCACATGCACGCATTAATGGGGGACTGAAAATTCTCCTGCAAGAAGATGGACTAAGGATCGATAGCCACCATGTTTGAAAAAAGCTACCGGACGTAAATAGCAAAGAAAATTACGGCCGCCTCCTGTTCACACTGGAGAACTCTATAAATACACAAAGGGGGAAGACGTGAGAGGGAGGAAGAAAAGAAAAATTCAGTCGAGAGAAAGGTGGGGAGATTAAGAGAGAAAAAAAAAATGAAGTCAGGTAGCTCTGAACACAAACAGAGAAAGTACACTGAAAAGTAGAGAGAGAGAGGGAGAGTGGACGTGAGAGGCAGAGAAAAAAAACAAAAAAAAAGAAAAAAGAGAGGAGAGGTCGTCTTCTTCAAGCCCCCCGCTCCTCGCAGCTGCGGTTTTGGCTGCTGCTTCCCTCCTATCGGCGAGCACCGTCGCAGACCCCGCAGCAGCAGGCCCGTTCGTCGCCGCTGGTCGCCGTGCCTCCGCTCACCCGTCGCCGTGCTTTCACCCGACGGCTAGACCCCCTGCAGACCGAAGAAGCTTCGAGCAGCACCTGCAACTCGATTTCTGCAGCTGCCCATTACCGCCGGAGCCCCAAACTCTCTCGCCGTTGCAACCCGCTCGGTGTCCGCAGCGGCCTGTCACCGCCCCAGCAACCTCCCTCCTTCCGGCGAGTTCCGAGCCCGTCGCCGCCCCTCTGCCCTGCGCGCCACCGTCCCTGACGCCTGCACCCGCAGCTAGCGCCTGCACCTCCTGTTGACGCCGTGAGCACCCTCCAGCCCACACCCACAGTTGTGCCTCTGACTGCCCGCACCAGCAACCCCCGAGCTCCATCCTGCTCACCACCCCGACGCCCAGCTGCCTTGCCCCCGTGAAGCCGCGACCCAGCGCCGGTCCACGACGCCGCCGCTCCCTCCGAGCCTCTCCGCCGTTGCTCCGAGCGCTGACCCACAACGTCCCCGCAGCTCACCGCCCCCGAGCCGTGACACCAGCCACCTCCACGACTCTACTCCGCCCGACGAAGCCGCTGCTGTGCAGATCCGAGTCTCACCCGAGACTTCCGTCCAAGTGCCGCTGCTGTTTCGCCCGAGTCCGCTGCTGCCAACGCCGCCGGTCCGCCCTCGCCTGAGCTCCGACGACTACACCCACTCCGACGGTGAGCAGCGGCCCTCCCAGCCGTGAGCTGAGTCTCCTTGGAGATCCACGAGCAAGCCGTGCGTGGGAAAAGAAAAAGAAGGAAACAAAAAAAAAAAAAAGAAAAGAAAAGAAAAGGAAAAGCAAATTAGGTAGTTTTGTTTATCTACTTTATTTCGTTTTATTTTATTTTATTTTATTTTATTTTATGTTACTTTACTTTTTAGTAGAATTATTCCTTAGTATAAGATTGAGAATGTTCGACATGAAATAGGCCTGCGAAATTTGTGATTGATACCCGATTTTCGCGCCCGAAATCCGACTCGCATCATTGCTTGAAAAATCGCCAATCCGATCTCATGCCCGAGATTCGATTCGCGATTTATTTAAAATTGGCCAACCCGATCTCATGCGCGAGATATGGTTCGTCGGTTTGGATGTCAATCTTGCTCGATTTGCTTTGTCGTGTCGTTTAAGTTAATTTCGCTTTCATAAAAAAAAAAAAAAAAAAAAAACATTCATTTGGAATATTAGTTTTTTTTAAGTTTTTTTTTTTAGAATTGCACGTGTCAATCTAGAATTAGACTTTTACTTCAAATTTTTATAAAAAAAAATCCCCAAAAAATTAATTAATTTAGGATGCTAGTTTTTTTTTAGGTTGCATGTTTAATTGTGTGCAAATTTTTAAAATTTTGAATTTTATATATATTAGAAAAAACAAAAAATCATCATGCATATTAGAATAGAATTGCATGTCTCATTTTAAGTTTCAATTTTTAGGATAAATTGCATTTTTAGGAATAAAAATATCATGTGCACGTCATGTGGGATTAGGTTCATAAAATGCACGTCATGTGGGATTAGGCTCATTTAATTAAAAATTGCCCGTCATTATGATCATGTCATTTTGATTTGCATATTTAATTATTGCATGTTCATTAAGAAAACAAAAAAAAATATTTTACTCATGTCATGTAGTTTAGAACACATTGTCATGCCATTTCATGTTAAATTAGATGCACTGCATGGTTCTCATTGAAAAAGTGAAAACAAAATTGAGAAATTACATTGTTAAGTAGAAATCATATCTAGGATTGCGGATGTGAATTCTAATTTAACAACTGCAGATGCTTTCGTTGCTATGAGGTAAGTCCTGCAAATTTATTCATCGCTTCCTTGGGTGTTAAATTGGTAGATTGCACACCCGCATGATCACATCACATGTTAGGGAAATATATTCAAAATCAATCCAAAACTGCCTGCAAAAACATCTTTGAAAATAAAAGAATGGTACCGAAAGGGCATTAGAGAAATCTAATGTAACCAAGTCCCCGAACTCACAATCTCTGGTTCGTAGGAGTGAAGTATTTCTCCCATTACTTCACTTGGGTTTCTAATCGACCCACCAAAAATAGATTAATGGCAACTCCATGATAAACATCATTTGCATATTAAGAACTTAAACCCTAAGTCGCGAATTGGTATGGGCTTGGGAGAGCCCAAGTTAAGTCTAGGCTTAGCAATCCATTAACCTAAACCGTAGGTGGTGTACCTGAAATTTAGGTCGCGACAATAGTTAAGGCAAAGCAAAAGTTGCTTTGTAATTAATCTGTTATCAATAGATAACTTGCACGCTTAAGTTGTTTCGAGGTGAATAACCTCTCTGCATGATTTATAGGAAATTCACTCATTGAGTTTATCTCAATGTTGTTTGATGAATGTTTATAGGCCCTAAGAATGTTTGAGCCCTTCCGCCATATCCGATTCGAACTCGTCATAGAGCATAGCTAGGAAGTGACCAATTGTCCGATTGAGGGGATTGATGCACGTTGCACACGCTACGTCACAACCATCTGGGTCGACGAGGGACTCTTTAACTTAGTGGCTCACTGTTTTATAGCATGGTATTTTTGGATAGGAGACGACGTCCACGGGCCCATCCGAGGTTTCGATGGACCTCCGGGCATCAAAGGACTAGGGAGAGGCATTAGTTGGGATGCTATGAATGTGGATGTTCCCGATAGGGATATGTCCAATCTAGAGGAGTTGGAGCCTTGGATTATGGAGTCCTTAGCTGGTTAGGTGGTAGTGGAGTTAGTATCACTTTTTGGAACCACCTTCATAGTACTAGAGGTACTAGATTTACCTCTAGCCCCCTTTTGGTGTAGGTCATGGCTGTGATTTTGGGCTAATCGGATGTGGCAAAGCAAGATAGGTTTAAATTGGTGTGTTTAACTTATGTTTATGTGGCTTGTATTATGTGATGACTTTCTGATGCATGTATATATAAGTGTGGTTGAACTATCCCTATTTGTTGGTTGGATGATTTATTTATACTTCCGCTTGCATATTTAATCGATAAAACAAATCGGTTGCGGATGCTTCCTAGGACGTCATAATCGAATGACCAAAAGGAAATTATGACTAGCGCGGGTTGTCGCGCGTCCAGAGCAAGTCGGGGCGTGACAAAGATAGTCAATTTTTGAAACATTAGAAGTACGGAGTTCTAATGGGGAGCTAAGGGAAATGGGAGCATTTGCAGTGGAGGGTGTGGAAAGCTCGAAGGATTCGGTCATGGTAAGGAAATTTTCCCCCTTACTGCATTGACTTTTCAACTTGAAGCTAAAAATGTGGTGAAAAATGCCATGTCTCTTATACCAAAATATTTGTCTCTGATATGAGTCAAGGAAAATGAAAATAGAATTTGTGGCAAGTATGCTATCCGGCACACATGGCCCTTCATTAGTCTCAGAATAAGGACTGCTTGTTAGCCATTAAATTCATTTTCGTTCTTTGGCTCATATCATAAAAAATTTTAAAGTAGCAGAGTTCTGATGCACAGGTTCCGCATATGTGGCAAGTGCAGAGCATACTACCAAAATTGATTAGAACATTTATAGTTTTAAAGAATTATACCAAGTAGAAAGGAAGAAGGAGAGAGGTTTTAGAGATTCATAGCAAACCACACAATATTATTTCTAGAGTGGGTGTGTTCTGTTTCTCAATGCATACATACCCTGCCTTTTATAGGCATAAAACAACACGTTAATATTGTACAGACTCTATTTGACTGACAAAGGCCAATTATTTACACTTGACAAGCTTTCTGTTGGTAGACTAACTTCTCCACTCATTATCACACTTTTTTCTCTTCTGCTATAGTGTTATAGTACTATGAACAGTATGCTGCAGTACCAAACAATACATGAGTAGTGCTAAACAGTGCGCTACAATATTCTAGTCAAATTTTTCATCTCCTTCACGTGGGCCTTTTGCCTTTCTTATTTTTTCTTGGATAGACCGCTGGCAGAGTCTTCTTTTGCTTCACTTATTATGCTTATGGATAGGCTCTTCAGTGTTGTCGTCTGAGTTATCTAAGTTTTCTCCATAGTTTTGCTTTTGATATTCCTTTAGCATTCTCTCAATTTCCAAAGCTTCGAGGTGTTTGGTGTATGAATTATCTAGAGGCTGGTATGAGCTGGATGGAATGTCATGAGGATTAGGAGTGCTTTTTTCTAGATGTTGTTGCCTGAATGTTTTGAGGAGCTGTTCTACTTCTTCAATTGCCTCAGTTAGCCTTTGTCTTTTGGATGACTAGTGAGAACCTGTAGAAGAACCTATAGGAACATTGGCAAAACTTGCTGAAATACTGGGTTGGGGTAGATACCCAAGCTGGAGTGATGGATTTCTCTATCAAGATCTAGACTGAGTGCAAGCTGTAACTCACTATGTTCAAAAGGATCTTACGATAGTGGTCCTCCCCATAGATTTTGTGACGATGAAGCTGGATCCTGTGAATTTGTCAGTGATTCAGAAGTGTCCGGTTCATCCATTTCTTAATATCTTTTAGGTAGCATCAATTGCTGGACAGGTTGCTCGATAGTCATTAGAATAATCCCAAAAAATAGGATCATTTTTTGTTGGCCATGTCTCGAGTGGAATAATCTGATTACGTTGGCACAAGATCCTCTACAATTCTTGATACTATTGAGGATAAGCTGAGATTTTACAAATGAGTGTTGTAAAAATCTCATTTGAAACAGGTTGGGGCTTACATGTGGATACTAACATCTGCTAAAGTTTTACACATATCTCCTCTGGGTCGAACAAATACCCATGGCCTGAAAATAAAACAACCATGTAAAGTTCTAGGTTAGGTTTGCATGGTCTGAGTTAGGCTTGGAAAATATTTTTTCCATGCACCCAATGGTTTGAACCAACAAGCATCTCCCCAAGATATTCATACTTAGCTTCTTTTTGAATAATTTTGCTGATAATAAAAGGTATCTTACCATCGGAAACTCAATGGCAATGGTATAAAGATTAAACAAATACCAATAAAACCATTTGAGTTTTTCTAGAAATTCTTCTTATGGGAAGAAAGTGAGATGATGAATAAATTGATATTTCGGGTGCAGTCCATCAAGCATGAGAATAAGACCACCATATTTACTAAAAATATGGAAATGATATTGCCACATAAGTCTCCCAAGATTTTCAACAAGAATATTATCTTGGATAAGCCCAGGGATTTCTAGTGGGTATGAATGTGAAGGCCATTTGGGCTTGATTTGTCAAGTCTTGAAATCGCCTCTTGGATTTCTTACTACATACATATTTATGGACGTGATAGCTGCAAATTCTTTTGGTCTGGACAAAAAGTCAATAAATACATTCTTTTTTCCCGCAATATGTTTGGTCTTAAATAAATGTTTTGAAAACTAATCTGTAAACCTAAGAAGCTGTGAATGTAGAATTTGCTTCTGTTTGAACTTCAACATTTGAAAGAGTGGGGACACGTCCATCTTCGCAAGGAAATAATGTCCTATAAGATGGAATTCAAACTTTTTGATGTCATATTTAACCGCCAAAATTTCCCTAAACATAGAGTGATAATGCATTTCCGGTTGCGTATGTTTTCCACTCTTGTGTCCACAAACTTGTCGTTTTCCATCAATTTCTTCAAAAAGAACAGCAACCCAATATTCATCACTAACATTTGTTTACAACACTCTTTTTCCTGTAGAAGGGATTTGCAATGGAGAAATATGTTGTAAAGTTTCCTTAAGTCTACATACAGACTTAGTTTGCTATGATTCCTATGGAGGAGCATCTTTCTTGAGCATTTGTTGCATTGGGCTTATAAACTCGATGATTTTTGGAACAAAATCCCGAAGATAATTTACAATCCTGAAGGAATTGTTGATGGAGAGATTTTCATTAGCAAACTTTTGCAGTTATTCGGTAATATGAGGATCGAGATAATAAGTTCAATCTTTGAGAGGCATCTCAAGAAATTCAATTTCTTTTTGGGCAATTATTATCTTCTTTTGAGAAAACATCATGCCATGCTTTTGCAAAAAATCCGCAAATTGGGCTAATAACTTACAATGAGAATTCTCATATGGACTATAGAGGAGGATATCGTCAATGTAAATTTGAGTATTGGCTAGGATAGGTTGGAAAATTCTGCACATAGCCTTCTAGAACAGCGAAGGAGCTATTTTAAGGCCAAATGGGAGCTCTGTCCACTGGAAATGTTGATTCGAGATATAAAATCCTGTTTTGTATCTGTCTTTAGGATGAATTCCTTTCTTCTCAAAACCTTTTGAAATATGTTGAAGATTGTTGGATATTTCCACAGTTTTAAAATATTGTGAGCTACTAATTTTTATAACGGTTTTTGTTTGCCATTAACATAAAATAATTTTGCAACATTTTATAACGGTTATATTAACGGTTATGTAACATATAACGACTTTATAATAGTCATATAACGGCTTTATAACATTTCATTTATTGCTATATAAATTTTTCATTATTTTATGACGGCTATACAACGGTAATTTTCTTCTTCAATTACTAATTTATTTATAACTGTTTCTTAATGGCTCTTTTTTTTTTGCCCATAAATTGTTACTGCACATATAATTGGAAAGTGATATCGATATATCAAAAATAGAATATTTATATTTCTCTTTCCTATCTCGTTATGTATCTTTCGTTTCTCTTTCTCTGGTGGGTTTCTGTTCCTTTTAATATTCAGTGCGGAATACAGGAGAAGGCTTGTTGTATCTTGAAAGGATAGCCGTTGAAGCGTTATGAACCGAGTTTCGTAGGGGTGGAATTATCCTTAAAGATAATACTTGCATGCCTCAGACATTTGTTTTTATCTTCAAATAATTTTCAATGTATTTCCAACAAATATTATTATTTTCATGTCATATAATATTTTCCAACAATGACAAGCTAAAATAAATCAAGCATCGAGATACTTCCAAGAACTCAATGGATTTAAATTCTTAAAAATTACTACTAGATAGCTTATATGCATTGAGTAGATGTGATCATGGGTTTGGTGGCCTATTGGGATAGAAGCATAAATGGGTAGGTTTGGACTCACAATTCCCTTCTTGGTCCGCTCAAGCCTAGTACCATCTTATATTAAACAATTAGTAATTTTATTTCACATATAATCAATCCACCCAGGGATTGAGCACTACTGGCGACTCTATTAAATTAGATCTACTCCTCCAAAGGATTTCCCAAGATTTGGGATGCTTTAGATTGTCAACACATATTTTATTATGCAATGCTCAAACCATATTTTATCAAAATCATAGGTCAAAGAACTCGAGTGCAGCGATTAAAGTGTTGGGACAACCTTGATGCAAATCGGATTTTGTGACACTATCGAATGTTTAATGGACCTCGCATTAAATCCAAATTTCGATATATATCTTCTTTGATGCATACAATTAGATTAACGGATTATTTCATGAGCTTAAAATTTGAACTCTAAAGAGGAAGGTCCATCTTGTTTTGGCCGTACCACGTCCAAAAATTTTCAATTATCGGACAAAAAGGTTACCTCATTCATATTTTTATCCAGCCGACCAAACAAAACCATGAGATAGCCCGCTATATGGTAGACCCTACCCTAGCCAGGAAAGGGGACAGCAGGCTGAAGCAGCGCACAACTGACGATGGCGGGGCAAAAGAGAAAAAAACGGCGACGGCGGAGCAACAGCCGTGGGAAGACCTGCCTCCATTGTGCTGGGAGGCCGTCCTCCGCGGCTTGGTCTCCGCCGCAGACCTCGAGTCCGTCTCCTCCGTCTGCAAGCAATTCCTGCACATCTCCAACACCGTCCGCACCTCCCTGTCCATCACCAACCTATCGACCCCGCGCCTTGGCACCCTCCTCCAGCGCTTCACGTCCCTCAAGTCCATCGACCTCAGCTCGTTCGGCGGCGATGCGTCCTCCATCCTCCTCCAGATCGCGCAGTTCCGTTGCCCCTCGACCGCCTCGACCTCTCCAACCAGGAGTCCCTCCGCTTCGGTGGGTTGCGCGAGATGGGGTCCAAGTTCGGGGCTTTGAGGGTCTTGGTGCTGTACAATGTTGGGTTGCGGGGGGATGCCGACTTGGCTTCGATCGCGGAGTGCTTTCCCGCGCTGGAAGAGCTTGACATTAGGCGGAATCGTTCGGCTCGGGTCACGAATGACGGTATCTGAGCCCTGTCGCGGACGCTGAAGAGGCTTTCGCGAATCGACGTTTCGGGTAATCGGTTTCTCTCTGATAAGTCTCTTGTGGTTCTATTGGCGAATTGCCCGTCTCTGAGGGAAGTTCAGTTTAGGGGATGTGGGTTAATTACTGGGAGAGGTATGGCTTCGCAGATAGTGAACAGGCCTCACTTGGTATCCTTGGCCGTGAATGATATGAAAGAGGAGGTGATTTTCTCTGAGGAGTTGGTGGATTCCTTTGGTCATGCCAGGGGTTTGAGTATTCTGGATTTCTTGGACTTGTTTATCTGGGATGGGTTGTTGATTTCTGTCTCAGAGGCAAAGATTGCGCTGAAGAGGCTCGTTCTTTCGCGCGCCTCGGGGTTTTCAATCGACGGGATTTGGAAGATCGTGCTAAAGCACTGGGGCATCGAGGACTTAGATTTGCAAGCACTACATTTCCTCACGGATCGCGACATGAGTGTGATTTGTAAAGATTTTCACAGTCTGACCTCCATTGACGTCAGTCACTGCTCCAATCTCACAATGACGACATTGTATAACTTCGTGAGACAATGTCCCTTCCTGAAGGCAATCGAAATGGGGAAGACGAACCTAAGGAAGGATGATGCCAGTGAAACTGATGTCATGGTGAATTTTAAAGTGAAGTCTCTTAGCATACCTACTAATGTGAATTTGACTGACAAATGCCTCGAGAAGATTGGGCGTATGTGCCCCAACTCGCGGTATCTTGATGTGGGCGATAGTACAAAGATAACTGGGGACGGCATTGCGGGTGTGCTGAAGAGCTGCCCGGAAATCAGGCATATGGAGATCCATGGTTTGAAAAAGAAATACGGAATCTATGCATCAACTTTGAACTCCCACGGTTAGAGGTCTTGCAAGCAGAAGGCTTGAAACTCAGCGACAAGCAACTAGCGGGATTTATAAGTAGATGTTGCCATCTCAAGGATCTTGACTTAATGCACTGTGTGCATCTGTCGAGCCAAAGGGGTAGAAAAGGTGGTGAAGAATTGCAATATATTGAGGGAGATAAATCTAACGAACTGCCATAATATACGTGACAATTTCCCATTTTCAGATTGGATGGTGTCTGTGAGGCCATCTTTGAGGAGAATAGTCCCACCTCGTGGATTAGTTTCATCCAAAATCCAAGACTTCTTCTTGCAGTGTGAGTTGTCTTGTTGGTAATGATTGACTTCAAAGGGACAATTGATGAGGTAATTGTCTGCGAAGATGACAATGCCCCTGTATCTTTCTGTGGTAGAATGATGTGTTGTTGTAGCTTCTTTCAATATGGACCTCATTGTTATAGGACTAGCCATTATTCTGTAGATTGTTGTGGTTACTTGATACTTTATCAACATATGTGCTCGCCAAAGCTATAAATTCAACAATAACCCAAACCAATCCTCCATCCAATCAATCCATAGATTCAATTTGGTCCTCAATTTGCTGCCAACACCGGGTATTTTTAAGTTAAATACCACAACTTCATCAATATCACTCAATTCCATTCAGAAAATTAAATAATTAAATAATATATTATAATAATATAATTTAATAAAATAATATTTATAAATTAATCTAATTTAATCATACAATTAGCACTAATTAAACATCCATTAAACTAATCATACAACTAATCTAATTTACATTAAAATAATCTATTCATTGCGTGGTCCAACACTTTCTGTGGTAGAATGGATGTGGAGGGCTGTTGCTGCTCGGTTTCTTGTTGTGATCTCTTCATTGTTGACATAGGACTAGCCATTCTTAGATTGTTTTTATTGTTTTTAACGTTTCAGTAATCTTCTATTTTTGGGCTGCATCTCTTTTAGATTCTTCCCTTTTTTTCGAACGGTTGTTTTTTGTGATTTTGACTGTGGCTTTGTTTTCCACCAGTTTCATTTTTTGAAAGAGAAAAAAGAAGTTTTCTTTGGGGTGACCTTTGCTACTTCTCGAGCTTTGTTCTTGCTTCCTTGGTATCTCTAGCTTCCTAGACCTGTCATTTTCCTTGATCAATAATAGATTGTGTTCAGAACAAGAAATGTGCCTGAATGTTTAAAGCTAAAAGTGCAGGTTTGTTTGCCTGAATAATTTTCAAGCTCATATCAACCTATTTTTTCCAAACAAAGTTAATGTTATAGTTACATCTCACGTTTTGCCCAATGCTCATGGAAGCAAATTCAAAAGCATGACTTCTATAAAAATAGTCAGGTTAAATTTGGACACCTGTATCTCTCTAAACTACTCATAACTGTATCACACTGTGTTGTTTTCAGTTACTTTTCATTTTCTTCCTTCTATACATGTACTTGATATGTGTTTTGGTGTTGGCAGTTTTGATAGATTGAATCCAAGAGCCTTCGACTTCATACTTGGATGGCACATCATCATAATCTCCTATAATCAATTTGGAAGCTGAGGATTATGATATATGTTTTAGTGTACAGTGCCACTAGATGGGCATTTCTACAAGGCATGAAATTTGGATATCCACAAGTCCAGCTTGATATGTGTTCAGATAGTTGATCTAATGGAAGCATAAACTCATTCAAAATCAAAGCGAATGGAATTAGCGGCTCTACAGAAGAAATTCATGGTCTGCGTGATTTGGTAGGCACAAGTTTGGAATGCTTTGCTGTGTCTTTCTTGTATATAAAAATGGTTTCGCAATCGTTTTGAATGTAAGCTGGATGCTTCAGATGTGAGCACCTTTTTTACGTCATTGGGCAGATAGCAAATTTGAATGTGATAGTTGTTGTGATATTGCTTCGGTTGAATGGTAAAAGTGATTAATCTTGTAGGTAATGAGTGGGCTTGGGCATGGCTGGTCAGGGCATTTCTTCGTGCCCAGCCTCACACTTCGAGCATAGAAATTTCATACTTGAGCTTGGCGTAAAAACTTCATGTTCATCCTCTCATTCATTTAATTAAGGATTCAAATCCTCGCATGTTTGTCTTGAATCTTACTTTAGTGGGAGTTCTGCTCCACGTGCATATCCAAATGTTATTACCCAACACAAGCGGATTCATGGATTGCGAGTTTTCAAAAAGGCAAAAAGTTAGATAGATCTGAACCTAGTCAACTTTACCTTGATCATCCATTAAAAGTTTTGTACGTCTAAGTGAAGCTTGCATTTTCCACACTAGCCCTCTTTTATTTGACATATCCATAGACTATTTAAGATATCATGTGCTTTTACTCTATGAAACTCAGAAAATAGATGTAGGAGAAAACAAGACAAACGTCAATAAGGGAAAACAAAATCTCACAACTGATAGGACTGTCGTGTTACGGGTCCCATTCAGAGACTTGATCGCAGCTTTATTGCTTATATCCGTGATTGTTGCTCTTAGCAAAATACCGTGATGTCACATTGATTATTGTCAATCAAAGTTTGTCAAATATGCTGCCTTATTTAGGGAATTCCATATAGGTTGGTGACTACGGCTGTATTACTTAAAAGAAAACCAAGATGGACCATGGCTAGCGAATCTAAATAGCAACTCTCTAAATACAACTGGTTGATCAGATGTGAACTTGCGATTCTTACTCAACTCAAACATTTTCTGCAGTTTTTTTTTTTTTTTTGGCTTCATCAGACCTGCTACTGGCTGGTCTACTTGACTTTCTTGGATCTTGAAAGCTGCACTTCTCAAAGAATTGTTGCCAATGTCCCGTTCTCTGTTGGAATTGCTTTTGAATCTCTATCGCAAGATAGCAAGATAACACTTCTGAGCAAGTAACGTTTCGTTTTTTTTTTCTGCAGGAATGTAAAAAAAAAAAAAAAAAGTGTTTTGTTCCTAACAATTTTTGACCAGAAAAATGCGTTTGGTAAATTTGTTCCGGGATAAAAAAATGAATAGAAACACGTTTGGTAAATTTTATTCTTTTTTGTTTCTTTTAATTTTTCAATATTTTTATTTTAATTTTATTTTTTTCCTTTCTTTTTAGTTTTTCTTCTTTTGGCCGGTCCCCCGCCTCCGGCGACCGGCCGATGGGGCGCGGCCTCGCCCAGCCACGGTGAGGCTCGCAGAATATGGGCGAGGCCGAGTGAGGTGAGCTTGGGCTCGCCCAGATCCAGTGAAGCCGAGCCTCGCCAAGGTCCGGCGACGCTCTGGCGAGGTCGCCAACCCTTGACGGCGTCGCCGGCCCTCGACGGCCGGTCACCAGCCATGGCCAAGGCCGGCGATCGGCCAAAGGAAAAAGAAGAAAAAAAGAAGAAGAAAAGAGAAGAGAGAAGATGGAAGTGTTTCTTCAAAATGTTTTAATTAAGAAGCTTTTTTCTTTTTGTTTTTTTTTTGCTCCAATTTTGTTCCGGAAATAAAAAAAAAAAAAGAACAGAAATGCAATCAAACGCGTTTCTGTTTTTTTTTGTTCCCAGAAAAACAAAAATAGCTTTTGCAACACTTTTGACATACGATTTTGATTGATTGAGCATTTGATTTCTGCTTTGGCCCGAGTCTTTTCAGTTGTCTAAGTAGCTGTTTGCTCCTTTCAAAAATACAAATTTTCGCACGGAGATTCCATTATTTCTCATGATATTTTGAGGTCTGAATGATACTTAAAACA
This sequence comes from Eucalyptus decipiens, assembly GCA_014182575.1. NCBI lineage: Eukaryota > Viridiplantae > Streptophyta > Magnoliopsida > Myrtales > Myrtaceae > Eucalyptus > Eucalyptus decipiens. Next base: position 25,035,799 of record CM024613.1, read on the forward strand.
AGAAAGCTAATAAAGTAATTTTCTCACTAATATATAGAAAAGACAAACGACCCAAATCTCTAATCGTGTTGTGTTTGGCCAAAATTTACGACATATAACGTTAGAATAGAAGAGAAAGAACAACTAATTTTCGATGAAGTAACAAATCCAGCCAACGCTGGAATCTCGGTCCGATAGGACTGCTGGTGCTGGGGTGCAGACTAAAGAAATGAAACCCTCCGGCTCCGGCAACTCCTTTGACAAAGTGAGATGACAATCCCATTTCTTTGTGAAATCGCAAAACTTGGGCTCCTTTCGCATGATCTGAAGCAAACTTGAAAAAAAATCTCGTGAGCTATAATCTTGTTTGTATTCTTTCCTCATGTCAAATGCCTGTGATCGATTCCACCGTGTCACACGGTGGTGAGCAGCCGACTTCATCCCTTTGCCTTTTCTAATTAATGCCAATGAGAGAGTCATTTATTGAGGTGTACATTTCATTTTGGGTTCAAGTGATCATGGGTTCTTACTCAAAGACACTTGCTTCGCTTCGGAAAAAAATAAAGGCAAGCGAGTCATTATTCCACCACAAAGATTTGTATCAAGATTCTTGAGGCGCGATTTCTACAGGTAGACAAGAGGATCATCATGATCTAAATCCTGATTCGTGGGAGGCAAGGGATGAGCCTCACCATGAGTCATAATTTTATAACTCATGGGTTGCAATATCATGAATCTCAAAGTCACTTTTTTTCTTGAGAGGTTTATTAACAAGTGATATCGTCACACTCGTTAGTTTATTTACATCAAAGATATATCAATAATTTCAAGAAAAACGATTCTTTTTTATGATTTTCCAATAGACGTGTTAAATGTGAAGGTAGTTCCAAGTAAGCCTGAATTTGAGAAATAAGGTCAAAAGCAGGGTTACTAGGGTACGCGATGATTCAATAAAACTTCAAACTAAGTCCATGATTCAATAAAACTTCAAACTAAGTCCAAAGATTCTCTGAGTAAGAACCATTGGATCATCACTTATTCAATGAATAGATATAATGACTAAAAATCCAAAGAAAGTTTTGTCCTTTGATAAAAAAAAATAAAAATGAAATCACTTGTAAAAGAGGATGCGTTCGGGTCGGTCACACGGATTGTATGGACAATAAAAAGATCATAGTCCAACTGCAGTAAGTAGCAAAATGCAACAGATATAAAAAGTAGAGGAAAATTGCACCGAGCCATACTTTTTTTTTCAGATATTGATGTAGACAATAAATCTGCAAGAGAAGTTTAAGCTAAAAAATGACCCAGAATCGGAGCACCACTTCGCGAAAATGGGCAAAGGGAATTCCACCATTAAATGGATATAAGCCTATGAGATAACAACCCCAAAGAGAAGATGATTCATGTTAGGAGTGTATATTAGTCTTGGTCCAACTAGGAACCGGACCGGACCAAAATCAAACTGGCATTTCAAACTGGCCAGTCTTAGGTAACTCCCACGACTGATTCCCGTTTCCAAATTTTCAGAAACGAAAATAATCAATTCGATTTTCAGTTTCTGGGGAGGAGTCGGACCAAACTGGCTTGGAGTGAAGCTTTTGAGCAAACTAATGGAAGATGCATAAACTTGCGCTAGGGCTTGCATTTCGAGCTGCCCTTCTCTTTGAGAGAGAGAGGGGAAGTCTTTGAGTCTAAGAGATAACCTTCTAGATCCATTAAAGATTAGAAAAAATATTATCGAAAACTCTAAATTTTGCTCATCACACATCAACATTCCAAATTCCTTTTCTGTTACCAAAATTCTTCCTAATTGTATACCAGTATGAGTAAAATACCCTCGTTTTTTCATCAAAAACCTCCAAACTTTGCCCACATTGCTAAATATAATATGCACTTACATTGTCACAATGGTATGCTTGGCTCCATTAAACCGAACTTCACTGGGTCCATCGGTATAAGTCGATATTCAAAAGAAACGACATTGTACCAAAGTGTACTGTAACTCTTAACAGCTTATTAAACAGCGTTATTCCATGAGGACCACTGAAGGTACTTCTTTTCCTTACCAGTAACTGTGTTCAAAGTTCAAACATCGAACTCCTTGGGCACATATTTCAAGCACACTAGAGATAAACTAGCAACATCTCCAAGCACACATAACCGAAGCAAAAATAGGTAGATAAGAGGCCGCAATGCATTGCAACGGCCAAGAAACTGAGCCGTCATCTCATAAACACGTGTTATGCAGACAGTAAGACCATAAACGATTCAAGAACAAGGTCCAATTACCCCTAACAGAAGATTGATCTCGAGCAAGAAACAGCGACCCCAGTTTCCGCAAGGGAAAAACGACTAATGCCACAGCACAAAAGTTGGCTTTGACTAAGTACCTCTTTTCACTCAAAGGCCCATTGGTTTTGCCTTCGAACCTCTTCCTATTCCTCGGGCATGAAATCATTCCTGATAGTGAACGACGCCCTTATCTCTTCGGGTGTCTTTAAATAAATCCTGTGAACCTCACTATTACATGCCAGATCCATCAAGCCGTCGATCTGCAGATAATTGGCCGCCTATGACATATCAAGCGAAACACCACAGAGCACACGGATAAGTATTGCAGGCCTTAACAAGACGAGACTTTAAATCAACTTCGCAAGTTCATGAATTAAACTATGATGGTGCTGCAGAAATAGGCAAACCTCCGCATTCACAAAGCAAGAACCCCAAGTCATAAAGTCATTATCGGTTAAGAATGCAACTGAGATGAGTTCCAAAAAATGGTACTGAAATCTTCAAAAGCCACATGAAACAGAGAATCATCCACCACACTAATCAGCAAAATTAACATCGAACTCTCACACTGGCCGAGAAACGCCTAGACAAGGCAAAAAAACAATATCACCGCACAAAATCTCCCACGAAACCCAAACTCTACCCGAGATCCCGCGACCGAAGAGTGGGTAAGGGAACGACACTGACCAGGATGAGATCATGGAGAGGGGCGGCGTCGACCTTGACGGACTCAGCATCCCAGGCCTGGAGGTCGTCGCCGGTGTGCATCTTGCAGTACTCGATGACCTTGGAGAGGATCTAGCCAGTGACGTTGAAGAGGATCTTGAGATGAATTACAAAAAATCGTACTGAAATCTTTGAAAGCCACATGAAACAGAGAATCATCTACCACAATAATCAGTAAAATCAACGTCAAACTCTCTCACTAGCCGACAAACGCCTAGACAAGGCGAAAAACAATATCACCGCACAAAATCTCCCACGAAACCCAAACTCTACCCGAGATTCCGCGACCGAAGAGTGGGTAAGGGAACGACACTGACCAGGATGTGATTGAAGAGAGCGGCGGCGTCGATCTTGACGAAATTGGCGTCCCCGGAGGAGTCGCGATCGGTGCCGGCGACGGAGGAGTCGCGATTGGTGTCAACGACGTACATCTTGCAGTACTCGATGACCTTGGAGAGGATCCTGCTGGTGATGGCGGGGAGGGGGATGCCTCCAGTGGGTAAGTCCATCTCGTCTTCCTGCTCGATCATTCGACGAATGACACCGAACTGCAGAGCCACCGCCTTCTCCACCTCGAAGAGCTCTCCGTCCGAGCTCCTGAGGATGATCTTGTCAGTCGACTGCATTGGTTCTCTGCACAGATTTTCTCGAGAGAAGGGGAAGAAATACGATGCAATTGCAGTGAAGTCTTTGAATATGAAGCTCTTAATTTGACATTTATCACCGAACCATTCATTTTTATTAGATTTTTCATATTTATAATATCTATTATGTACCTTTAGTAAAGGTTTTCAAAACAGTGAAACGCTGTTTTGCATGTCTTTGTGATTTACATAGTTTTCAATTTTTTCCTTGTAATATGTATCTAAAAATTTTCTCTTGGATTTTTATTTTATTTTATTAATATGAAAATCTGGTGGTGTAGATGGGAAAAGAACAGAGAAAGACGGCCAGGAAAATAACGAGATGAAGACATGTGGCACTTGTAAGAGGGCCACCTCTCGATCTGTCATCCTCCCACGAAGCATCATTTTTTAAAGTATGAAGGGTGGATACGGGGGACGAAAATTATCCACCCCACGTGCTCCACTTTGGTGGCCAAGTTAATTAATTTTTTTATTTTGGCTTAGCATCATTGATTTGTGCAACATTCCTATTGCAAACATTGACAAAAAAAAAACTTCTTAAATAAAACATAAAAATCTATTTTATAAGACATTTAAAAAGTTGTTTGTGACAACATGAACAGGTCAAGGTCAAGCAATGCAACGAAAATGACAAGTCGGCTCTCTCCTCGACCAGTGATGTGCAGCTAGATCGACATAGACGTGTGATCCGTACATGTCTATGCACGAATCGGGAGTAGATTATCGAACTAGTCCTTGACAGCATCATATTAAATGATCGAGCTTTTAAAGTAATGACTTGATGAATCGAATCATTTAGTATTTTGATATTAGTTGAGTTACATCCTCTAGCATTTCGATTTCAAGAGTTATCTACTCCACCATTGTCGATGGCCCCATAGAAAAGCCAAGACAGTACACAAATAATGGAGGAAGGGGCCACATATATTAATTAGGTTTTGGAAAAGTTGGAGTGGAGTGACAAATTCATTGTGTATGAAAACTCTAAAAACTAGGAGCAAAAAGGATACATTAGTGAGAGTAGTAGACAAAGATGATGCAATAATGTTATTCGTAGTTCTCCTAAGTTGTACGATTCAATTGGATCCATCATATATAAATCAAGTACCCTTGTTTATTGGGTTTTGTGAATGGATGAAATTAACAGGATACTATTATTCCAGAAAACGGTGTTTTTTTTTTTTTTTTTCTTTTCGGTATTTGATTGGCAAGACAACAGAAACCAATGTATCTTCTCTATAAGGTGTGAAAAGATGACTTCTCAAGATCTACAGCTCAGCTCAGTCGGTGTTCTCCAGTTGGAAACCCAAATTTGAATTAGCACTGTCCAAAGTAGTATGAATGTGGCTCGAGTACATATATTATATTATATTTGCAACCAAAGAATGTCTGTCCATCTTTTATTGATAAAAAACCTTATTCGAAGTCTCCACGTTGGGGTTTTCAAAATGCACAACTGGTCAATACTTGTGTACATTTAAATGATCCAGTGAAAATCATTAAATATTAATTAATTTTTTGAAAGCAAATTGGTTAGTTATAATTACCTAGTATAATTCGATGTCTTTTCCCTCTTCGCATTTCAAAAATAATTCATCCATTTTCATTTTCATTGGGTAATTACCCAAAATTTTGTTTTGCTGCAACCTCTAATTTTTTTTTTTTTTTTGCTTTGTCACAAAAAAATTCAAAAACAATCAATTCACCCAAAAAAAGAGAGAATAATTACATGTGAATTTACCCGTCAATTTAAGCTATAATTTGAAGAGTATTCTTTACGATAGAAGAAAAGTTAAAAATGCGTGAGAAAATATTAGGTACGTGAGACGTTCCAGCCTGGCAAACAAGAAGGCGATCGGAGGACGACACGTGTCCTCGTGTCAGGCGCCATTTTGAAAAATTTTCGGACGGAAGACTTGAGGGTTTTTCTTTCTTCGCACCTCTCTCACCTCTGCAGATCGTCTCTCTCCCCGTTCTCCTCTCTCTCCTCTCTGTCTCTCTCCCCTCCGCCTCCGCTGGTTGCTTCCATCACCCCCCACCCTGATGCCGACGCCGACGCCGACGCCTCCGACGCTCCTCCACTTCCCTCTCGGACGTCCGCTCTCGCTCTCTCTCTCCCCCTCCGCGAAGTCGTGCCTCTCTTCCAATAAACGCGACGCCGACGACCCTCCACCTCCGCCTCGCCGGTTGCCTCCGTCGCCCTCGACTCCGATGCCGACGCAGCCTCCGCCTCCTCCCCGAACCCCACTCCGACGCCAACGCCCCTCCGCCTCCCTCTCGCGACCTCTAGTCCACTCTCTCTCTCTTTCGTCCTTGAAGTCGTGCCTCTCTTCCAGCAAACCCCGATGCCGACGCCCCTCCGCCGGTTGCCTCCGTCGACGTCGGAGTCCGTCGCCCCCGACTCCTCCACCTCCACCTCTGCCTACGCGCCCGACGCCAACGCGTCGAACCACGACAGCGAAAATGGAGGAGAGAGAAACGACAAGCTCAACGGTGCCAGCACCGGCGACGAAGCAGTAGACGAAGATGAAGAAGCAGAAGCGCGCGCGCTCGGGGTTATGGACATGGCTCGTCGCGTCGGTCGCGTTTTGGCTCGCCCTCGACTACCTCCTCAGGAACCTCCGCCTGTCCACCCGCCCCGAGGTCGCCACCCCTCTCACCAGCATTCACCGCCGTAACGCCGCCTCTCTTCGCTCCGTCAATCGATTCCCAATCCCCGATCTCCCGCCCCCTCCTCCCTTGAAATCTTGGAGTTTCATTTTACTGATACGATTTCTGGTATTTCTTGTTTGTGCCGCCGCAATTGGCAAAGGCTACTGGTTGAAGCAAAGAGGCGATGTCTCCTACGCAGGTTCGGCTCCATTCGATCTCTATAGGAAGGAAGCTGCTTGTTTGCTTACCGGTGGTGTGTCGCTGTTCCATGCTTTGATCCCTTCCACAGATTCCATGTATCACGAAATCTCGTTAACCTAAAGGAATTACTGTACTCACATGTATTTCTTTTTGTAAAGGATGCTGATTATCTTCCTAAAGGAAATTCTTCATTGAATTTTGTTAGCCTCTGGCAGCCTAGATGTCTCGACTAGATCTCGCATATGCATATTTGGTTTTCCCTTTTCATGTTTGTCGGGACATGATTAAGATTGATATCATATATTGATTATTACATTCCTCGATTCCGTCAATAGTTCTCTTATTGATCTTTAATCCTATGATAATGACCTAGATAACTGTATGTATTTTGCAACTTTTGAAATTGTCAGATGAAAGGACCTTCTGGTGAACAGATTCAAGATTTTTATGACAAGATCAGTGAGAAATTTGAGTTTGTGGCTCACCATAAGGGTGTTCATTGGTTCTGCTTTACTAACAAGTCTCCTTATCATGAAACCATCGACTTTGATGTACACGTTGGCCATTTTACATTCTATGATCAGCATGCAAAGGATGGTAGGACTCTGCCTTTTTTTCTGTTTTTTTGTCTCTTGAACTGACGAACTTCACAGAATATACTGCGTGTCTCTTTCTTATATGCTGTGAATGTATCTGCAGAGCATTTCAACCCTTTGTTGGAACAGATAGGGAAGCTGGAGGAGGCTCTCTACAACATTCAGTTTGAGTAGCATTGGCTGGAGGCTGAGATTGAACGTCAAGCAATTGGTAAGATATTTTATGTCAAGTCCTCTTGCTAATTATCGCAGTGGATTCCAACCCTGTTTCATCTCTGATGGAAATAACTTTCCTATTTAATGCTGAGTGGACCACTATAGCTTGCTTTGACTCCAGTTATCTCCTAAATCTCAAAGGTTCTCACTACCTCTGCTCTTAAAAGACCTTCAGAAGTAGATGTCTCACAAGACAAGTTAAAAGCTATTTCTAGAGCCTTCGACAAGCTCCTTTTATCCATCCGATTGACGTAACTAATCGGTTATATTGTTTATGATCCTGAAAATAGTAAAACCTTCCTAACTTGGCAGTAGCTGAAAAGGTAGACTTAGAAAACAAAGTAGGCAACAAAAAAGAAGATGCGTGCTTGGTGTACTGGGTTTCAAATGGTCATAGGTTTTGTTTACTTGTGTTATCTGCTAGATGTTTCAAAGTGTGTCTGATCGCCACACGAAATGGAATGGGGATGACCTTGCTAATTAAATATTGTGTTCACTAACAGACGATACATAGATATTGGATTTAATGAATACTCATTCTATGATGATTTGTGATCGCAGTGAACGACGCAATGAGCAGAAGGGCAGTCCATAAGGCTTTCTTCGAGTCAGCAACACTTATTGGGGTGAGTGTTCTCCAATTTTACCTGCTCCGCCGCCTTTTTGAGAGGAAGCTTGGTTTCTCTCGAGTTTAACATTGATACTGTCAGATGACGCTAAAGTAATTAGAGATTTTTGTTACCAACGCCAGTCTTCGGTTCTTTCTTTAAATATCCATAGAGACATGTATAGACAAGGAAACTGTTTACTTTGTGAAAAGGTCATATGATAGATGACCTTGAGGTGTAAAAACAGAATGCGTCAGGCCATGAAGAAAAATTGGGCATTCTACTAGGTTCCATCGTTAAGTTCATGGCAATTACAATTTCTTCCTAACTAGAGTGAAGCTCAAATCAAATTGAAACAAAGAGAAGGAAAAGATGTGAGGAAGAGAGCTTTGTTTTATTTTGTTGTTTGGTAAGTAGGACAGCCATAGCTCCACAGTTTTGGAATTGCATTTACTGGGATTGGAACCTTGGTCTCATTCTTGAGGTCTTTGGCAGTGATTGTGTAACAGAAGTAGCTTCCGCACCATTAGTAGGGGGGATATTAGAGCCATGTCATTCACATCAGTCGTGGGAAAAAGGAAGAGAGGGAAAAGCGGAACGTCGATTGATCCTACCAATTTGTGGAATTTTATGGACTACATCAATGATGTATGAATGTGTGGAGTTAATCGACTACATCAATGATGTATGGAAAGAGAGGCCATAGATAAATTTGGTTCATGACCGCAATTGTCGTTTCACATGCACAAAATTTTGTAAACTCATGTTCTTTGAGGAACGCACGACATCAGACATTTTTGTTACTTCCATTGTCGATATAAGACTAACCTTTCCTAAAACAAAGAAGAAGGGCAAGATTGTGCCTTTCTCCTTACGAGATCAGGATTGTCAATATTCGAAATTGCCATTTGAACAATCCCTACGCAGAAGATTCGTGGAGATGACCTTTCCCATGTCTAAGGGAGTTGACACCTTAATTCCTATAAAAGAGAAATGACAAACGCATATGGCTATAACTCACGCTATTCCCCCAACCAGAAACATCCGTTAGCGTGATTGATGACAGAGGAAAGGATCACAAGCTCGTATCTATAATGTCTTCAACAACGATGGATAACAATAAATTAAACTAGATTGAAAGTAGGCATAGACATTTCACAGACATATCCAATTCACAAATACAGAAAGCAGACAATTAATAAATTAACAATAGAACTAACAGAGGAAGAGAGAGAGAGAGAGATAGGCAGAGACAGAGAGAAGCATACTGCTGATAGATTATAGTAAGCATGACGCGTCATTATTTTACTCATCTCCACAAACCCCACATTTACACCACGAGGAGCTATTCCTGCAAGAATAACAATGGCTCTAAACTGTTTGTATCTTCTTCAAGTGAACATTCTGGGGCTGCTTTAGCCTAACAACGCGCGTCTCTTTTGGAAGCTCCTCGCCAGAGAACCTAGTCAAGATTCTGCTGGGCTCTGAATGCAGCAAAAGCATTTCTTCTGCGTGCAACAAAGAATTCACAGTAAGAGAGCGAAGCAGCAAGGTTGGGAGAATGAAAACAAAATAAATAAATAAATAAAATCTACAGCAGCAGACTTGTTCACAGACAATTGCGTCCAACTCAAATTCAATTCCTGCTCGCACTATAAAGGATAATAGCATCTTTCGGATGGTCATTTTGAATGATTCAAATACTAACGAGCAAGTAGTGCCCAACCTGCTTAGTTTTTATGACACTGTCAAATCAATTTCTTTTACCCTATCTGCAAGTTCTATTTTCCATTTCTACATTTTCATCAAGACTAGCATAGCATATAAGAAAGTTTAAATTTAATTATTAGACAGGTTAACTACTACATAACTGGAACCTTAATAGATTATCGTAGAACAAATGACTGCAATAATTAATGCATCCTACATAAATAAAACAGTTTGTTCCCAGGCTCCTAAGAAACAACTTACCGTTGGAGGTTTGCTCGGATCAACAGAGTGTTTGACTTGAGGGTTGGCCTTTGCCGTAGATTCAGGCTTGCCACCCGTCTTTTTTTCATCCCTTGCCTAAGATGATAGTAAACCCCTCCGCTGAAGCTGGGTCATTCACATCCCATTCACCAAACTTTGGCAATGGTTGACCCTTTTCCTGTTGGAACAAGAAACAGATTGTTGAATGCACAAAATCTCCACCTCACTTCAGTCTCCACACGAAACATAAATATGGGACTATGGACTAAATAAGGTGCACAATGAAACTTGCCAAGATAACAATATAAGCAGACCAACTTCTTATTTTCTTAGACCACACAGTGTATATGTTAAAACATCATCTAGAATACAGAGGAGCTCTTTCTTGAATTAGACAAATGAAGAAATAGCTATATTGAATAAGCTGCACAGTGCGACGATAAGAATGTTCACAATCAACGATGAAACCAACAGCACCATAACCTGGATCTGAAAGAAGTTAAGATGCCCTTAAGCAGTAGCAATTCTGATTCCAAGAAAAAGCAATATGAGTACCTCTCTCTATAATTAAGAAAAACAATAATGATCAGTCGATCGAATAATCTCCAGGGTCCATTCACTGCTTCAACAATTCACATACATGGCAGGTTGCTTTAATCCCTTAGAGAAACTGGATAGCATGCAAGTATAAAGTTTCCGTTTTTAGAAAGCTATAATTAGATATGATCCTCAGTCCTATCACATAAATAGGTAGAGGAGTTCGTTTCACTGAATGGCTTGCCGTGAATGGCGACCCAGATTCAGAATAGACCAGATCATCCTAATTTCTCGGAGGAAAAAAGGTTGAAGCAGTCAAAAAACCATAACTCAAGTGCTTCCTCCGTTCAAAGTAATCGCGCCACCATACCCCATTACACATGATAATCTTCTCCCAAACAGGCTCACCTCAGTCAAAAAAATTTCAAAACCCGGAAAACATGCCAAACTAATCAATCATCTCCCAAAAATCTACTTCCTCACCCAGATTTTTCCAAAGTGAAAATGTTGAAAAAACGAGATTTCAAGGGAGGGGGAAGAAAATTGAAGATGGGAGGGATCAAAGCATGGAACAGCGACACACCACCAGTAAGCAAACAAGCAGCTTCCTTCCTACAGAGATCGAATGAAGCCGAACCTGCGTAGGGAGACATCGCCTACTGCTTCAACCAGTAGCCTTTGCCAATTGCAGGCGGCACAAACAAGAAATACCAGAAATCGTATCAGAAAATGAACCTCCAAGATTTCAAGGGAGGAGGGGGCGGGAGATCGGGGATTGGGAATCAATTGACGGAGCGAAGAGAGGCGGCGTTACGGCGGCGAATGCTGGTGAGAGGGGTGGCGACCTCGGGGCGGGTGGACAGGCGGAGGTTCCTAAGGAGGTAGACGAGGGCAAGTCGGAACGAGACCGACGCGACGAGCCATGTCCAGAACCCCGAGCGCGCGCGCTTCTGCTTCTTCATCTCCGTCTATTGCTTCGTCGCCGGCGCCAGTGCCATTGAGCTCGTTGTTTCTCTCTCCTCCATTTTCGCTGTCGTGGTTCGACGCGTTGGCGTGGGGCGCGTAGGCAGAGGTGGAGGTGGAGTAGTCGGGGGCGACGGACTCCGACACTAATGGAGGCAACTGGCAGAGGGGCGTTGGCGTCGGGGTTTGCTGGAAGAGAGGCGCAACTTCAAGGACGAAAGAGAGAGTGTGGACTAGAGGTCGCGAGAGGGAGGCGGAGGGGCGTCGACGTCAGAGTGGGGTTTAGGGGAGGAGGCGGAGGTTGCGTCGGCATCGAAGTCAAGGGCGACGGAGGCAACCGGCGGAGGCGGAGGTGGAGGGTCGTCGGCGTCGCGTTTCGCTGGAAGAGAGGCACGACTTCGCGGAGGGGGAGAGAGAGAGCAGAGCAGACGTCGCGAGAGGGAGGTGGAGGGGCGTCGGCGTCGGCGTCGGCGTCGGCGTCCGCGTCAGCGTGGGGGGCGATGGAAGCAACCAGCGGAGGCGGAGGGGAGAGAGATAGAGAGGAGAGAAAGGAGAACGGGGAGAGAGACGATCTGCAGAGGTGAGAGAGGCGCGAAGAAAGAAAAACCCTCAATCTCCCATCCGAAAATTTTTCAAAATAGCGCCTAACACAAGGACACGTGTCGTCTTTCGATCGCCTTCTTATTTGTCAGGCTGGAACATCTCACGTACCTAATATTTTCTCAAAAATGCGTACGTCACAAAATCGAAAGTTCTGACAAAGCTGGTCATTACTCTGCTCATTTTGACCCGCGAGTCATTGCCTTCTTGGCATTATCCGGTGTACGTCATCCATTTACTGCTTCTAGAGAGGGCCTTTCTTCTTCACTTCTAGGATCCTTCATTGACGCGTGCTTATTACTTATTAGTATTGTATCGAAAAGGAGGAAGAAAAAAGAAATATAAGAACGTAATAGCTCGTCAGCTAGCCAACATGCGGAGGTCGCAAATTTTAAAATCGAAAGTGAAAAAAAAGTTCAGAGAAAGCTCATCCCTATTTTTGAATTTAATCTCATTAGACTAGAATGATAGAATCGAAAATAACTTTCCATATGTTGACGCCTAAATTTTAACTATTTTTATTTTTTATTTTATTTTTTTATTAGAGTAACAATAATATTTAACTTATCTCTTAAAAAAGGTTGTTAAAAAATATTTTGTGAAGGAATGAGATTTTGAAGGATTTTCGGATAAAGAATCCATATCAAAAGTTAAGTGAATTATCTTAAAAATCTCAAAGAATTTGGGGGTTATTTTCTTGTTAAGCACATCTCTCCGTTTCGAAGGATGATCCTTAGCGATTAGGTCAATATACGCAAATGTTCGTACGTACAACAAACTAGGGTTTTCTCTCTATAAATAGGGGGGCTTCTCTTCGTCGAAAGAGGAGACAAAAAAAAAAGTAAAGTTAAAAAGAGAGAGAAGGAAGAGGGGTTTCAGTTCTTTGGGAAAGGAAAGGGAGAGAAGTGTGCAGAGAAGTCAGCAGGAGAGTGACGTGAGAGAGACAGAGATGCGTGAAAGGAGAAAAAGCAAAAACAGCAAAGAGCAGGAAAAAGAAAAAGGGGGCAGAGGAGAAACGTACAAGCGGCGGGACGACTGTTCATCGTCTCCCTCGCCGCTTGCCCCCCTCTGCAACTTCCATCCGCGAAGACCCCGCGCCCACTGCCGTTCCGCCAGTATCCCGACCGGCCACCGACGTTGCCCGCTAGATGCCGCCATCTCGCCACGCCAACGCCGCCTGGAGGCCGAGGCCAGCCGCGACCCCCTCGCTCGAAGCCCCGCCGGTGTCCGCCCGAGCTCTCCCGTTCGTGCCGCACCGACCCACGACCCCGACGTCCTGCCGACGCGCGCCGCTCGCCGCCCCAAAGCTAGGCAGACCCGTGCTGCTCGCTCCCCCGACGTCCTGCCGACCCGCGCCGCTCACGACCCCAACGTCCTGCCGACCCGCGCCGCTCGCCGCCCCGAAACCAGGCAGACCCGCGCTGCTCGCTCCCCGACGTCCTGCTGACCCGCGCCGCTCGCCGCCCCGAAGCCAGCCGCGACCGCTGCGCCGCCCCGAGTCCCCAACGCTTAAGTCTTCCACCGCCCGAGCGCCTGCAGGTTGCCATCCGCAAAGCCGACGCCGGTGGCCGTTTGCCCACACGTGATCCGTGCTCCGCATCCTCTGCTGCCGCTCGTTCACTGGCTTACCTCTGCCGAAGTTTCCTTGCCGGGCTGATCAACCGGTTGCCCTTGGAGACCCACTGTTACACATGGGGAAGAAAAAAAAGAAAAAGAAAAGGAAATTAGGTAGTTTTATTTTTATTTTATCTATTTCTTTTAAGTTTAGTTGTTATTGTAAATTTGAAGTGATCTTCATTTCATGAATTTTGTAGGCATTATCCATAGGGTCTTCCCCAGAATTATTGTAATTACTAATTTGATCCGTAAGATGTCGGATCATTTTTTTAATTATATTAATTTTTGGGGTTTGTCGATAGCATATTAATTGTTGAATCAATATAACTATTAATTTGATCCGTAAGAATTCGGATCAGATTTTTAGTTATTTTGATCTCTTTGTCGTGATAATTAGGATTATGATAATCGTTAATTTGACTCGTGAGACAAAATGTTATTTTTTCAATTATTTTAATCCTTTATTTGATTGAATGTCCTAGTTAGTTTAAATACAATATTTATTTGATAATTACTTGTTTTGGAAAACCACTAAAAAATATCCAAAAGATTCAGTTTGTTTTGGAATATTTTTTGTTATCTTGCATATCTAGAATATGGATTTTATTTCGAATTTAGAAAAAATATAAAATAACAAAAAATGCATTCATTTAGGTTGGATTGCATGTTTAATTATGTATTAATTTTAATTTCGAATTTTTATAAAGAAAATCACAAAAAAAATCATTGAGCATATTAGGTTAGAATGGCATGTTTCATTTTAAATTTAGATAATCTTTTTAGATAAATTGCATGTTAGATTAAGATAATATCTTAGTTTAAATTAGGATTTAATGTGACTTAATCCTTAGTTTAAATTAGATAGAATTTTAATCTAGCCAGGTCATTTTTGCATTTCTAAAAATAGAAATGTCAAATGTATGTCATTTAATTTTTATTAGGTTCATTTAATTAGAACTTCCTCGTCATTAGACTAAGTCATCTAATAAATGTCACGTGACATATAACTCGCATACTAAATTGTATGTTGCGTGTCATTTTAGTTAAAATAATTTTGTATGTCATTCCATCGCATTACATGTCATTAGAATTAGGTCATTTGATTGCATATTTAATTGTTGCATTTCTTTAATTTCAAATTTCATGGAAAATATAAAAGAATTAGAATGAATTCATTTCATACTTTAGGATAGATTGCATGCTTATTTATGACATACAATTTTGGTCATGTTATCATATCATTTCATGTTAGAATAGTGACATGCATTGCATAAGTCATGATTTTCATTAAATAAATGAAAACAAAAAAAATTAAAATTGCGTCTTAATTAGAAATCATATATATGATTGTTAATGTGAATTCTGATTTAACAATGCAGATGCTTTCGTTTTTGCATTATTTAATTGCTTTCTTAAGTGTTAAATTGGTAGTATGCGCACATGTATGATCACCTCATATGTTAGGAAGTTAAATTAAAATCAATTCAATTGCCAAACATTTTTTTGAAAATGAAATAGAATTGTACCGAAAGGGCACTAGGATAGTCTGGTGTAACCAAGTCCCCGAACTCATAAATATCTGGTTCATAGGAGTAAAGTAAATCTCCCGTTACTTTACTTGGATTTCTAATCGACCCACCAAAATAGATTAATGGCGACTCCTGATTGAAAATCATTTGCATGTTAAGAATTCAAACCTAAGTCGCGAATTGGTATTGGCTTGGGAGAGCCCGAGCTAAGCTCAAAGATTTAGTAATCCATTAACCTAGTTTTAGGTGGTGAACCCGAAAAATTGGGTCGCAACACCATATTTTTGTGAGTCACTATTTTATAGTGACGTGAGTTTGAAAGGGATTTGTGAAAGTGATCAGTGAATTGATTTAGTATTGATAAGAGCTCAAATCAACTATTTCGGAGCACTAACCCCCATGTAAAAAGGATCTCTCTTCAAGACCAATTTATGATGTGAGATAGAGTTAGGTAACATGTTAACTTGGGACTAATTCGCAAGATGCTGAAGATTGTTAACTCTCCTGCTAATTACATCTATGCACATCCTGACAACCAGGCTTTTAGTATTTGAACAAGATGAAGTGCCTTTTAACAACTCCTCAAGTCAGCTAAACAGAGACCGGGAGTACTTGATATAACTCGCTTGTCATTTTGAATTTCATTCTACTTCATTTATGCATGTTAACTTAATTTAAATTAAATCATATTTACCATAAGGAAACACCCAAATGAAAAACTACTAGACCTTGCTTTTGCTTTGCTCAGCTCAATGAATTCAAGTTTTTTGCCATATTTCTAGTAATTCATTTATGGCTTTTGATTTACCTAGTGTTAAATTTTTGTCTATGCACTCGCATGATTACACATTGCATGTTAGTATTTTAATATTAAAGTTAACTAAGACTACTTATAGAAAATATTTTTTAAATAAAGAGAAAATGTATCGAAAGGATATTAGATATTCTAGCATAACTAAATCTCTGTATCCATGATATTTTGGTTCCTTGAAGAATAGGTGAGCATCTCTAACAGGTCAATTGAAGATGGCTGTATAAAGAGGACCAGCGTAATTAAAAAGGGGTCAGATGAAAAACAGAGAAAGCTTGTTCCGTTCATGTCATCGCTTAAATTTCCCTGTTGTGCTCTTGTATTGCCCTCAATGTTAAGAGGAAGTGTACAAGAGTGAAAGCAAAACTTGCGTTTTAATAGTGTGATTTATCATGTAGTAAAAGCAATACATGCTAATTGTAACTTCTCATAAAAATTATTAGTGGACTTCAGCCTGTGTTAAGACTATAATCAGGGAAAATGGATATAGGCTTGATAATAAAGCTGAACTACTATAACTTGCCGTGTGCTATTTTTAATCTACTCATATCATTTATATCTGTTTGATAGTCGCGCACCAACTTGCTTGGTAATTTCTAGCGAAGATCGGCCTTACTTTTCCCATTGACCAGCGAGTTCTTGTCTTCTTGGCAGTATCCGGTGTATTATCATTTTTCCATTCTCTGCTCCAATTGGGCCTTTCCTCTTCTTTTCTAGGATTCTTCTTCTACGAGTGTTTTTTCGTTGCCTTCCAGGCATTTCCTCGTTGCCCTTGCCGACCATGCTTTCAGGATTTGAACATGATGAAGTGCCTTTAACAACTCTTAAAGTCAGCTAAACAGAGACCGCAAGTACCTGATGATTTTGCCTGACGTTGTCCAAAAGCCGGTGCCTAGAAGTCAACGGTCTTGGTCATGTATGTATACCATATAATATCGTCTTGTGTAAAGTGTAATAAATACTGTTATCAAATGTTTTTAGTGCTCCTGTGCCTCTGTGAGAGAAAGCGCGAGAGCAAACGATGGCTTGGAGGGATGTGGTTTGGTTTGCGATAACCGTGGTTGTTGTGATGCTGTCTCTCACGGTGCCTCCAACTTGGTCCATGGCGTTTCTATGTCTTCTCGGAATGTTTGCTTCTGCAGTTGATAATGCTATAAACATGATGAGACCAAAACCACGTCTTCCAATATCTGCTTCGGCTCGAGCAGTTGATGCTCCGGCTCCTGCAGGTGTTGCTCTTGCTCCAGCTCCTGCTCCTGCCGTTGTTGCTGGAAAAAATATTAGAAGCCAGCCGGTGAGTTTTCTCTGCATCTTTGGGATTTGCATTGTCACTTTAAACTTCTTTTACATTAATACGTTGGAATCGGTCCTCTCCTTGCAGTTCAACCCAACATATGCTAAAATTCGCCTAGAATTCTACAAATCTTCTTTGAGATGAGTGATTGAACGACTGAATTTTGAAAAACAGGAGATCCTATCCAAATTCTAAGAACTATTTATAAATAATTTTCCTTTTTTTCTTTGTTTTTCCTTTTCTTTCTGCCGTTGGCCAGCAAGGGCTAGCTCCCTAGATTAGGTGGGCGAGGGCCGTCATGGCCTAGGCAAGGTTTGGCCTCACCAAGTCTATGGAAGCTAGTCCTCGCTGGCCACTGGCAAAAAGAAAGGGAAAAAGTTAAAAAATTAAAAAAAAAATTATTAAAAAAATGTCTACGTCAGACCGGTCATGCCATGTTAGATGCCCGATATCCACGTTATCAATTTCTAGCAAAAAATGATTGGATAAACTCAATTGGCAAAAGTCGAAAAGGTTTAAAACTCAATTAATAAGATTTAAATGTTTATGATTAAATTGGCACAGTGTAATAGGTGTAGCACTTTTTGGACAATTTTTTCATTGATATTTGTTGACTGTTTTTGCTTTTTCCTAAAATTTAAAATATTTTTAAATTTTGAAAGTACTATGAATCTTGTATTTCATTTGACTGTTACGAATGTTTTGAGTATTTTGAATTATTTAAAAAAGCCAAAGTCTGCAATTTGCAAGATCAGGTGCAGGTCACTTGCTGTTTATGGTTCGCCTCCATCAGAACCACAAAACTGTGTTTTCTTTTCTTTTGTTTGGCTAGAAGCATAAGACTTGATCTGAACAACTATGTTTATCATGTGAAGCGGTTTGGTTTCATTAATTTGACAGATATCATCTTCAACCTCATCATCATCATCTGGATTCACATATGATGTATACTTGAATTTTAGACATCTCGACACTCACGATGGAATCACGGTTCACCTTTACACACAACTGGTAGAAGCAGGAATCAGGGTCTTCAATGATAGATATGACCTGAGTCCCGGGAAAGAGATTGGGCTGGAGCTAAAAGAGGCGTTCATGCGGTCAAGGATCTCGATAGCCATCCTCTCCAAAAATTACGCTTTCAGTGAATTTTGCCTCAATGAGCTGGTACAAATGTGGGAGTGCAGAAAAACAAATGGACAGATTTTTTTCCCTATTTTCTATGATGTTAGTCCCTCCGATGTAAAACACCAGTCTGGGGACTTTGGAAGTTCCTTCAATATCCACGAGATAGACAGAGTCGACTCAAATACCATCGAAACATGGAAGGAAGTTCTTCGACAGATCGGGCGATTAAGGGGATTCAGTCCGAGGGACCTAAATGGGTGGGTAATGCTTTTGCTTCTGGTTTCCTTTTTCTTGCCGAGATATATGGGGAAAAAAGGAAGTGTAGGATGATGTGAAAATGAACCCAAACCCCTTTGACTTAATATATATGTGATCCTATTGATAATGATCGAAAATTTAACAATGCATAAGAATAGACCGTGCGGGTTGATTTAATTTTTGTCGGTCCATTCTCCACTTTCATTTTTGTCTAGTTTTAAATATTTTTGGTGACTTTCTTGTCATCCTCGTGCTTCATCACTTACCGTTTTGCAGGCACGAGGGCGAGCTCGTAAAAAGAGTTGTTGCACATGTGGCGCAACTGTTGAAGAGGGAGGACCAAGTTGTAACCGACAAATTAGTTGGAATTGATCTTCATGTTCAAGAGATGATGAGAAAGCTTGGTGTAGTCTGTGGCGAGGGACAAGCAGTCGAAGTACAAGGAGGAGAGGTACGCGTTGTTCGAATATGGGGTGTGCCAAGTGTCGGAAAGACTACACTTGCAAAGGTTGTCTTCAACAAGATGCGTAAGTTGTTTGATGCAAGTAGCTTCCTTAAAGATATTAGCTTGGAAGGAGTCCCATTTTCACGACGAATGTTGATTGCTGACCTTCAAAAGCAAAAACCTGCACCACTTGAATCTTCAGCTGAAGGGATCGAAGAAATAGCAAGTCTATGTTGTAATGCAAAGGTTCTTATTGTGCTTGATGATGTGGATGAGGATGAACAGATTAGAGCATTAGCTGGGAAGCTTACTTGGTTTGGTCCAGGAAGTAGAATTATCATGACAACAAACAAAAGAGAGCTTTTAAATGCTTTCGACGGTGGAGCTGTTGGTGGTCAGACAGTTGAGGAATACAAGCTTGAACCAATGAGAGATGACGGTGCCCTTCGACTCTTTCGTGAGCATGCTTTTGAAGGGAAAACTCCCAAAGAAGCTTCTGAGTATGATTCCCTGTCCAGAGACATTGTCCAAGTTATCGGAGGGCTTCCTTCGGATATTGTTCGTCATGCTTCATTTTTACGCGACAATATGAACATATATACATGGAAAACAACCTTGAAATTATTGCGAGAAAACCCGAAAAATAGGCAAGCTGCCTTTCGAGTCAGTTATGCAGGAGGATCAGAGCTTGAAATTTCCATTGAAGACAATCAACTCACACATCCAATCTAAGATTCATCAATTAACCAAAGCCCATTTGTTAGTTTGGCAAGCAAATGAGGAGGAAGATGCCCTGCACTCTTGGAGTTTTAATGCATTGCACAAATCTTGATTCAATTCAGGGCTGGAGGGTTGAATTGCAAGTTTTCACGTGTTTTGAAGTTCCTATTGACTTTTGTATTTCCTAGTTACCACTATAAATATGTGGCACATTCTCCATTGTAAGATTTCATATTTAAGGATGATAATATATGTGAATTTTTTTCTGCAAGTTTATCCAATTCGGTTCTTTATCCAATTTTTTGGCAGTGAATTTATAAGTTATTTATCCCGAATGGTGAGAGACTCCTTTGTGCTTAAGTGTTGTACTCCATCTATCCCTAAGTTACTTTCCAGTTTCCATCAAACACCATCAGCTACTTCCCAGTCTTACCTTGCATCAATTACAAATCTTTAGATGTACATATAGCATTGACATATTGAAAAGGAAAAGGAGGGTGATTGATTTAAGTAAAACAATCAAGAAAAAAAGATTTAAGAGGATAATATTTTTCTAAAAAAGGATATTGTGATCTATAGATTTTTGAAAATTACTGATGACAGTGAAAATACCATAGATTTGTTTATGATTGAGTATTTAAAGGTTCAGCTTATATCGACTTACCTGTCTAGGTTCTTGCTACTTGTGAGAAAAAGCTTCTTTGCCTTGAGAAATTTTCAATTCAATAACATCATGAAGGCACAAATTGTAGAATCGACTTTCTAACACTTTGGATGGCACCAATTGTAGGTTTTCTACAGAACAGCAGCATGAAATTTGTTCCATTATTGAATATTCTTATTGCATATATCTCGCTTCAAGTTCTTTTTCAGGCCTAATGTTTACACTTCCTTGAGAAGCAAGTTGTGGTTCAAATCTTCTCCAACTGATAACAAACAAAATTCTTCTATTAAGTCAAAGCTTCCTAAATTTGGTAATGATAACTCGGGAGCGCACACAGGTTTAGCAAAAGGTTCCTGGATTGCATTGCAATCAGGAATGCATTGCGATCAGTAGTACAAGGCCCCGTTACATCTAATTTGCAAGTGCATTCCTCTCTTAATCTAGACATAGTATCATTCTTCGACCTTTAGAAACTTTTGAGAGGGAGATCTCTTCGGGTAACCATAAAGTACGCCATTTACAAAGATCACTTGCCAAGGACCAATAAGAAGAGCTTCACATTGCACAGTGAAGTAATGGCCCACTTCACAGCCGTTTACGCATTTCTCTAGTCTGCCGGAGGAATTGAGAAGGACATCATTTCGCCTGTCGGTAATTGAACCATAACCAATTCCTTCATCATTATTAAAACGACAGGAAGGTAGTTTCAAGCCAATACCAGCAAGAGTCATGCTAGAATATACCATCTATTCTATCAGCAGTGATGCTTGGTCAGTCTACGCGAGGTGCCTGTGCCATCCCAAGCATTTGTGGACTTCTGGCTTGCTGTCATGATTTAGCTCTGGAACTTGGAATAATGAGGAGAATTTATTGTCAAAAAGGAGCTAAAACATCACCTGCACGCCATGCACAATTATGCATCGACGCTGCTGTGTGCAAAAGTAGTTTCTAGGTGAAGATCACTCCACTTCTGTTTGTCCATGTATTTGTCCGTTTACTTCTGATAAACAAAACTATCTTTATACCCTTGGCATCTGCAATTTAACTCCAACTTACTGCAGTTGGGGGGCCGATTATTTAACTGACTGAACCACCTATTCCTCTTAAAAACTGGAATTCAGTGCAATCTAATTGCTGTATGAAGTGAATCATTATGTAATAGCATAGACTTGTTTTGAACTTGTAAATTCTACTTTTAAGCACCACCTACAGTGAGCAGACCATGACGATAGACATCATTGTGTGATGATTGAGCATATATCCTTACGTCCCCCACATTTATTGCAACGACATGCCTGGGACACAGCATGCAATCCAGCGTTCTCAGCAAAAACCACTGTGGAAGGATTACCTTTACGATTTCATTGGCAGCCACGGGCTATGGATTCTCATATTAAGCAACCAATCTAGTTCTATACTACGGGAAAATGTTTTTCTTTTTCTTTCTTTTTTGGTATCCTGTCATTTGAAGGTAAACTAGAAAAGAGATCAGGTGTGAAGCTCAAGATCATACTTTGATCAAAGCATTATTACAAAAGAATATAGGTCATGTTCACTCCCATTACAGTGACGACATTATAGTGACGACTTGGTAAAAAGAATGACAGAGCACTTTTCAAAACGTCTGTTACCAGCAATAGAAAGAGTGAAAAGATAATGAGATGAATAAAAAGGTATAACATCCACCAAGGAAGAAAGGAACATGCACGTTTTAATATGTAATTTGGGAATGCAGAGAGACCAACACCGCAGTATCCCCACATCCTGTGATGTGTATCTTCGCATGCATTTATTTTGTTTCTTCTCCATCAATAGGCATAACTATCAGTCTAAATGAGACTTTCAAAAAGTTCTCCAAAATCTCTCTCACTTTTAGTTCATTCTTTTAACTCTGCTTTAAAATGATATCCCTTATAAGATATCTCCTCTCATATGGGGACTTTTGGTTTGCTATTGTAGGCAAAAATTGAGAATCCTAGACAATTTCAAGTGAAGAGATGATCCTATAGACTGGTTGCAGGCTAATGTAAATTTTGGTATATTACATTGTTGATTTAGTTCTTGAACATCCTATAAATTTATCTGTCATATGATAGATCTGTGCAAGGGCATGCTTCTCACTACTTATATTTGTATGAGGGAAATTGAAATCTAGTCATATTCGAGTGGAAATCGTTGATGCTACTACAATAATCCTGGTTGAGGCACTGGGTTTGTCTCTGATTCAGAGTCAGCTTTCATGCTATTGAATTTTGGTCTGTCCAAAGAGCATCTTTTTTGTAACGCTTGAAAGAAATATGGCCTTCCGGTGAAACTCAAGCGACTCTCTACACCGTCTAACTTGAATTTGGCACATCCTATATTTTTGGCTTTAATATGTCAAGCAATGTTTCCAGTAAAGGACACTCGTAGACCACCAACTCAATCAAAAACTCTAGTTTGGCAAGGCCCTCAACAACCTGCAGCCTGGAGCACGCATAGACGCGCAAATGTTGATTTGCCCTCAACAACTTGTAGCCTGGAGCACACATAGACGCGCAAATGTTGAAGGTTATTCAAGCCTGATATACCACTTAACTTTTCTATAGCTTTGCACCCTTCTATGTAGAAGTATGTTTTCCCAGTGCTTCACTCAAAGTTTTTTAAGTTTCTTTAAAGCATTGGCAAGAAATACTCCCAGTGCACAAAAGGTTGACTCGCTCGAAGAAGACTTGGATTGATTGAGGACCCCAAGAGATCCTAACTCATCGAATCCTATCCTTTTAATTGACCCACAGGCATCCATTGATCCAGTAATCACAGCATACGAAGAAGCTCGGTCACAATCAGCTTGAATCAATTGATTACTGCCAGTGTCCTTAAGCTAGATGGCATTGATAATCTCTCAAGGTGACATGCGGATAACTTAAGTGCTCCATCAAGTTAAATGTCTTGCAATCAACACTAACCAGGAGTTAAACTGGACAGAATTATCAAGTTGCATAGTGGCGATCCTCCCAAGTTAAAATTGTAAAGGTCTAAAGAAAGTAAAGAAGGCAGTAGCTGCATAAAGGGTTGCAGGTCTAGTCTACACAAAGCAAGATTTTTTGGAAGAGAAAGGGACCCAACTATATAGGCGGTGTGGTGATATTGAGAAGACACGGCTCCAACTTCTTCGGTCTGGATAGTCTTCCAGTCCATTCCAAGTCATGTGTGCATAAGGACTAGTGCAGGTTGACATTCAGAGCCTTGGATAGGACCAACTCTACCAAATTCATAAGCTTTGAGAGATTTAGGACTACCTGCAGTGAGTAAGATTTAGCAAATAAACAGACTAAACTTAATGGAAGCTCAGCCAACTCTTTAATCACATCATACCATGTCGAACCAACCATTGAGAGGTGAGAAAGCATGTAAATTGGACGGGCAAGATTCTGGAGCCACAAATTTCAAGGATCTTTAAAGCTTACCTTTTGCATTTTGGTGGGTTCCAGCCCTTGATCTCATCGACCTTCATAAGAGCTTCCTACCAGGATTCTACATCGTAAAGAAACTTGTTCTAGTGTTCAAGTATGGCCATCTAGTATAAGGGGGCTCAACATCATCAGGCTCCACATCATCAAAAATGGGTAGGGTCTGTTTTTTCCCCTGACATGTAAGAAACTTAGTTTTCGTCTTCCTCGTGGCTTCTTGTGTTTCCCCTCTTATGTGTTTCTCATCCTCTTCTTGTGTTTTGCTTCTCATAAGTTCTCTTGTTGAAAAGTTGCCACAACGACATCTTTGAATTTTGACCGCTCAAAAGAGACAGCACAATGCAGCCCCAGCAAATGATGTCAAGTTCATATGGCTTACTATGAAAGGGTAGTGCTTCATTTTCCATAGACAGAGGAAGAATGTAATAACCTCATCATCAAATGAGGAGCATCCACACATACGATTCAGATGATGTGCACATCAACATCAATAATTGAAAAGGAACGACAGAAATAAACACAACTCACATTTTAACTCTGCAAAAGCAAGTGATGAGAATCTGGGAGCTGCTGGCAAAAGGAACTAAATTAGAATAAACACCATAATAGAAACTCAGTTGCAGATGTATTTGCGTTTGAATCAGTGATCTACGATGATTAATAGTTGGTCCAGAAGTTTGATTCCTGCTTCCGAGCAAAAGAAATCAAGAACTTGAATGCATAATTGGTCAGATACTCTACTCCTAAACAATTAGGGCCCAAAAGTAGGTCTGATGCATATCAACTGCATTTATTAACCATGTTCACCAACTGCAGAGTCTTGAGTAATGGAATAGTTCAAGTTTTTGCTTTTTTTCCTTCCACGAAGCAAAACCTCAGTGAAATAACAATCGTTGAGAGGAGGATGACTGGATCCAAGTTATAGAATGGCTATAATAGTCCTCGTGGACCTGATCTTATCGGTATATACCTGAGCAGAAGCGCATGAACATGTGCATGTCTGTGTGCACACATATTTGCACGACTTAGAACATAAATCATCCATTCACAATAATTCAGCTGAAAAATTACAGATAAGCAATGTGGTTGATATTTTAAATAAATTAAATTACACTAGTTTGAATACTAGCTTAAGACATATGCCTGAAATGATCGAACAATGATCTTCCTAGTGACTGTTGAAGATATTATTAATCCCTCGGATAGTGCTTGTTGATGTTAAAAGGTCTCATTTACGTCATTTCTAAATTTCTGCACAAATATCACCACACTAATGTGAAATATACAGAATCACTGATGACATGAAGTCTAATAACCTGGACAGGGAGAAAAAACAGGACATAGCTAGAGACAATATGCTTACCAGTAGGTCATAGGCAAGGAAGATGTTGCTTTTACGACGACAAGAGATGAAACAATACTAAATTTGTCAAACAAGGCCAAAGAAGAGAGAACTAGCATCCACTGAGAACATTGCTTGAGAGCTTTGATACTGCCAGATTGCCATCAAAAGGTGAGACGCAGGTGCCTAACAGCTTTGATACTAGAAGGATGTATGATATCTTCGGTTTCGTGGGGATATATCAAGCTCATTTGCACATTTACTCATAAAAAAAATGAAGTTGGTATTTATGCCAAACAAAAACCCTAATCACGCAGAAGTCCAGAAATTTCACCTTTGCAAACGCATCCCTTATCCCTATACTAGATAGGCTTTGTGCAATTACTAACATTTGACTTGAACACATATATCAAATAGACGTGCACCCTCCACTTGCAGCTGGGTCCGTGCAATACCAATGTCAAGGATAACATCCCATACAAAACCATAACTTTTGGAGAAGTGGATATATTATATGTCAAAAGTTTCGTGCATATAAAGCTCCACAAGGCATTGCATTGCCAATCTCAAACCACAAAACTTGTCTGATGAGTAGTAACAAGACGGAAAACCACCGCAGGAACCATTAGCCATATCAGCAATTTTAGCGAATAATGAAAGGACTCAATAGCCCATATCATTTAATTCCAGATTAAGTTACTTTAGTTCTCTTGACTTGTACCCCTTTTTTTCAATTGCATCATCCTTTTTCTCTTGCAATCGACTCCTCTAACTTACTTAATTTATGAATTTGATCCTTTTGTGACCTACCATTACTTGCGCCTTTAAACGTTGAGTGACCATGTTAAGTGGACTCACTTAAATGATGTGACCAAACACTTCATCTAGTCTATTTTTTCAGCTTTCACACTACACTTCAAAATGTACTCGATCGAGAAAAACTTAAGAAAGAGGAGAAAAGAAAAATAAAATTCCAGCAAATGGCATACGAACGGTACATTAGGCAACCGATTTCTAGGTAGAGTGCCATCAGCATTCTCTCTCTCTCTCTCTCAATCAAGTGCAAATAATTCAGCTATCGATGACTTTATGGATAAAAAAAAAATCAACTATAAAGCACTAAGGGGGTGCGAACCCATGTGCAAAAAGAGCCCAAAAAGTAAAAGCCACATACAAACTGCTCAAAACCAAAGAGGAGCTCAAATATAAGATGATTATGGACTATGTCAACCAAGGAAGGCACTTACATCCATACACAAGTCTCCACTACCCCAAATGTGGATAATTTCAAGCCAATTTTCAATAAAAATAGAAATGAAAGATTGTTCTTCATCAGAATCTCTCTTATTCCGCTCCATTGAAATCTACCAAAAGAATTATTAAATTTATTTCTCGAGTTTGAGCCATGTACAATATTATATCTCTTTTTTATGGGATGCCTACTCGTAGGCTTCACACACAACCTGTTGAACTGCTTATTAGCCCATGATGGGATTGGCCACCCCTTCCTGATCACCCCTGTCCACATTACGAAGATATCCAATGTACTATATCGTGGGAAACTCACGTCCTTCCCCGAGGTAAGCACCCTTTTTTTCTCTCTATTTTCCTATTTTGTAGCATATTTTTATTCTTTTATTTGTCATCAATTTTTGTCTTTTTCACATTGAAATGATGGCAAATAAAAAAATAAAGATGCCAAAAAAATTTTTAAAAAAAAGTGCCTACTTCGAAAAAGGAGGTGAATTTGCCAATATAGAATACAAGCAAGATCTTAGTGATCTCGATTTAGGTGATCCTAAAGATAGCCAACGCCAACATTGGCAAATAACCAATAGCAGGATGATGTAGTTGCTGGCAAAGTGCATGAGCGGGCGACATATAGAATGGACTTACTATATCCAAGCAAAAGGAAAATTGTTCATGGGCTTTATATTTATGGCCAATTCCATAAAAAAGCACTAACTTTAACTATTTTTCCAAATCCGGCCCAAACTATATTTTGTTCCAAAAAAAAGCCCAAACTTTTAGTAGCATCCCAAATCTGGCCTCCGTTAACCATCCTTCCATAGTCACCGTTAGTGGCGTTCTCTTCGTCCTTCTGCTCATCAAGTCACTCTCTTTGACATCCTCCGACTAGAGTCACCGCTAAGCTTGACATTTGCGCGTCCACCGCCGATGCCCGTCCAAGCCAACACTACACGTCCAAACCAGACCACCCCTCCGTCGTCCTTGTTGTTAGCTTCATCTTCGCTGAAAGGAGTCCTCCATCTCCATTGTCTTTGTGGTCATCTTTACCCATTATTGGCCTGAGCAAATGGCCAAAAATCTGGAAAAAATAGAAGTCTTCGGAAAGAAAAAATCAGGGAAAAATCTTTGAGACAAGGAAGGGGCAATGGGTGTCTTGGCTTGTCTTTTTAGCCAAAAGATCTTATATTTAGAGGAGTTTACAGAGCAACGTGGGTCAAAAATCAGTGGGTCTCTTGGCTTGTCTTTTTGGCCAAACATGGAAGACATGGCCGCAAACAACTCGAGTTATGCGGAATCTGTGGAAGCTGGGTTATGGGAAATCTATGGAATCTTGGGGGAAAAAGAAAAGGAAACCCAGAAACTTGAATGCTAAAGGTTTCCTTGTATTCATTGCAGCTCATCGCTGGAATAGGAAAAAAAAAAAAAAGAGAAACCCATACTTGAATGCTAAAGTTGACTCAGAAATTCACAATCTGCTCGCAAGGCTATTCGTCTTTGTCTTCATCTTCCCGACGGCCAACTCTAGATCTGAAACAAAGCCCCGTCCATGGCTGCGACAAGCGAGGTCGAAGTAGGAGGAAGAGACGGAATAAAAAAAAAAGACTTTGGTGGGTCGATAACCCACCGTCGTCCTTGTCGTCCTACTCTTCCTCGCCGTCGTTCTCGTCGCCCGCGCCGCCGCGCCCATCTCCTTCACCGTTCGCTTCCTCCTGGCTTTGCATGCCGTCTTCCTCCTCTTCTTCCTTGTCGTCTCCTCGCCGTCCTCGTCGACGGCGACGGGGACACCGGCCTCCTTCACAACCCTAACTTTCTCGTCCTCTTCGAACTCGATCTCCTCCTCCTCGTCGGAATCCATCGCCGCAATCATGACCTCACGCTCACCGGGACGAAACCGGTGATTTCTCGGCTCGATTCCGAACAAAAACGAATGGAAAATCTTCGAGAAAATGGAAAATAATGGGAACAAATTTTCTGGGTGACGTGGAAATGCCTCAGAGATGACTAACGGTGACTAAGAAAGAACGGTGACTATGGAAGGATGGTAACGGAGGCCAGATTTGGGATGCTACTAAAAGTTTGGGCTTTTTTTTGGAACAAAATATAGTTCCGGCTAAATTTGGAAAAATGACTAAAGTTGGTGTTTTTTATGAAATTGGCCCTTTATATTTATTTTCCTCTTGCGTTTGAAAAAGGTCTGCACAATCAGTTTCCACTTTCATTACATTTTTTGTATTTCTTATTTATTTTTTACTTCTTATAATCTATTCCACTTTCATTACATTTTTTGTATTTCTTATTTATTTTTTACTTCTTATAATCTATTCTTTGTTATAATTTCCTATTTTTTTAAGAAAAAGGACACGGACTGGGCTTGGTCTGAACATAAACTGTACGCGAATCTTGTACGCGAATCTGAGCCGGGGACATAAAGGGGCTTATCATACCAGTCCCTTTTAATCCTAACCTCACCAAACTCAATTGCAAATATATAACCATACTAAGCCCATTTTTTATTATGTCGTACCAAGCCCCTTTTGGACTATAATCACAAGAAGCGCACACTAAGTACATTTTCAATTATAACAAGGCCATTTTCCATTCTCTCTTTTTCTCTATTTTTGTGTGTATATAAATATACACACATATATCTTTTTCTCCTTCTTAGTCACAAAATCGAACATACTTATTCATCTATTCTAAATAAATGCCAGCAAGATCAATGTTCAAGCCGTACGTTGTTGTCAACTTCATTTGGCCGTCGAAGGACTGCCGCCATCCACCACCATCTCAACTACCAATCATTCAATACTCATACGCACAGCCGCAGCATGATCAAAACGAACAAATAAAAAGGAACGCCATGAACAAACCGGCTCCAATGAGTTCAGAGATTAGAACTGATGCTGTCGTTTTGGAATTACCTCCTCTCCGACCTCTGCGGCGACCGACATTGAACGCAGCAGGAAGACACGCCAACATAGGGTCGAAACTAAACAAAAAGGATATGATCAGATTCAATCTTAGCAACAGTGAAATCTCAGTGAAATCGTGCTGAGCAATCAATACGCACTCGAAATAATCCAACAATCAGAGACACAAATCTAATGCGAACTCAGTTTAAGAATTTCGTGTCGAACATATGGTGTGCAATCGATCGTGTCAACGGAGGATTTGATATCTGATCTGCAGTAATGGTTAGAGAATCGAAATCGGAAACTGCGGAAGAGCTTCAAACTGGATGTCAGCGTGCCTCAGGATCCCGGTCATCTCGTAAACAAGGGGGTGTGCACGGCTTCGGAATGGCGAGAAACAGCGACCAAAAGATGGCTGAAGGCGTGGGGAGGGGCGACAGGGGAAGTCCTCTGTAGTGATGGCACGGAGTTTAAATCGGCAAGGAGAAGCGACTCCAACTCCTTCACAAACCGTAATCGAAAAAATCGCCGTTTCTCTCTCACCCTCTTGGCCTGAACGTGAACTCAGCAGGTGAGTTTCAAAGCCTTGACTGAGATTAATGGGTGGACCTGGTGAATTCAATTCCGATGGGCTTGAAGGGAATGGGCTGCGCACAGTGGGCTCAAATGATGAGTTTGTCTTGGGCTGGGCAATAATAAACCTTGGGCTTCAGAATGATTATTGAACTTAGGCACAGCATACAATGATATGTGAACTTTAATTTATTTAATATGATCTTTGAACTGCCAATGTACGATGTGGTCTCTAGATTTTAATTTGTTTAATGCGATTTAATGGACTTTTGAAGTATGTTCAATTTAGTCCGTAGACTATGTAAAAATGTTTAATTATGTCCTTAAACTTGAATTAATGAAAAAACAACAGTAAACATTTTCATACAGTTCAAAGATTAGATTAAACATACATAAAAAATCCATGGATGACATTGAACAAATTAAAATTTTCGGAATCAATTTGATTAAAATTCATAGATCATTTATGTCATTATCCCTTATTTTTATATGGAACCATGCCAAATTCTTACTCACAAATTGGACTCTCCTTTTTTTTACATTTATTTATTATTATTTTACTAAAATTTATGCTTATTATGTCAACTGATATTCAAGTGCTAACAAGGACTACCGACGACGAAGAAGTCTGAAACCGAACACTTGAATAGACTCGTCTTTGTGTATACTATAAAGAGTGCATATGTCAAGCAACATTAAAGCCATACGATTTACTCTTCCCTCTAGAAATTAATATCTCGAATACCCTAAATTCCTTCCATTATCAAATGAAAATGATCGTGAACTCCACAACATGTGTTTATTTTACGATTACATCCTATTTCATGCTAAGTATAATTACACTAACATCCAAAAATTTAGTTCGAGATCTCATATACAAAGCAGTAAAGTTTTGTTTAGTTTGACTTATGCACACTTGCTGGATCTCCAACTTTCACTAACATTTCCAATCCCTAACTTTTATTGACATGATGATGCCATAATCTATTGTGTCATAATGTCGACATAATATTAAAAGGTTTGACAATTAACTATACACATTGAAGTTTTATAAAAATTAGGATCAATGCAGTTTTTAGACATTTATAGAAGTACCCTATGCATCAATATAAGTGGCTTATTCTAGATTATTGGATCCACATATCTAAGTTTTTCTTTGATTGTTGTTTTCCTATGCAGACTGGTAAAATAATCAAAGAATACTTTTATTAAGTTGTTGATTTTGGAATACCCATACCATCGTATTTTGAAAGATTTATCAAATGTGATGATTCGGTTGTGAATTACCATTTCTTACTTCTAATTCTTTACTCTTATTCCTTTCCGAGTTCTTTGTTTCGATTGTCTCGTTCTTGCTAACACTAATGCTCAAGGACTTAAGCATTATGCCCGATTCTTATGCACCAACTAGCTAGCCGACGAGAGAGGTTTTTAGGTATTTTTGAAGCACATCATCACATATGTTATTACGAATTGTTGAATTCGAAGCATGGAGTTGAAGAAACTCAAAAATTGAGTCGATGAAGCATTTTATTTATTTATTGATATGTTGTACAACATATATATAGAAATATTACCATGTGAAAGTTAAAGATAAAAGATAACAATTTTATCTACAAGGAAATTGAATAAAAGACAAATCAGAAAAGATCTCCAAATGATCAACCCATTGATATTCTGCTCGATTTGTTATCTTCATATTGATTTGTAAAAATCTAAAGCTAGCGCCAACCGCCTCTGTATCAGTAGTAGAAGAAGAATTGGAATTGTTAGCAGCAGCACGCACAACAATTCCAAGCCAATCTCTTTTCCAACGACTTGAACGGCAGGTAATATGTGTAGCAATAGTAATTTTGAACCATTGCGATCATGGAGAGTAACATGGGTAGCCTAATGGGGAGATCTCTGGTGAGGCAAATGATTATTTGGACTGACACCAAGAATCCGAAAGCGGTGCCACTTGTGAAGAGGATGTACGCTAGGTACCTGCCAAGGGATGGGAGGAAGCCTTCTGTGGAAGTATTGTTGAATTCTGTAATAAATCATGGAGGCCGAATTCTATATTTCATATTTTATTACCTTATTCTTTTTATATTCTTTTATTGTCTTTTTTATTTATATTTCCTTTTACTTTAGATGAATAGAAAACTCCAGAGTATATCTTTCGCAGTTCGAAGCAAAAATACAATTTGAATATTTTTCTATTATTTTCTTTTTTATCTGTCAAAAAAATGAGAAGTTAATTTCCTATTTTTGTAAAAGAATATACAATTAAAAAAAAGGGAGACTCAAAATGAACATATCTTTCTCACATCCATTCTTTTTTTTTGGGTAAGAAGTAAGAATATTATAGCTATAGAACCAAAGAGCTACACAAAGGCACATTCTCACATCCATTCTTCACCATCCCATTGTCGGAAAAAAGATAATGAGAAGTTAATTTTCTATTTTTGCAAAAAAAAATACAATTGAAAAAAAAAGGAGACTCAAAATGAACGTTTCTTTATCACATCCATTCTTCACCATCCCATCGTCGGAAAAAGATGTCGCAGAGTTTGGTAGGTTGTACTCGCAATGAGTGCGGCGACGATCAGGGTGTCGCGTATGTCGCCCTTAGAATATCTTCTTCTGTTCAAGGTTCCATGTCTGGCTCCAGCTCTTGTTAGAATGCTTCTGATCACTTCCCTTCGCGAGAGATCAAGAGGCGTCCTACCATTCTTGTCACAGGCATTCACGTCCACGACCACATGTGGCTGGTGAAGCATGAAGTTGACCACCTACAATTTATCATCTTCTTTTTTCATTCTCATTGATTTTTAGAAATTAATATAAATGCATTTGAGTCCTAAAAACTTACAAATAATACAAATAAGTCTAAAACTTGTCAAAATTTTCATTTAAAATCATAAAATCGACGCCATTAGCCTTTTCTGTTAAAAATGCTAATTTGACATTTAAAATTAATTTTTATTTCCCATGTGACCTTTTTTAATGGTTTTTTATTCATTTTTTTAAATTGGATTTAAAAACTAAAAAATTAGATTTATTGATTTTATCTTATTTTCAACAAAAAAAAAAAAAAAAAGTTATTCAAAAAATAAAACAGTTAAAAAAAAAAAAATGACAGCATTGCCAGAGGGCCCAGCAACTGTTGCCGGAGGGGCCAGCAACGGTCGCTGGCCCTAGGTGCGGATGGCCGGCTCCGCCTAGCCTGTGGCGAGGCCTTGCGGGCCCCTGGCGAGGGCCGGCCACCCGCGCCAAGGTCGGCAACCGTCGCCAACCCTCCGGCAACGGTTGTCGACCCCTCCAACGAGGCTGCCATTTTTCTTTGAATTGTTTTCTTTTTTAAATAAATTTTCATTTTTTCATTTTTTTTGAAAATAAGATAAAATCAATAAATCTAATTTTTTAGTTTTTAAATTTATATATTTTAAAAAAATAAAAAAAATGATTAAAAAAGCCACGTGAAAGTAAAACAGATCCGATTTAATAGATTCCTTCGTAGCGAAGGCTTTTGCATATTTTAGCGATATCAAATTGACACCCTTACCAAAATATTGCGCCAGGAAAAGTGCGATAAAAAAGGGAGTAGCATGACTTGCCTCGAAATTTTGGGCGGTGACAGCAAGATGCAATGCAGTGTTGCCTTCATTGTCCTTCTGATCGATGACGGACGCGCAGTTATAATCCTTCATATGCTCCACCAACACATGGACAGCATCAACCCGATTGTACTTCACAGCGAGGTGAAGAACCGTCTCCTCTTGGGCGGTTGTCTCTTGGACGGACTCAGGGGAAGCCAAGAGCAGTTCCTTCATAACATCGAGCTCACCGTGTACGATGGCATAATATAAAGGAATTCTTCGCTCCACTCCCTTCACAGAGCACAGGTGTGGATACACTCCCAAGAGCTCCCTCGCGATCTCCACATCACCTTTAGCTGCTGCAATGTGCAGCGGACTGAAACCATCTGCGTTCACTTTTTCTGCAAACTTTGGCCTCCACTTCAAGAGCACTCGGACTAAATCCAAACGGCCAGCCAGACAAGTGACGTGCAGCGGCGTGTTACCGGCCCCTTTGAGAGCCATCTTCTCGAGGATGAGCCCATCTCTTTCGATCAAGTCATTCAGCTCATCGATACTGCCTGCCGCTAAAAACTTCTCCATCTGATCTAAACTAGAAATGGGCTCTTCTTGGGACACCTTTGCACTTGGAACCTGTTTTGCATAAAAATTGCTATACATCACTTATATGTAAGATAAAGCGTTTACAATCTAGATCAGCATAAGCACATCCACTGTTGTAGCAAACAATTATACCATATGCAGTAACGCACTGCACTGGACCCAGGTTCATCCAGAGTCACCCATGACATAATCACTCCTTTTCCCACATGATTTCCTTGGGTAACATGTACTTAAAGACTCGCGCCAAAATCAAAAACCAAATCAAAAACCACAACGAATAGAACAAAATTAACAACAGTGACCTCTAACATTAATTCACATTGAATCCGAAACCGAATTAATGGGACTCTAGCTCATCCTAGTGTGTCTACACATAGATGTCAACCATTTCACAAGTCACAAATGAACAGAAGGAAAAGCTTGTGCTATACTGAAAGAAAAAGCGAGAAGACAAGCTCAGTAGAGACCTGTTGAGGGGCATTATGGCCAGGAGGCACTCGGAAAACATCACTATTTAGAGGCATATCCACAGTTTTCTCTACTTTACGGACAAAAGTGCTGGTCTTCCCTCCATTGCACAAATCAGCCCCCATTCAAAACCAGAACAAGAACAGCCCCAACAATAGCCACTGAACAGCAAGATGAAGACCCCAGAACAGCCATCTTGGTCTTATTTTAGGCCTACGTGACACAACCCCCACAAATTCCCTTCCCTCACTATGTGTGTACTTGGATCAGGGCACACAAGCATGACACTCACATCTCAGAAATCGACCAAATAAAGCAGCTAAAATGTTAGATTAGATCTAACAGTCAAGAGCAGAAACAACAAGAGATTAGACCTGCGATTGAAGTTGGAGGAGGCGAGTTTCTTCGGTGTCGAGGGCGGCGAGCGGTATCAAGGGACGTCGGGCGGCGTCGAGGGGGCCGTGCGGCGTCGAGGGGGCGTCGAGGGGCCGAGCGGCGTCGAGGGGGTCGAGGGGGCCGAGCGAGCGTCGAGGGGCCGAGAGGCGTCGAGGAGCGGCGCGGACGGCGCGGACGGCGCGACGGCTCGTCGGGCTCAACGGCGGAACGGCTCGTCGGACGAGCGGTGGGTGGTGGTGGTGAGTAGGGCGTGGGGCGGCGGTGTGGTGGTGGGGTGAAGCAGCAGCAGCAAGAGGAAGGAAGAAGAAGAAGAAGAAGAGGAGAAGAAGGGGGGTTTGGCCGAGAAGGGGAAAGAGGAGAGAGAAAGAGAAGAAAAAAATTTGGGGGTAGGAAGTGACGTGAGGAGGAAAAAGGGGAGAAAAGAAAGAGAGAGAAAAAGAAAGGAGAAGGGGGAATCGGCAGAAAAGGGGGAAATCCGTCGAGGGTGAGCAGACCGGTTCCTGTTCCGGTTCCCAGAAAAAGGGAACCGGGAACCGGAACCGGTCTCTTTAGAACCGGGGAAACGGTCGGGTTCGGTTCCCGGTTCCTTTTTCTGGGAACCGGCGGTTCCGATTCCGGTTCCGATGGAATGGGAACCGGAACCGAGAACCGGTTAGGGCTCCAAAAGAAAGCCCCAAATGAAAAAACCACCAAATCACTTCACACGTTCACACTTCACAGAACTGACTCTCTCCCGTTCGGCGTTCGCTTCCTCTGCCCGTCGCCGACGCTGCTCACCCTCGACGCCACTGGACGTTGCTCGCCTCGCCGCTCAGCCGCTCGCCGTCGACGCCGCCACTGGACGCCGCTCGTCCCCCGGTGGAGGCCGCTCGCTCGCCCAGCCGCCCCGACGCCGCTCGCCGCTCGCCCAGCTGCCCCCCCGACACCGCTCGCCGCTCACCCAGCCGCCTCGACGCCGCTCGCCCAGCCGCCTCGATGCCGCTCGCTCCCCGACACTGCAGTGCATGTGCGAGATGATGAAGTAAATGATTTGCGCTCTCTAGATAACAGCTGCTTTATTAATTTGACCCAATTAAGGGAAAACTCCAGTGTCTACTCTTTACAGGCAACAGTTATTGCATCGATACTTTTTCTCAGTCATGTGCTTGTTGTGAATACTACAGTCTGTCTCCTCATAAGTGTCCCAATTCTACCCGCGATACAATGCTTGAAGTGTCCTTGTTTCTTACTTGTTTCTTAGAGTGCCCAATATGTCGTACAACCGAACTTCTTGCCTGCTTTTCTTGTTAATTTGGAGTTCTTGACATAGTTTGTTTCACCACCTGTTGACTCTTCCAGGTTCTTGCTGGAAGCTTCTTCTCTGTGGCAGGAGCACTTGTGGGTCTGCTAAAACCAGGGAGGATGAGCATGTTTGGGACGCTGCTAATAATCTGGGGTCTTGTCAAGGAGGGCATCTTGGGAAAGCCTGTGAATGTGGATCCTGCAAAGGCAGTCCATGTTTATCCTACGATATTGCTTGCATTGATCTGTGCCTTGTCATCCATTAAATATGATGTGAAGAAGGCCATGAGACCTGCCCCTGCTCGAACAATTGCAAAGCCATTGCAGAGCTCATCAAAATCTAAGCTGGAATGAGATGAATTGTAAGTAACAGTTCTGTTGAGGATGTCACTCTTTTTTTGTTAGGATTCTTGTTGTCAAAATTTTTGAAGAGTCTCACGTCAACATATGGATCTTCAGTCCAACTTTTATAATCAATTGAATTGTGAGTTTTATATGGCTTGTTGGGTATGTATGCCTTTTATGACCGAGCAGTCTCTCTTCACTCTTACTTCTGATTCATTCGCACAAGTGAGTAGGTTTTTGCTGAACTCACAATTTAGCAGACTAAAGTAAACAACAATAACTGCTTATTAAGATTCAGAGAACAAAGAGCAAAGACAAAACTGGCTTTACCTGAGGGAAGTTGACTCCTAACTGTAATCCTCATCTGTCAAATTCATCTTCAAAAACTCACGTTTTACTGCTTATGCCCAATTTTAGCCGCAAAGTACATTTTCCTTGAGCATCATTAATAGTTTTCATGCCATGTCTGCTTCCTTCTCAACCTCAATGGTCACATGTTTTTCTTTTCCCACTCAAGAATTCTGAGCTCTTATGCAAAGTTGGTAGTGATGCGCATGTTAAGGCTCCTTTTCTTTGCTACTTGCTTATTCTCTGTTTCAGGCAATTTATGCTTAAATTGGTGGCCACATGCACATTAAGACTTTTTGTCCCTAAATGACCCCTACATGTCCTGTTGAGGTTTATTAGTGCTGCAAAGCTGCAGAACTTCTGTGATTCGCAAGCACCTGTTCTATCGCCAAAGAACTTATATGAATAGTGGTGATGGAGAAAGGGAAGATGTACTTACAACTCAATCAATTTGCCATGGTGGCTTCGTATGTTTTAGTTTCTTTCACATGCTTAAAAGGGACGTCTCTGATTTTATTCCAATTATGATAGTCATGAAGGCAATGGGAATGGAAAGTAATCAAGAGGTTGTCCAGATGATCGGCAGAGACCCTAGATATAGTGCCCTACTTCTTCCATCAATTGAGGTATGTGTTTGGTCAAGGAAAATTTGTATGCTTGTTAGGATCAATCATTTTTCATCTGACAATTCTGTATGCATTAGAGTGAATATTTAGCGACTGATTTTCTCTAATGCTTGTGATTATGCACATGTAATATCTTGTTTTATGATCTTCCGGAGCATTAATTTTCTCATGCTATCATGGCATGTTTAATTGCCAATGATAATCATTTTTCTGGAAAATGGAATTATGAAACCTTTGTAGTCCTGGGTAAATTTAGTGAAGTCATCGTGGAAGCGGATAAGCTTAATCCAGTTTACTTATCAATATCATGTCGGAAGGATATGAAATTGTATCTGGTTGCATGTTTCTGATTTTGTGTATCTTCCCTAGGTTATGACTTTTCTGTCTCACAAGTTGCTTTAATCTCAGGAATGTGCAACCTGAGTATATTTAC
Organism: Eucalyptus decipiens; assembly: GCA_014182575.1. Classification (NCBI taxonomy): domain Eukaryota; kingdom Viridiplantae; phylum Streptophyta; class Magnoliopsida; order Myrtales; family Myrtaceae; genus Eucalyptus; species Eucalyptus decipiens. The sequence continues at coordinate 25,073,870 of CM024613.1, forward strand.
ACAACAACAAGCTCTTGAGTTCCTCCAGGGAAAGGTTTGAAAAGCTTTGCAACTTCAAGCTCTTGGGTTTCCTATTGCATTTCTGTTCTGCAAGAGTTCAACAAGTTCCTTCAGCTTGTAATATAGTCCACATTGGCTCTGCACTTTAAACGGAAGAGAGACCACTCTATTATCGAATACACCATGCCAATTGTTTGTTTATGCACTCTGGGACCTATGACTCTTGTGCCTGGCCAGGTATTTAACGAATAGCATAATCATATATCTCAACTCAACTCTAGATGCAAGTACATGAAATCTCGACAACTAACTTAACTGTTTTTTTTTTTTTTCCTGTTCTAGGCCAATAATGCATACATTTTCCCAGGACTTGGTCTAGGCTTGATAATGTCTGGGCTTGCGAACTTTGGTATTCTAAGAGCATGAAAATTCAGTTTGCTGATGGAGCGGCATTAGTCAAAGGGACAGCAAGGTGCTTTTTGTTTTTTTGGATGCTTTAGCTCCCAAGGAACTATCTTTGGCATTTTATGGACATAGAAGCTTTGGTTTGTCTCTTTCCTTCTTCATTATAGTTAAAATCTGAAAATGAAAAAAAAACCGGAACAGGGAACCGCTCACCCCTATGTACATCCACATATGTTTACGTAAGGTAAAGTATATTGGAAGTGCCAAAACTTGGCACAAGTAGACACTTTAGTAGGAAAAGTTCCAATGGATATACTTGTGTCACTTTTTTTTTTAATATTGAGACACTTCAGTGCTAAGCCCAGCAAGAGTGGCCAGAATTCTTATATAACTTATTTTGAGTGGTTTACATGGCTCGCCGGAATGCTTATCAACAGTAAACATGCAAAACGACGTCATTTTGTCTTTAAATTTATTAATTTCATATTAATTAGAAATAAATTAAAACCTCACTTATTGAAAAAAAGGTGAGTAGTAAGTTCGGCGAGGGCTTCCTAAGGGCCGGCAACCCTGATTGACCACCCTCAACCCTTTGTTGTCGACCCTTTCCAACGGTGGTGGGGTAGCAGCAATGAGAGTTATGGAGGCCCTGGCCGAACTTGCTACTCGCCCTTTTTTAAAAAGAAAATGTTATTTTTAATTTATTTTTAATTAACATATATATAAAAAAATTAGCTTTACTAATGTGGACAGTTTTTAAAAAAATTTCCATGTGGATAATTTTTTAAAAGAATTGCCACGTGGGTTTTTTTTTTTTTTAAATTGCCATGTTAGTAAAATAAAAGTTGCTAGAAAATGTCACTTTAGTCTTTTTGCCGCAATTTCTTGTCACCGGCACTTAAGTGTTTCATTATTCTTTGATTTTAATACTTAAGTGTATCTTTTAGAACTTTTGGCACTTAAATGTCTATCGTGCCAAATTTTGACACTTGCAGTGCCTGCACCTTGATTTGCATACCTCCCTACAAAAGCGCCAAGGGTGTGAAATCTATACTTTTTTTTTATTTTTGCAGCCGGACGAAGAGATGACTAGAGAAGAGATGGAGGCTGACTGCAGAGGTGCATCATCACCGTTGATTTTGTGAGTTTATGGGGACCCACATGTTGGTCCCTCAAAATCAGTGGTGCTTAGGTGTTTGGTTCACCGGATTGGATTCAGATTAGTATTTTCCCTTCTCGAGTTTCCTACGTGCACGAAATATATGCTGCAGGGGAATACAGATTAGCGAATCAAATAAATCCCTTAGACTACATACCTTTTGAGGTCTAGGATAAAATACAAACTAACCGTAATAACCTTTGAAATATAGAACCCCTACTTCATAATATGCTGTGAAAATTTTCAAGAACCACCGACAGGAAATGAGAAATGGCGATCGACTGAGGGGTGCAAATATTGTGGTCAAGGATTATTCCCACCCTTTAGAATTTGCAAAAGGCAATGCAAGAACAATGATGATAGTAAACTAGCTGAGAGAGTAAAAGAAGGAAGTGTTATTGTATATTGATTTCCCATTAGGGGAAAAGTATTATAAAAGTCCTAAACCTATGACATTATACTAATTCAATCATAAATATTTCAATATGACCAATTTAATCATAAATATTTTCATATTGATATCAATTCAGTTCATTTGGCCAATTTTGGCTAGTTGGTGCTAACATGGACACCCATCTATGCCAATCGCCAACGAATGCTAATGTGATAGTTTTTAAATATTTTTATTTTTCTAAATTTTTATTAAATTCTTTCTCTTTCTTTTTCTTTTTCTTTTTCCTTTTCTTTTTCCTGTTCTTCCTCCTTGATGCGAAGCCATCATAGGCCGCCGATGAAGGCCACAGCCCTCACCCAAATGTGGGTGAGCCCTAGGGGTTGCGGGCAAGGCGGCTTCACCAAGATTTGGGTGAGGCCAGCCTTGCCATGGCATTGCAAAGGGAAGATGCCTTACTCGTGGCCTTAGGCGAGGCGAGGCAAGAGCCATCCTCGCCAGCCACTACAAGGAGAAGAAGGCCAAGGAGGAAGAAGAGGAAAAAGAAAAAGAAAAAATTAATTAAAAATTAAAAAAAAAAAATTTAAAAATTGTCATGTTAGTGTCCGTTGATCGATTGGCATCGGTCAACGTCCACATCAGCGCTAGTCAATTAAAATTAGTGTGATCGACTAAATTGATATCAATTTGAAAAAGGTTTACTAAATTGATTCAATTGAAATAGTTAAGACTAAAGTGATACCAAGTAATGTAGATTTAGGACTTTTTTGATACTTTTCCCTTCCAATTAGCATTACTTCATTGATTTGGTAAAATCAGGTTTGGCCCAAGCTCATGTGCACACTTCACGGATTGAATTTGTTTCATTGCCTTCTCCAGCTTAGAGATGCCCTATGAGTTCTCTTTCTTTCAAATTGATCATACTCCATGCTTCGAATTCAACACTTCGTGTGATGATGTGCTTCAAAAATACCTAAAAACCTCTCGTCGGCTAGCCAGCTGGTGCATAAGAATCAGGCATAATGCTTTAGTCCTTGAGCTGTCATTTGATTAGAGTTAGCAAGAACGAGACAATCAAAATAAGAATCCGGAAAGGAATAGGAGTAAAGAATTAGAAGTAGAAAATGGTAATTTACAATTGAATTATCACATTTTATAAATATGTTCAAAATACGACAAGATGGGCCTTCCAAAATCAATGACTTAATCAAAGTATCCTCTGATTATTCTTACCAATCTGCATGGCAAAACAAAGATATAAAAAAAAAAAAAAATTAGATATGTAGATCCAGTAATCTAGAATGAGCCACTTATATTGATGCATAGGGTGCTTCTATAAATGTCTAAAAAATGCATCGATCCTAATTTTTACAAGAAGTCAATGTGTATTGTTAATTGTAAAACCTTTTAATATTATGTCGACATTATGACGCAATAGATCATGGCATCATCATGTCAATAAAAGTTAGGGAATACAAATGTCAGTGAAAGTTGGAAATCCAGCAAGTGTACATAAGTGAAAGGAATTTAGGGTATTCGAGATATTAATTTCTAGAGGGAAGAGCAAATGGTATGGCTTTACCGCTGCTGGAGGTGCGCACTCTTTGTAGCATGCACAATTAATGGACGAGTGTATTCGAGGGTTCAGTTTTAGACTTCTTGGTCGTCGGTACTCTTTGTTAGCACTTGAATTTCAGTCGAATTAAAAAACAGAGAGAGATGGAGAGAGAGTCCAATTTCTGAGTAAGAATTTGGCTTGGTTCAGTATAAAAATAAGGGATAATGACATAAATGGTTCTTAAACTTTGATTTAATGTCAATTGTAGTCTGTAATTTTTTTAAATTCGTTCAATGTAAACCCTGAACTTACCCCAATATATACTATTGTCCTTAAACTTTTAACACATTTAATTTAGTTTCTAAACTATATAAAAATGTTTACTGTTGGTTTTTCATTAATTCGAGGTCAAAGACAACAGTAAACATTTTTACATAATCTACGGACTAAATTGAACACATCAAAAGTCCATATACCACATTGAACATTGGACTAAAGTTTAAAAACATATTAAACAAATTAAAGTTCATGGATCACATTGTACATTGTGCCTAAGTTCAAGAATCATTTCGAAGCCCTAGGTTTATTATTGCACAGCCCAAGACAAACTCATCATCTGACCCCACTGTGCGTAGCCCATTCCCTTCAAGCCCATCGTAATTGAATTTCACCAGGTCCACCCATTAATCTCAGTCAAGGCTTTGAAACTCCCCCGTAACCGACTTGAGGAATGATCATATCTTTCGTTCAATGGCGATTTTTTCGATTACGGTTACCGAAGGAGTTGGAGTCGCTTTTCCTCGCCGATTTAAACACCGTGCCATCACTACAGAGGACTTCCCCCATCGCCCCTCCCCACGCCTTCAGCCATCTTTTCGCCGCCGTTTCTTGCCATTCCGAAGCCGTTCGCACCACCCTGTTTCCGAGACGGGGATCCCAAGGCGTGCTCAGTTTGAAGCTCTTTCGTAGATTCCGATTTCGATTCTCTAACCATTACCGCAGATCAGATATTGAATCCTCTGTTGACACGATCAATTGCACACCATATGTTCGACACGAAATTCTTAAACTGAGTTCGTATTAGATTTGTGTCTCTGATTGTTGGATTATTTTGAGTGCGTATTGATTGCTGTGCACTATTTCACTGAGATTTCGCTGTTGCCGAGATTGAATCTGATCATATTCTTTTTGTTTAGTTTTCATGGCGTGTCTTCCTGCTGCGTTCAATGTCGGAGAGGAGGTAATTCGAAAACGACAGCATCAGTTCTAACCTCTGAACTCATTGGCACCGATTTGTTCATGGCGTTCCTTTTTGTTTGTTCGTTTTGATCATGCTGCGGCTGTGCGTATGAGTATTGAATGATTGGTAGTTGAAATGATGGTGGATGGCAGCAGTCCTTCGACGGCCAAAGGAAGTCGACAGTCGACAACTTTGAACATTGATCTTGCTTGCATTTATTTAGAAGAGATGAACAAGTAAGTATGTTCGATTTTGTGAATAAGAAGGAGAAAAAGATATATGTGTGTATATTTATATACACACAAAAATAGAGAAAAAGAGAGAATGGAAAATGGGCTTGCTATAATTGAAAATGTACTTAGTGTGCGCTCCTTCAGATTATGGTCCAAAAGGGGCTTGGAAGTTGGTACGACATAATAAAAAAATGGCTTAGTATGGTTTACATATTTGCAATTGAGTTTGGTGAGGTTAGGATTAAAAGGGACTGGTATAATAAGCCCCTTTATGTCCCCGGCTCAGATTCGCGTACAGTTTATGTTCAGACCAAGTCTAGTCCGTGTCCTTTTTCTAAAAAATATAGGAAATTATAATAAAGAATAGATTATAAGAAGTAAAAAATGAACAAGAAATACAACAAAAAAAAAATGTAATGAAAATGGAAACTGATTGTGCAGACGTTTTTCAAACGCAAGAGGAAAATAAATATAAAGCCCATGAACAATTTTCCTTTTGCTTGGATAGAGTAAGTCCCCTCTCTATATCGCCCACTCATGCACTTTGCCTACAACTACGTCATTCTGTTATTGGTTATTCGCCAATGTTGGCGTTGGCTATCCTCAAATATAGGAAGCTTTGACTTAATAGAAGAAATTTCGTTCGTTATCAGTTGGAGAAGATTTGAACCACGACTTGCTCCTCAAGGAAGTGTAAACACTAGGCCTGAAAAAGTACTTGAATCGAGATATATGCAATAAGAATATTCAATAGTGGAACAAATTTCATGCTGCTATTATGTAGAAAACCTACAATTTGTGCCATCCAAAGAGTTTGTGCCTTCATGATGTTATTGAATTGAAAATTTCTCAAGGCAAAGAAGCTTTTTCTCGCAGGTCGCAAGAACCTCTCACTAACAGCTGAAGACGCATGTCAAATGATATAGTAATGACCTAGACAGGTAAGTCGATATAAGCCGAACCTTCAAATACTCAATCATAAACAAACCTACGGTAGGATCGGGAAATATTCTTCTTTTATACAAGTTTTCCTTTGAGGGGATTGAATTGCTACAAATATTCCATAGTAAGAAGCGAATTTTTGGAAAAGTCTGAATCTTCCAGATCTCATTCCATAACGACTTAGGAGTTTTGCAGGATGAGGACGGATTATTTGTAGCAGGGGAATTAGCCTTGTTGTGTAATATGTTGTAGCCGCTTTTGAAGGATTCACTCACTTGAGAAAAAAAAATTCAATATATTATCAAACTTAATTCTAAATTCTTCTGATGGAGAATGTGCCTCGTACTTAAAGTGGTAACTAGGAAACATTAAACTCATAGGAAATTTAAAACACGCGGAAACTAGACGCATTAAAGACATAGGAAATTCAAAACACATGAAACTTAAAATTCAACCCTCCAACCTCGCATTGCATCAAGATTTGAGCAAATGCATTCAAACTCCCCGTTGGACCCGTTGGATAATGCTATGCTCCTTGAATGGGCCAAAATTTACTCCGTTTGCTTGTCTTGTCTAACTAATAAATGGGCTTTGGTTAATTGATGGGCCTTGAGTTGGGCTTGTGAGTTGGTTGTCTTCAATGAAATTTCAAGCTCTGATGCCAAATGGACTTTGAATGGAGGGCCTATCTTCTGGGTATTTTTGCAATAATTCCAAGGTAATCTTCTATACATCTATATCCATATCGCAGCTTAATTTTGAAGCATGATCCATGATATTCGAAGGAAGCCCCCCAACAGCTTTGACAATGTCTGCAGCCAAGAAGAAGAAGAAGAAGAAGAAGAAGAAGGGGTGGGGTTTTGGTCTAGAGAGGGGGAAAGAGAGAGAGAGAGAAGAAAAGAAAAATGGGGGGGGCAGAGGAAGTGACGTGAGGAGGAAAAAGAGGAGACAAGAAAGAGAGAGGGAAAAATAAAGGGGAACGGGGAGAAAATATTAGGTACGTCAGACGTTCTAGCTTGGCAAACAAGAAGGCGCTCGGAGCACGACACGTGTCCTCGTGTCGCGCCATTTTGAAAAATTTCGGACTGACCGATCGACCGAGGGTTTCTTCTTTCTTCCGAGTCTCTTTCTTCGCGCCTCGCGCCGGAGGACCTGGTCTGTCTCTCTCCCCGTTCTCCTCTCTCTCCTCTCTGTCTCTCTCCCCTCCGCCTCCACTAGTTAAAAGTGTGAGGTACGCAAATGGAGGTGCACGCACCGCAAGTGTCAAAATTTGGCACAATAGACATTTAAGCGCTAAAAGTTCCAAAGGATATACTTAAGTATCAAAATCAAAGAATAATGAAACACTTAAGTGCCGACGACGAGAAATTGCGGCAAAATGACTAAAGTGACATTTTCCAGTGACTTTTATTTTACTAGCATGGCAATTTTTTTTAAAAAAACATCCACGTGGCAATTCTTTTAAAAAAATTATCCACATGGAATTTTTTTATAAAAAAAACTGTCCACATTAGTAAAGCTAATTATATATATATATATATATATATATATATATATATATATGTTAATTAAAAATAAATTAAAAATAAAATTTTCTTTTAAAAAAAAGGGCGAGTAGCAAGTTCGGCGAGGGCCTCCATAACCCTCATTGCTGCTGCCCCACCATCGTTGGAAAGGGTCGACAACAAAGGGTTGAGGGTGGTCAATCGGGGTTGCTGGCCCTTAGGAAGCCCTCGCCAAACTTACTGCTCACCTTTTTTTCAATAATTGAGGTTTTAAATTTATTTCTAATTAATATGAAATTAATAAATTTAAAGACAAAATGACGTCGTTTTGCATGTTTATTGTCGAGTAAGCATTCCGGCGAGCCATGTAGATCACTTATATTATTAAAATAAGTTATATAAGAATTCTGGCCACTCTTGCTAGGCTTAGCACTGAAGTGTCCCAATATTAAAAAAAAAGTGACACATAAGTATATCTTTTGGAACTTTTCATACTAAAGTGTCTACTTGTGCCAAGTTTTGGCACTTCCAATATACTTTACCTTACATAAACATATGTGGATGTACATGAGGAATGGGAATATGGGATGCTAGTAACATTTACTAAAGTATTTCATACTTGAGTGTACGTATATGGAGGGAGGGATGGGGAGAGAGAGAGAGAGAGAGGGAAATGATGAGCGGGCAGTACACGTGGATTTGTTTTTAATATAGAAATTCTAAGACAGATAAAATTTTTGAGGAATATGTATACTAAAAGTCCTAAAACTTATTGCAAAAGTGCAATCGGGTTTTAAATCTTTTAAAAAGTGCAATCAAATTTTAAAATTTATCAAATTGGTACAATCATGTCTCTCCATTAATTTCGTCAATTTATTTAATGGAAAATGATGACGTGATGTTTTTAATTAATTTCTTACATGGCATTTTTTCATTATTTTCTTCTTCAAGTTTTATTTGAATTAAAATAAAAATTAAAAAAAGGGTAAAATTTTACAAAAACAACAATAATGAGAAAAGAAGAAGGGGAGGCCTTGTTGGTAGAGTGCTATTGCCACCCTGTCAAAGGGACCAATGAAGTCACTAGTGCTTGTTGTCCCCAAGCGAGGCCTAGCTGACCCTAAGCGAGAGTTGGCGACCCTTGCTAGGGTTGAGTGAGGCTTGCCTATATCGAAGAAATTTAGGCCCTTGATTGGGCCAACGATAGCCTAACTAGGGTTATCAGTCCTTGCCTAAGCCCAACGAGGCCTTGCCAAGGGCTCGCAAGGCTCCTTGAGCCTTAGCAAGGATCGAAGTTGTCCAAATATGGGTGAGTTGCATTGGCCCCAAGTGAGGGTCAACAAGGCATCGCCTAGATTTGGATGAGCCTCGCGTGCCCCAAGTAAAGCCTTGCTTGAGCCTAACGAGGCCTTGTTGACCCTCCACTGTGGCCTACGAGCCCTTGACTGAGGTGGCCGATGGTCATTGGTTGCCTAAGCCCCTCTAGCAATAGGCGACAGTGGCAACACCCCACTAGCAAGGCCTCCCCTTTTTTTCTTTTCTATTTCCATTGTTGTTTTCTAAATTTTTTATTTTATTTTTTAGGTTTTAATCTAGTTTAAATATATAAATGTAATTTTTTGAAGAAAAATAAAAAAAATGCCACGTAAAAAGGAGAAATTCATTTAAAATGCCACATCAATATTTTCTGTTAGACTGATTGATGGTATTAATGGAATGACTCGATTGCAATGATTTAATAAGTTTAAGGACGTGATTGCACTTTTAAAAGTTTTATGATTTAATTATACTTTTTGACAAGTTTTAGGAGTTATAGTGCATATATCCTAATTTTATTAAAAAGTCATATAATATTTTTTTCCTGGAATTTCTCGCCCGAAGACACTTAAGTGACTTTTTTTTTTTCTAATGTGACACTTAAGTGAATGAAAACTTTTAACACTAAAGTGAGGACCATACAAAACATTTGGTACTTCTATTGTCTTTATGCCATGTATTATATCGATTAGGCTACATCATCGCTTGCCATGTCATATTGCCATGTCATCATGTTATGCCATGTCATATTGCCACATCATCATATCTTGCCATGTTATCATGTCATGTCATATTGTCACATCATCAATGTTATGCCATTCATATTGCCACATAATCATATATTGCCATATCATCACGTCATACTATATACGCCATGTCGTCATGTTTGCCCTGTCATTGTCATGTCATATTTTTCATGTCATTTAGAAATTGCATGTTAGGGTCGTCTAGGCATGTCATGATAGAATAGTAACTATATTAATTGCATGCCATGAGAGTTAGGTCATAAAGTTCTATGTTTGCATTACATGCATTGCATATAGTATATTTTTATATTAAGTTAAATAAAAAATCGAAAAATTACTTAATCGATTTGTAGAGTGTTTCAATTCTTTTTTTTTTTTTTCTAGCAATTTATTTATTTCATGTTTTGATTATTAGTTGTTACTTTATTAATTGCACACCTGCATGATCATCCGTTACATGTTCATGGTTACATTAAAAATTAATGCAAGTTGCTTGTAAAAGCATGTTATATCACCTACTCTTTCTGCCATTTAAAAGTTCATTTCAATCAATGCTTGTCTAAGGTCACATCTTTATATGAACCTTCTAACATATCAACATCTTCATTGTAAGTTCACAAAATCAATATTAAGAGGTGCACGGATCATTACATGTGTTCAGGGGGAAAATTACCAAAAAAATCCTAAACCTATTGTATTTGTGCCAATTTAGTCATAAACTAATTTTTTTGACCACTTGAGTCATAAACCTGTTACAATTATTTCTGATTAGTCTATCCGGCCAAATTAGCCGGCTAGCACTGACGTGGTAGCCGGTCGGTGTCGGCGACTTTTTTTAATAATATTTTTTATTTTTTTCCTTTTTCTCTTTTTTTTTTTCTTCTCCCTCTCCCCCTTCCTCCTCTCTCTCTCCTCCTCCCTCCTTCTTTCTTTGGCTCTAATGACCAGCCAAAGAGGAGGGCTAGCTGGTCACCAGATTGAGGCAGTCGGCTCGTTGTCGCCAGTCGGTGAGCTCGTGCCCAATGCCGGTGGGGCAAATCCCCACCATATTTGGCGAGGCAATCAGGTGGGCTTGCCTCGCACCCAACGATGGCGAGGCGAGCCCCACCAGATCTAGAGAGGGCTCGCCTCACGGTCACCAGGCGAGGCAAGCCCTCGCCAGATCCGGTGAGGAGGGCCTTGCCATTGCGTCTAACAAGGCCCTCCTTGCTGCATCTGGCTTGGGCTCGCCTCGCGGTCGCCAAGTGAGGCGAGCCCTCGCCTGATCTGGTGGGGGCTCGCCTTGCCATCGCTCGATGTGAGCTTGCTAGATCGCCTTAGTTTGGCGATCGGCCAGGAGCCAAAGGAAGAAGGAGGAGGGAGGGAGGAAGAAGGAAGAGGGAGAAGGAGAAAAAAAAAAAAAAAGGAAAAAAAAAAATAAAATATTTTAAAAATTAAAGTATTATTAAAAATAAGGTTGCCAACTCCGACCGGTGGTCCAATGGATTGATCGGGAATAATTGTAAAAGGTTTATGACTCAATTGATCAAAAAAATAAGTTTAGAATTGAATCGACACAATTGTAATAGGTTTAGGACTTTTTTGATAATTTTCCCGTGTTCACCTTACGGTAACTCTAATTCTTTAAACTCAAATCAAATAGCAGACACAGAAATGAAGCTAGTACATAGTATACTATAGAAAAATGGATGTCTTTAGTTCTTCTATTTTGCTTGTTCTATAGGGTCAATATGAACGATAGATCGTGTTCCATTAGAAAAAAAAATTGGACTCTTCTGTGTTACATAATATGAGTGATGAAGGATATCATGCATATTGTTTTTTTTTTTTTTTGGTAACCCGGGAACCCCCATACAGTTGACAGTCGACGAGGTAAATCCAAAGCGGTGCTAGCGTAGGAGCCACCATCACGACACCGCACTTAAGACCACTAGCGACGATGCTGGGATTTGAACACCATCCCTTGAGTTAGGGGAAGGAGCCCCAAGCCAATGCCACCACCACATGGGGGTGGTTCATGCATATTGTTGTTTGACTTATAGTATATTGTTTTGTTCATGTGAAAATTTATTGCGTGCACCCGAAGCATACATTTCATGTCCATTTGATTTCTTGATTCCAATAGGTGGTGTTTTATATTGTCAACCCAAATAATATTTACTAAAACTAGAAATATGAAGTAATATTTTATTTTAGTTTCTTTATGTTTGAATTATAACTAGAAGATTCATGTCGGATTTTGCTGATTAGATAAAAGTCTGACTAAAAAGATTTGTTAAGCTCACCATTGTTTTAGGGTCATGTTCCTATGGTATGATTAAGTTGACTATGGCTCAACATTCATATCACACGTTTCATTAGCACCACAAAAATTATTAGAACCAACTTTATCAGAGATATGCACATAATATGGAAAAAACAGATGGATGCCGTGCAACAAATCTTTTTTTTTTTTTTTCTAAGTGATGAAAAAATTATCGGAAGCTCACTCTTTAGACTGAACTCTTTAAGATTTTACATGTGATACTTGAAAGTGGAACTATTCACCCTAAAGCAGGCCCTAAGTTCTCTTCCTCTATCTTTCCATTGAAGATGGAGTTTGCTTTGCAAATTGGAATTCAACAACATAAAACCTGTGCAAAGTTCACTGTGTTCAATGGATGACGATCTGGAGGAGAATTGGCCATGGGCGTCGTAAGAAGCTAGGGCGGAGGGTCGACAATCACATCACCGTTGATTAGACTTCAAAATTTCTTTTCCTCTCACCTCTCAACGGTGTCGGCAGGCCATCTCTTAATGCTATATCCGCATAGAGTGAGACACAAAAATTTTGCAATTAGTGAGTGATGGAATGTTAGACCAATCATCCAAATCGTACGTAAGAACGATATTTAGTCAGATTAAGACAAAAATAATTAAGCTAAAAAAATGTTACTCTTGGAAATTTATACCCATAAAGAAGACGAGAAGTCGGCTAGCTTATTCTGGTAGATCACTTATTTGACTTGCATCTAAAATCTTTTCCCCAAGAAACCTATTGATACATCTAAATTATGTGCCTTTCATGTGGTCCATAATCTTTAAAGTAAAAAATGGATAACAATTTAGATGCATCAATAGGTTTCTTGGGGAAAAGATTGAAGAAGTCAATAGAACAACTTCATCATTTGTTTATAGAGATGCTCGTAAACGAGGGAAGTGGTAAGATTGTGACTCAAACGGATTAACATATTGAAACTTGGAGTATCAAAAGATTAGAGTTGTATAAATAGGAAAAGAATTGGTCATTCTCATTATCGGTGGATACATTTGCATATTTTGCATTCATACAGTCGCATATCGAGAAATATGATAAATGGTAGGTTAGGTAGGAATTGCATAACCCACTAATGAGACATTACCCATTTAGCTCTTCTGTTCTTGTCTAAATGCGATCAAAGTTTGAAAGGAGAGCTATCCGCTGGCACATCTCACACCGAGCAACCCTCCAAAGGATATCGCTCGGGATCTTTTCCCTATTAGAGGCTTCAATAGTGGCCTCGTCCTGTCATTTAGAAAATGATATCCAAGGTGTTATAATCATCATTTGTGCGTGTGCGCGCTCATGCACGAGAGAGAGATCTCACCAGGGATGCTATCTGGTAGATCATTGATCCGATTTTTATGTACATACAAGGTTGGAGTATATGATATATGATTGTTGGATGCATTTTATAAGAGGTTTTCAAAGATGAGGCATCACAATGGTCTTGCGTTGAAGCACTTGGAGGACTAGTAAGAAAGAAGAAATCTAGTCGGCTAAGGTGTGGTGCTATAAGAGATAAAGGGCTCTATAAATAGGTGAATTCTTAGTCATGCTCATCATTAGTGTGGATAGACTCACACAATTTGCGTTTAATACATTTCCATACTAAAAAATATTATCAACGGCAAGGTTTGTTAGAATTGATTTTCTCTAGAAGTGCGACCATATACACCCCCTTAGAGATTACTTACCTATTTGAGAAATTTAAATCTAGACCGTTAGATTGTTGATGATTTTGATGAACGGAGATGTCGATGGCAATTTCACAATATTGAAAGGAGGTATTACATGTTTTTTTATAAAACTTTAAAATATGTGTATAAAATGCTATTTATTACTGAAAATTATAATTTGTTATATCAGGTTCTCTTTCCCGTTATAAATAAAAGATCTCCAACAATAGTTATACTCATCATCTCGCATACATGTTGTTTGATATGTCTCTGAATGAGAGAATTAACATTGTCTGAGCTAGTAAACAAGCAAATATGGAGAAATAAATTGATGTATATGATTTACTAATAGGTAACCACAAGTAAGAAATTATATTTTCCATGCAACGTCCATTTTATCAAGAAAATATGCAACTCACATATAAATGGTTAAACCATTTTACTAAGAAGATACAAATATATAAATTAACTTAAAACACATTATTTTATAATTACCCAAAGACAATATATAGACCGAAAAGTCATAATTCTTTTCAAACATTGTATCTCATGATTACTGCATCTATACAAATGATAAAGGCAAATTGTAAAGAAAATTGAATACACCTTAAATGCTATGTTTTAAAAACTAATCTTAATTTTAAGCTTGTATTGATTTTGTTCATTTGAGCAATGTCAAAGTTTTAATCCAAATATTTTTCCATAGAAATATGTATTCTTTTAAAGTCTCCTGGTATACACCTACGTCACCTCATTAATTTAAAAATGATTCTACACAAAAATCATGTTGTACATGCATGATATAATTTTAATTCTATTCATAGATTAATGAAATATTTATGATATTCTCCTTTGTCCCGCAGAATGTTATATTATCAAAGAACCTAATAATGCAATCATATCATTCAACCTAGATTTATTGTATTAGTGAAATATCAAAAGCAGCTCTCTCCTTTTCTATCTTACACACATACATTCGATATCAGTGTACAAATACAAACTGATGTTTTGTACAATAAGAAGATAGCTTCCTACTAAGATATTGTTTTCAAACTTCTGTCGATACATATATAAATAGGGATTACAAAACTTTGTTTTGAATAATATTAAACATGTGGAATTTGGCCATTATTTTTCAATTGGGATAATAAGAATTATATCATAATTGGGACATAAACCTAAAGAATTTTTTTTTTCAGGGAATTCGACCATTATATTCCAACCATACCTTCTACGGCTTATGTTTTGCATATATTTAATACTTCGCGTTTAGAGGTGATCATTGTGCAAACCCAAATCAACCCGGGCCTAAAAGTAAAGCTCAGTGCATTGTTCAAGGCCCATCCATTATTTAATACACGTAATGAAATGTAAGGGGTAGCCAAGCAAGGTTTGGCCTAATGTTAGGTGGATCGGGCCCTTTTATACAAGGTCATTGCTCAAATCTGCCCGTTTGGACCAAATTTTGGTGAAGCGGGCAACTTGCCCGTTAGTCTTGTCCATTTGTACTCTACACTAAGGAAAAATTATTTTAGTATATATACATATTCATTTTAGTCTCCTTTTATTTTAAAAAGAACTAGTTCCTTTCATGAGTTAAAATGTTACGGAAAGCGATAGATATAGCTACCTCTTCATGCACTACTTTCATGCATAATATAACATTGAAGTTGTAACTACTCAATTCACCTATAAGTAGGTGAGTTTGTCACTATAGGCCCACCGCCAAATTAGAAGTTGAGAAATAACTTTACATGTGATAGCTAAAGTTTAAGGCACAAGCTGACCAAATGTTTACTCACAACAAGGATCGAACTTGTGACCTCATTGAAGATCGTGATCTCTTTACCACTAACCCACCACACTTGGTGACTGCCAGAAACTAGCTATTTGAATGCATGAGGGTTCTAGGTCTATTCTATACAAAGCAAGATCTTCTAGAAGAGAAAGGGGATCCAATTCTATAGGTGATGCAGTGATAATGAGAAGACAAAACTCCAACTCTTTTAGTTTGGATAGCCTTCTATCCACCCCAAGTCACATGTGTGTATTAGGCTGACATTTAGAGCCATCAAATAGGACCCACTCTACCAAATTGGTAAGCTTTAAGAGATTTGGAACTACTTGCAGTGAGCGAGATTTAACACGTAAATAGTGTTAAAATATGTCTCAAGTTTGAATTTATGCACAAAACCCAACCCAAATTTTAAGGAATCTGGACGGTCCAAAAGTTAGAGATTCTGGACATTCGATAATGACCAAAGCAAAACACGTGGATTTCCATCTATGAATTGGAGTCAGTTTCCTATTTCTCATTTGGAGTCCAAAGTGATGACGGACTTTGACCGTAAAAAGAAGACTTCAACGAGGAAACTATGGATTTGCTGTTTGGGTCAGTGAAAGGAAAGAAATAAACTTCTTGGTTCATTCTTTTTTAATGCGCCTTTGGTGATGAATACGTGCAAAGGTTGAAGTTGCCGTTTCAAGTGGTTGACAGGGTTTATTTTCATGGAATTATATTAATGATTTATGTGTTGAAGTTGATTAAATCTTGTAGTAAAATTTGTTAATTTTTTCGTGAAATTGAGAAATTATTTTATGATAAATTGTGGAAATAAATACTATATAAATTATTGGATGTAATTGGGACTAAAAAATACTTAAGAGTGTTTGAGTGATTCCAGCGTAGTTGTAATTTTTATTGTATCGCTTGATTTATAATAAAAATCTTTGCTACTTTCCCATGGATTTAGGTCATATCGATCAAATTATATAGATCTAGTGTCCAATTTATTTTCTTGTTAAGTTTATTTTATTGTTCAATCGCTTCGCAACAAACAAACTAAATTCACTGGAAGCTCAACCAACTCTTCGCAACAAACAAACTAAACTCATTGGAAGCTCAACCAACTCTTTAATCTCATCACATGATGTTAAGTCAAGCATTGAGAGGTGAGAAAGCATGTAATTTGGATGAGCAAGATTCTAGAGCCATAAATTTTAGTTCTTTAGAGCTTACCTTTTGCATTTTGGCAGGTTCTTAGCCCTTGATCTAATCGACCTTGGTAAGAGATTCTTGCCGGATTCTACTTCGTGAGGAAACTTTTTCTTGTGTGCAAGTATTGCCATCTTGTATAGTTGGGTTTTAAACTAAGCATCATCAAGCTCCACATTATAAACAATTGGGGAGGTTAGTTTTTTCCTAGTTTTTTCCCCTTTGACATGGATGTGTTGTCTACAATTCTGGTGAGCTCAAGGAGACACCATTTGTTGGCAACATAATTTCTTAAGAAGATGAATATGTAGATTTGGGAGTTGTCAACTGCTCGCAGAAGCTTTCCACTAATTACTTGCCAACTCAAAGTTCTTTGTCATCTCTGAAGAACTTCTATGAGTGACCGACAACTTCCCACATCTCTATACCAGCACAGATAGTCACATCACTGGAAGACTAATTTTTTGAGGAACCCAACGGCTCCTTCCCCAATGCACCCTATCCTTTCAATAAACCTGCAGTTTTTGATTGATGATTTCTCCAGTAGTCCCAATATGCTAGGGAACTGTATCTTAATCAGCTTTGAGCAATGACAAACTTCCAGTGTCCCTACGCTTGAGGGGATGATTATTCTCTTGAGAAGTCGACAATGATGGACAGTATAAATGGACAAACTTCTTAGGTTTCGAGGGCTCCCTTGTCGAAGGACTCAAGTTCTAGGGATAGTAAAGAAGGTGGAAGCAGCCAAAGGTAGGTCTAGTCTGGTCAAAGTCAGTTCTAGAAGAGAAAGGAGGTCCAACTCTGCAGGCGGTGCAACGACATTTGAAAGGCACAATTCCAACTTCAATTGAGCCCAGTGACTAAACAAATTCAAAATATACAGCGATTTTAACTTTTGGATGGAGTTGCAAAGTCCTTCTAACTTATTGTCATGCAGACAAGGAGAATTTAGTTCCACTGATCTTTTAATTGAGCTGGAGCTTTTCTTTTTTGGTCAAAAGATCGTTTTCATTACTAATATGTTCTAGACCCACAACTAAGTTCGGAATCATTACAAAATAAAACCCATTGTGGGTGAGGGGGATATGTAATCCAACTGTGAGGAAGGTGGTTGTCCCAGTGAGCTATCCAGTCGGTGGATTTATTGCACATAAGATACCCAGACTCCCTTGAGTTGGGCCAGTAGCACTTTGCAGTCCTCTAAAATTGGTTCCACCTTCCACGGGCTCGGTGCTAAGCTCATTAAGCTCTCCACCATAGATTTGCTGTCAGATTGTACTTCCATCTTGGAGTTCAGATGAAGCGTGGAAGGACACTTTCTCTCTCTTTCCTTCGCCAATTTCGATAGATCCACACGGAGGGCTAAAGTCTCCGCCTTTATGGCTGAGTCGGCATCGATTTTTTCTGCAAAGCCGTCTCTGAGGACCCCGTTTTTCGGCGGTACATGAGTTGTACAAGTTAAGAATAAACAAACGTCGTAATTTTCCAGTAGAATCAGGCAAGCTTGTAAGTCTTGTCATGGAAAGATCCACTTTAATAATGATGCTAAGTTGCCGACAGAATCGGGGAAATCTTCAAGGTACCAGCACCGGGTAAAATTCAAGTCAAGCAAGAACTTTCGCTTCCCGATGGAGCTGCTGATTTTCTTCAAACTCCCACAGTTAGTTTTCTTACAGCTATTATATCTCTCGAAGCAATACATGAAGGCTGGTTATTAAATAGATCCCAAAGTTTTACATGCATTTGTTCAAGGAACATACATATATTAAGTTCCATCCACCAGGAAAGATCAAGCCAACAACATTGCCTGAAGAACTAATGAATGGCATCTTATTTGTTGACCCCGTTGTAAGAAGCTGTACTCCATGCGGAAGCAATAGTTATTACTTATTTTAGGGAGTGAAGTTTAGAATGTACATGGAAAAGCAGAGGTGGAGGAACTACCTGATTTGTACATTAGGCTGGTTGTATGAAATCATGCCGACTACTTTATAGTGTGCATGAAGAATAAAACTTGGTCGTGACTCGGAGGTCGAACTAGAAGTTGCACCTCGTATATCGAATGCTCTAATGGTGCCATCTTCAAGGGACACCTGAAAAACTCAATTGGTTTGTAATTGAACATTACACAAGCTTTCCACTAAATCCATAAGCTACATGTCCAGCAGGATCCTTTCAGATGCCTTTCTACTTGAAAAGAAGAACTTTAAAAACTTTCAGTGGTTCATACCACACCATGAAGGAGTGTTCAGACTGTCGATCCCACACCAAATTTTCGACATCTGCCGTTGCAGACCATCTATATCCCGAATGTAAAGGTATTCTTCCATCCTTCTGAAATTTATAAATGACAAACAACGTACCAAAATCACCGAGATATACAATATGCAATGTGAATTAGCAGTATAATATATTTGCCGTAGCAGTACAATCAACAGCATTAGCCAAGAGAGATGAAGCTCTCATACAAAAGTTTACGGTCAATGCTTCGCAATTATTTCTAAATTTTAAAATGGAGGAAGAATAAAAGGGAAAAATGAAGTCCAGAGACAAATTCCTTACCACAAATTGAGCAATAAAGGCGATAAGGTCCATAAGACCCTAAATGATGTCTAA
Source organism: Eucalyptus decipiens (assembly GCA_014182575.1). Taxonomy (NCBI): domain Eukaryota; kingdom Viridiplantae; phylum Streptophyta; class Magnoliopsida; order Myrtales; family Myrtaceae; genus Eucalyptus; species Eucalyptus decipiens. The sequence goes on from CM024613.1 coordinate 25,092,955, forward strand.
GTGAAATATATTCAATAATAAAAACTCAATATTCTGGTTGACACCTGATTTTAGCCAACAAATCATACCCAGAATGTGCAGGATTAGTAGGATTTGCTTGAATACATATTAAATGGCTTTATGCTCCCGGCCTATGCATGACTTTATAGAAGGTGTTGACGATTATTGGCTTGACCATACTGACAAACTATTTCATCATATGGTTAGTCGTTTCATTGTGGTGTTCGTCAAGAATTCTCCTCATGATAGCTAACATTACAGGATTTGTTTCCAACTGCCTTCTTTGCTTATCGGTGAGTTGTCTGGGGATGTCGACATGTCCACCATTTGTTGTTTAGCCACGGCTATGCAGTCGATTTCTCATATTGTCCTACTCTGTCATTACTAGGTTGTGGTGACGAGTTTTTCCCACTAGCATTGTTAGTATCAAGTTGATTCACGGTTTTCATCATCTTATTTCCTCGAATTAGCCTCTGTGGTCCTATTAGACGTGCCAAAAAGATATTTCACCATAATGTCTCCCATGACGAAATATCTTTTACGAAAAATCGTTTTTGGGTTTTCACTTAAAGGAGACAAGGTCCTACAATAACTCCAGACAAGAAATATCATGGGCAAATAAAGAACTCAACAATTTCCTTTCGGATAGAACTGTAGAAATACGAGTTGCACCAGAATTTAATTGATGACAAGACTTAGAGAATACAGGCGCTACAACGAAATCGCATGTAAACAAACCCTGCTAGAATTTAATTGATGACAAAGCTAGAGAATGCTAAGATTTTACGCTGGAATTTAATTGATAACGCAACACTCAGGGTAGAAATACACACCAGAATTTAATCGAGATGCTGGAACTTAACCGACATGCGAGTCTAGAAACTGAAAATAGAGTGCAAGAAAACGAAGATAATTGAAAATTTGCATTTTTTTTTCATTTGTGCGGGGAGCTCTCCAGTGGGTGATTGCGGTATTTGTAGTAATCATGCCATAACTGCTTTCAAGCAGTTTTCAGCCACGATGCCATGACCTCATTTCCAAACGATTGTTCCGCTAAATACGGGTGTTTATTACTGCACGACCTCAATCACTTTCTTCTCTAACGACTTCAACCTTGTACCCACATCTTGATACTCTCTATGCGTTCAACTTCCTTCAGCTCCTTAACATTTACTAACCTCAATAATCGATACCTTTGTCAACCATCATCAACCATACGTTGTTATGTATTGACAACTATTTGGTAGTAATTGTTGAAATGTGCCTAATATTGATATCGATCCTTGTAGTTGTCGACAATGAATCATGTGCTCCATCTATCCATATCGACCGCTTAGTCAATTTTTGGTGCAAACAATAATACATTCTCAAAATCAGAAATAGTATAATCGGTAGGTTTTGTTATAATTGACTCACTCCACAAACATGGCAAAGTACATCCCAGATGATTACTTAACTATTGGAAGGATTTCCAAAAATTATGGAATCCATTAATACATCTGGCATATGTTATTTTCCTTTCATACTTCACAGGTCGTTTATCCACTAGAAAAAATTCTCGATCTACATTAATATAATCAATTGAATATTACTTGCAAAGGAAAATCAAATAAACGGTCATTGCAGTCCTACAGGGTCACAACCTAATTCGAGATGATTAGCGAATCAAAAAATTTCGTGTAAGAAAAAAAAGTTCGTAGTAATGTCTCTGTTCTTTGTCTTATATATTTTCATCTATCTACCAAAATTGTATGTACTAGAAGTAACTCCATATCAGTGCATAATTTCTATTTATCCCTTTCGAATGATTGCGCAACTGAGTGTTTGATATGTTAATCTCATAAAATTTTGAGATTAAAAAAAATAACCTATAGAAAATTTATTGTTTTCAAAGAAAATAGTCGAAACATGAATTTCAGAAGGAAATATAAACATCAATTTATGATAAACATAAAGACTTCTTTTCAACTTGAGGCTCTAACCTGGCTGTTCTGAACTAGAAGTATGGCAAGCATTTGCTCGTATTTTCTTACATGAGGTTGAGCCCAAGGTTTGTATGGCAAGCATTTGCCTTCATGTTTGTCCAATTTTCAAACTCGGCACTAAACATCTAAAAGTCCATTTTTTACGTAACTAAGTGTATTGTGTACTATGACCACATTGATCACGTCAATATTTTGATTAGTCGTCCAATTATGAGAAAATTTACCATCACTTGAATTTGGATACTTTTTTGGCTGAAATACAATGGTTGAAAATAGACTTGCATATCATTGAAGGCACTGTAACTACAATTAACATTAATTTTATATTTAAAGATTAACATTTTGATCTAATATCAAGGGAAGCTCACACCCACACAAAACATTTATATTGACTGCCTCTGGTACAATTTTACATCAGATACATGAAACGTTAAACTTGTCGACCATTCAACTTGTTCCCATGTTCTCTTCCTTTATAATTTCGTAGGAGGGAGAGCAGCAACTCGCTTTGATCAAACGAGGAACCCCATGTGGACAACAGTATGGAAACCTAGGCAAACCTCACACTAAGAAACCCACCAGCGCATATGTCTCGGGACATCTTCCCAATTCTCGGCTTCATATACATTTAGCTGCAGAGGATGTGACATCCTGATTTTCAGGATTTTGTTTTCGATTTAATAAGTTGTGTTTTTTATTGACGTGCCTATAGTTCTATTCTCTGAGCTGATCACTCTTGAGATAACCAGACTATCTTGTGAAAGCCATTAAAGGATTTTAACGCAATAGACTTGAGAATTTAACTAGGAATCGACTACTCGACCGTGCTAATTTGTAAGGGTCATTACGACACAATTAAAAATCGCTTAGAGACCGGAGATAGGTCGATTCGACAAAGCCATGCGATTAAGTGTGGGTGATTTAACCTAATTGCAAAATTCTTGTCGATTGGCACTAAACCAATTTTTCTGTCATTTCTGTACTCTGTACCCGTATTTGAAACATCGAGATTTTCATGACAACCGGGAATCACCAATGTGTCAAAGATGCACAATGTGGCTCGAAAATAATCGACCACGGGTCAATTGCACTAAAAATTCATAAAAGCTACCCGGTAGGTTAGGTCACGCTAAAATCGCGCCCGGTTGAAATTAACCGCAAATTTAAACCTGATTTTAGAAATTTAAAGTTCTGTCATGTCACGATTCATTTTAGGAACGTTGACTCATCCTTTGAAAACTTTTCTGCAAACCAAGATTTTTTGCAAAAATTCAAAGTAGGACCGTTTTTACCAGGAAAATCAGAGGGCCATTTTTGGTGCCATTTTTGGGATTCAAGTTGGACAAATTAACGAGGAAAAATGTGAATTCAAGTGTGGACACATTGGCTGGATTTTTGGACATCCAATTGAACTCAATTGGGGGGAATTGAATGAAATTGAAGAGGCAATGTTCAAAATTCGTAGGCCAAGGGGTGTGCAACATTTGAGGCATCAAATGAAGCTTCTAGGAGGAATTTTGTTATGCAAATTGGCCATGGATGATAGCTCAAGTGGTGGGGGCATGCAATGATCAAGAAAGGGGTTATTGTGGTCAAAAGGGACCCCCTAAAGCTTATGTAGTTTTCTTCTCCCTCAACTAGCCTCCTTTATCCATTGTTGATCGAAATTTGAGCTCCAAAAACCAGAGAGAAACTGGAGAGAGTCCCCCCTTGCCCATTGACGCCCTTGCCGCGGTCCAGCACCGTGTTCGCTCGCCGTGCTGCTTGTGAGCCAAGCTAGTGTCGTCCGCCTCCCTGCTTGTCCTTGCACCCTTGTCCGACGTAGCCAAGCCGCATCGCAGCCGTCCCGAGTCACCTAGCCGCCCATCCAAGCTGTCGATCGCCTCCGCTTGGTCTGCTACTGCCACCACCGTCTCGCCATATCCTTTTCCAAGCCGAGCAGCCCCTTCGACCAGTCCCTACAGCCAAGAACAGAAGCAGAAGTTCCAGCAAGAGCTGAGACTTCTAGGCCCGTTCGGACCCCGCTTGGTGTAACCGCAGGCTTGTTTGTTGCTCGCCTCTGCGTCGCCATCGTCGTCGACTTACCAGCCCGCTAAACTAGTGAGTTTACTTGCTATACTCTACTTGGGAAGTTAATGATGCTTAGTGGATAATTAATTTAGGTTTATTAGGGTTTAGGTGGTTAGTTATAATGGATTAATAGTTTAATTATCCGTTTGTGCATGTTAAGTGGTTAGAATGGATAGATTATGGACTAAAATAGTCGCACTATTTATCTAGATATGTTCGGAAATTTTCTAGGCCCGTTTAGGTGGTTAGATTAGCATTTCCGGCCTAAGTTGCTATTTATTGCATTTAAATTGAATTATTTAATTAATTTTGGTATTTATTTAATTATTTAATATTTTCCAGAAATTATACTTGGGATAACCGGTGACCGTAATTTCGTGCTAATTTCAATGGTGTGCTTGGTTTATTTAATTGAGTGTTAATTTGTGCAAATTGAGTGGTGATTGAAATTTTGGTTATTTATTCCAAAATTGTGAAATTTCAATATTTAATAAGAAAATCATGGGTGTCGGGTTTTAACACCGAAAATGGTTTTAAAGACTATATCAAACCATGAGATTTTAAAAGGAAGAGCATCAGTTTTTCTGGTTCAAATTGATCGTGTACCCACACATGATTATTTTACCGTGTATTTTTAATACGAAGAAAATAGGCCAGGTTTACTATTTTAATTGAGGCATTTGCGTGCAATGCACGGTGTTCTAGGCTGAGATTGAATGGTCATGTGTTGGTTAAGAGAAACTGTACGCGAAATGAGTCGGGTGGACGTGCCCCTATATGGGATGCCCTATCAATGGATGCCGATCGTAGTAAAGGCTGTACCGATGCTCCTATGTGGAATGCCGTCGACTTAGTGAAGTTGCCGTGCTCAGTGGGGTGAGGCGATGCTTGGTTACACTAGAAGACCGCCGAACGTTGAGTAGGCCGTGCCCGTGTGTGGCCGTGATTAAAAATTGGAACGCGTGCTGAGTGAAATTGATGTGCCAGATTATGGGACGAAATTATGTGGCATGGTATGGGACGTGTCATAATGATTTGGCCCTATAATCAAGACCCTTGTGCTTATTGAGATGAAAGTGGTGGCGTTCCAATTGGTGGAGTGTGATTCCTGCATATGGTTGTGTATTAGAGGAGCCGAGACGAGGTAAGTCTCTGTGATTGTGTGGCTATGTGGTTGTATGGCTAGGCATATTTCCTTCATAGTCGGAGTTTATGGGGTGAATTTACTGAGACATTGTCTCACCCTGTCATGGGCTTTAATATTTTTAGGTCCTTAGATGGCTATTCCTCTGAAACGTTTTGGTTGGCCCATGAGGGTTACCGAGCGGAGTTTTGACTACCTTGATCCCAGGGGCCACTGGGTCTATGAACTCATGGTGACCACCATTTGGGTCGATGAGGGCCTACCTCAGAGAGTACTCCATCAATTCAGAGCGTGGTTTCGCCACGGATTCATTGGATACAGGGAAAGTCTCCCCCAGGGTTTTGAAATCCCCGCTGTGGTAGTAGACGCCACTCTAGGTGAGAGTGTTGCTGACCCTCCTGATGGTGCTGTGGAGGACCCGACACCCCCGGAGCCAGTGGAGACCGAATGATCAACGAATGTATCCGACTAGTAGGTCTTAGGACAACTTCTTTTGAGAGCCGATCTTTTGTAGACTCTTGACTGTATGTAGACTAGTGTTGTATATAAACCGGAGTGTTTATAAAAGTGTTTTGGTTGTGAATATGTTTACTACTTTTCTATCTCGTGTTGGTTGTTGTCAGGGGTATTGTTTATTCGCTTCCGCATGTGCAATAAAATGAATGGGTCGGCGACGCGTCTTGGGATGTTGCAAATTTTATCGACCACCGAGGGATGGGCACGTGCTCGAGGATCGGGATGTGACAGAGGATGGCAGTGACTACATCAGAAAAGATTGAAGTCTAGGGCATTGTTTAGCAACAAAGTAGCACTTCGAATGGATGGAAACTTCACCGCTGCAAGAGCTCTTTTCCATCTCTCCGCCGTCTCAGTACCTCGTGCTGTTATTCAAACAAAAAAGATCCAGGATATAATAATCATTATTTGAGAGAGATATCTTATCAAGGATGAAGCATTTGATGGATGAAAGCACCTATGGCAATTTCATGATATTGAACATGGCAATTGCATGTACCTAATAAAACCATAAAGTGCATAGATAAACTGCTATTTATGGTTGAAAGTTATAGTTCATCGTATCAGGCTCACATCCATTTCCTATTATAAATTAAAGTAGCTTCCACTACCATTGGTCGGAAAGATCTCTGATAACAGTTAAACTATTTAACTAGTATACATATTTTGACATGCCTCACCAAGAACAAAGCATTTTTTTGGTAAATCATTTATCTGATACTTACTTAGATGCAAGGTCCGAGTACTGGAGACATGACCATTGGATGCATGCAAAAGAGGGTTTCAAATATGCTGGTGAGATACCATGCTGGATTCTTTGTTTTGTAGGCATCACAAGGGTCTTGCTTTGAAGTGCTTGAAGGACTAGTAAGAAAGAAAAAGAAATTCAGTTGGCTAAGGCGTGGAGCACCAAAAGATGAATGGCTCTATAAATATACAAATATTTGGGCATGCTCATTATTGTTTTGGATAAACTTGGCACATATAAGTAGGAAAGTATCTAGTCATACTCATTATTGTTGTGGATTTAGTTGCACAATTTGCATTTAGCATGTTCCCATAGTAAGAAATATTACCAATGGAAGGTTTTGGTAGAAGTTTTCTAGAAGATAATAACAATTACAAAATGAGAAAATTGGCAAAATGGGGAAGGTTGGATTTTGGGTTTTAGGTTTTCCTTTTGAGTTTGCTTAATTTCTTTTAGTTTTGTGGGGTTTGTGAATTAAGATAGAATAAAAAACGAAGGGCAAAGCGAAAAAGGCTGGACTGGAGTCCGCTCAACCCTCAAGTTTTACATATCACAAATTTCTTTTATTAATATTTTTTTTTTGTGGAGATAAAAAAAGTCATTTTTATGAAGATAATATTTATGACGTTTATAAATTTGAAAAACTTAAAAATAATCTTACACGCTCGTAACAATTGCTTGGAATCTGGTCGTTTTTGTATGCTTAATAACCTTGTAATTGGGGGCTGATTGTGAGGCCAATTAACAAGAGTAAAGAAGCATGGTGCGACAAATGATGGATTGTATATATAGGCAGATGCATTGGCCATACTCATTATTATTGTGGATAAACTTGCATATTTGCAGTTAGTACATATTTCCATAGAAGCAATTGTCATTAAGGGTAGGTCTATCGGAATGGTCCAGTCCAAAACGGGGTTGCACGTTCGTTCATTGATGAATATTCAAATTTTAAGGAAATTTGACAACCAACCTTAAGATTTCGAGAAATCACTGTAGACATGGCAATTTGAGAAATTCGACGGTGTAAATGAGTTAGTGCGTAGTATACAATGTGGACATGGATGTTTTTAGCTCTGCTAATATTTCACTTGTCTATAGGGCTAATTTAGACGATAAATTATGTTGTATAAGACTAAAATGTGGACTCTTGTGTTAAATTATATAAATGATGAACGGTATCATGCATACTGTTGTATGCATTTGAGTATATTGCTGAGAGTTCATATGAAAAATTATTTCATGTATTCGATACTTGCATTGCACATTGATTTGAACTTGCCGTCTTGTTTCCAACTGATATACATCTGTAAATAAAGGTGTTTTCTTAAAAAAAAAGAAAAGAAGAAGGTGTTTTCTTATATCGTAAACCAAACATTTACTGAAACTACAAAAATGATGTCACGTATTATTTAATTTTTTTTTAGTTTGAATTAATCAAAAGTATATATGGGACGTCTAAGTAACGTGATTAGAGATGATCCACATCAGATTTTGCTGATTAGACAAAATATGACAAAAAAATGTGCCAAGCTTGCCATTGCTTCAAGATTATGCTACCGTCGTAGGATTAACATGACAATTGCTAGAGATTCATGTCACATGTTTCATTAACGACATAGAAAACATTACAACCAATTTCATTAGAGACTTGCACATAATACGAGAAAGTAGATGGATGTTTCATGTAACAAAAATTTACTTCAGAGTGATGCAAAAATTGAGGGAAGCTCACTCCTTACATCGACCCCTTATACAACTCTACATGTAATAGTTGCAAGTGAATCTATTGACTCTCAAGCAGACCCTAAGTTCTCTTCCTCTATCTATCCATCAGACATGGAGTTTGCTTTGTAAATTGGAGTTCCATGGGACAATATAGAACTTGTGTAAACTTCACTTGCCTTCAATGGATGGTGATTCAGAGGAGAATTGGCCACGGGCATGGTAAGGAGCTAGGGTGGAGAGTCGCCAACCACGTTGCCCTTTGTTATACTTCAAAACTTGTTTTCCCTTTTATCTGATTTCCTGTCCAGTCTGAACACTAAATCTGCCTAGAGTGAGATACCACAATCTATAACTAGTGCATGATGGTAAGTTAGACCAATCATCCAAATCGCATGTAAGAAAGATACTTAGTTGGATTAAAACAAAAATAGTAGCCCAAGGCCAGCTACTTAAATAATAGGATCGGAAGAGTGACTCACATGTATGAAAACTTAGTCACGAAATCAGGCAGAAATTTCTGTTCTCCACAAGCTCGGGAAAATAGGCATAATTTTGTGGATTTAAATCAGAATGATCTGATTCCAAAGCCAAAAGAATGGAGACTCAAAGATCTACAACTTTTGTGTTTTGAGTCTTTTCAGATAAGCACTATAGACTTATCGAATTTTGATGGAATTGGGAGAATTGGGAATGGATGAAATGAAGAAAAGGATAGAAACTTCAATAGTTGCTCTTTTAGGCCTCCAAGGAAGTTAAAATGGCATCGATTCTTCCAGATTGGTGGCTGCAGCTCTTCAAGGATGCAAGCTATAAAAGCCCTGACTCTTCAAGGATGGAGTGAAAACTCTTCTAGATTTTCATGGGGTTTGAACTCTTCAAGGTTTAAGGGAATTGCACTAACCAAATCTTCATTAATCAAATTCGGTGGAATTTACAAAGGTTCGATGACTTCTTATAGTGAAAACAAGAAAAGACTAGATTCAAACCTAGAAACCCCAGTAATCATTTATGTACATGGAAACCATAAGCTATTAAATGTACAATATTTCCAACGCTTGTGGTTTTTCCTAAAGAGTCTTGATGCAAGTTTCGATGCATGAAAAATGACAAGTCTTTATGACAAAGTCAAAGATGAGGCCTTATTGAGGGACTTTTTGATGAGAGTGTTGTCAATCTTAAATGCATGCCGATCTTCTTAATAAATTGGTCTTGAATATAGGCTGCATCACTTTTGGAAATTCATACCTTTAACGAAGCCAACATTAGATCATTTTGGTAAATCATTGATCCGACTTTTCAGGGTTGAAGTGTATGATGACGCATCTCTTACGAAATCAAGAGAGCCATGATCTTGATGAAACAAATGGGCAGCAATTTAGATGCATCAATAGGTTTCTTGAGGAAAACAATACAAAGGTTGACCAAAAGGCTTCATCATTTATCGAAATAGATATATGAGGAGAGCGACAAGATTATGGCTCAAGAGGGATTGGATATTGAAGCCCTGGAGCATCACAAGATCGAGCTGTATAAATAGGAAAATAATTTGTCATTGTCATTATTGGTGGATACACCTGCACATTTTGCATTCAATGTATTCCCATACCAAGAAATATGATAAATAGTAGGTTAGGTAGGAAATATCTTATCCACTGACATGTCAATACACATCCTTTGATCTTTACTTGACCTTTATAGAAAATCGATGTATCAAACCCCATACTATTGATGATTTTACTTGATTGAAATTGCGAGGAGGTAACAAGATGATCAATATTCAATATTGTTATTGGCTGCACCAATAAAATGCCGAAAGCCACATATTTAACCTTGGGTTTACTACATGCAGCTAAAAGACGTAAATTGTTCATTTGTTTTCTATAATATAAGAACCATCTTTGTGAATTAGAAGGATTTCCAACGTCAAACAAACTCATTAGTCTCGCATATATTATTTGATATTGACCCAGATAGGATGGAGGTGAATACTCTCTAAAAGCATTTAGCAACAAATTTATTTGAGAGAGAGCAAGGGATGTGACATCTTAGATTTTCAATCCTGTTTTCTACTAAATAAATCGGGCATTTCATTGATGCGCCTATAGGGCTGTTCTTAGAGTTGATCACTTTTGAGATAACTAGATTATCTGGGAAAGCCATTAAGGAATTTTAATGCAATAGACTTGAGAATTCGATCAGGATTTCGGCTTCTCGACCGTGTCTATCTTTAGAGGTCATTACAGCACATATATAAATCGATTTGAGATCAGAGATAGGTCGATTCGACTAAGATGTGTGGCTAATCGGGTGACACCACTAAACTAGAAAATTCTCGTCGATCGGCACTAGACTGATTTTTCTATCGTTTTGGTACCTTGTGTCCGTATTTGAATCATCGAGATTTTCGCGACAACCGAGAGTCGCCAATGTGTCGAGTGGATTTATTGTGGCTCGAAAAAAATCGACCAAGGGTCATTTGCACTAAAAATTTCTGAAAGTTACCTGATAGTTTAGGTCACGCTAAAAATGCGCTGAATGGAAATTAATCGCGAATTTGAGTCCGATTTTAGAAATTGAAGGTTCTTTCATGTCACAATCTATTTTAGGAACGTCGACTTATCCTCTAAGGAATTTTCAGAGATTCCAGGATTTTTACGGAAAATCTATTCGGACGTTGCGGAAAATTAACGGAAATTCGGATTGGCTCGTTTGAAGGAAATTTGGACTTCCAAGCTGAGCCTTTGAGTGTCAGAAATTTACAGAAAATTGTTCAGGATTTTCTTCATTGGAATTTGATCTCAATTTGGGAAATTGAGTGAAGAAATTGATCCTAAAATTGGGAAATTCTGAGCTATGGTTTTTTTAGTCGGTCGGAGCTATGGTTGAGGGCTACAAGTTTTGGCTTCAAAGTTGATTAATGGTGGAATTATCCTTCTAGAAAGAATTAGGGGACAAGAGGAATTAGATTGAGAGCTTGTGGGATCAAGTCATTCAATGTATTGGCTAAGCTTGGTGATTTTTGTTCCCATTCCCAGTTGACTTCTTCCGCACACTCATTTGTTCCCCTCCTCACTCAAGCGATCTCTCCTTTCCGTTGGCTTCAGTTTTGTTTTCATTTCCCCGCGACTTCAAATTTTCCCTTCATCTCTCCACCGAATTCATGCCCGTGACGCCACACTGTAGCTCTCTTCGTCATCTCCACGTTCGGTCGTCCACGACACCACCCACCGAAGCTGCTTTCTCTCCTCTATCCGCTCAGTCGCTCCACGAAGCCTTCATATAGTCGCATCTCTCCACTATTTTGTGTCTCCTTCAGTCAGCAGCACCAACCCCCGAAGCCATTGTTGACCTCTCCACCTCCACCGTGCGCCAGCTGCTTATTCTCTTCTGCCAGAAACGAAGACCGAGCTCCTCTCCTTCGCTGCTCCCTCGTCCAGCATCAATTCGACCGAAGCAACTCAGCCACACGTGCGTTCAACCAGTTCAGCCCATTTGCAGAAGCATTCCAGCCCAGTTCGATCTTTTCTTCAGCTGAGCAAAGCCCACCGAATCAGCCCGCCAATTCCAGCCCAATCCCCAACGATTTAGGCCCAGTTCAGTAGCCCATCTTGAAACCAGATCAAGCCTAGCCCAGCAATTTGAAGCCCAAGTAAGATCAGCCTAATCTTAAGGCCCGCGAAGCAGCCCAAGCCCGAAGCCAAGCCTAGCATTTGCTATGGGCTTGCAAGGCTTTTGGCCCAGCTCGAGTGTCTACCGTCGTGCCACCGTCGTGGTGATCCGATCTTTGCAAATAAAATGAGTTTAACTCATTAATCCTTACTTAGTAGACTAATGATGCTTAGGGTTGATTAGATTTAATTAAATGCAATTAGGTGGATAGATTAGAGTAGAGTAATTAATTTAGTGACTTATCAATGCATGTTAGGCATATGGTTAGTGCAATTAGCAAGTAAATAGGTTACAATATTTATTGAATGAACCTCAGAAATTTTCCAAGTCCGTTTCGGAGTCCAATTAGGCATTACGGGCCTAAGCTGGATTTATTGCATTCATTTATTAATTAACCCTAATTAATTATTTATTTTTCGAAAATTACACCAGGATAGCCGGTGACCGGAATTTTATGCTGATTGCAGTGGTACTCTCTGTTATTTAATTGAGCCTTAATTTGTGCTAAATGGATTTATTGGTGATTTTAGGATTTAATTCCTAAATTAAGAAATTTTGGTAATTAATTGAAAAATTACCGGGTGTCAATCTACAGCGCCAAAAATCTATTTTTGGACTGCTAAAAGAAGTGGGAAAAATCAAAAGTAAATTATGGTATTTTGGCTAAGGCCAACCGTGTACCTACACACGAATATTTTTATTGGGTATGATAAAAATGATGAATTGATTTTATGGTGGGAGTGGTATACTACAATGGCTTGGGAGTCCTAAATTATTAGCTTTGGGCGAGCATATAAATAATATACCATATTACCAGTTTTGGGCGAGTAATTTATTATCAGCTTTGAGCGAGACTAACTTGGCCAAGGGGCCCTAATCTATCAGCTTTGAGCGAGCTATACTATCTATATTTTCAATTTTGGGTGAGCGGTCCTGGTTTGATAGGACCTTATAGATAGTATTCAATGTACCGACCGGGGAAAGGTCGTGATGATATGTAATCGACTAGGTCGATTGATCGAAATCTCGATCTGTGGTGATTGATTGGTTGCAAGTTTATGGATTGAACTGATTTGTAGGGAGGAACTGAGGCCAAGGTAAGTCCTCTAACTCGTATTGTGCTTAGGCAGCCTCAGAGTGTATTGACTTTCTAGTTAAGTCTTAAGGGGTAAAACTCACTGAGGCATTGTCTCACTGGTTATTGTATAACAATTTCCAGGTCCTTAGACGGTGTCGGTGAAGGATTGGAAGCCCCAAAGTTTAAGAGGTGAAGCCTGAAGAATCGGCGATCTTGTCTGGCTAGCTAGTCGTAGGACAATCCTCTTTTATTAGGAGCCGATCCCTTTGTAAACCTTTGTCTATAGACCTACGTGTTTATAAAAAGGTATTTCGAGAAAAATTGATCCTACTTTCCTATCCCATTGTTTTATTGTTTGGGGATTTTTAATATGCTTCCGCATGCGTATTAAAATAAATGGGTCGGTGATGCATCATGGGATGTCACTATTTAATCAAACAAATAGGGATGGGTGTGCGCTCGAGGATCAAGGCGTGATAGGCGTTGCTACTATCACTTATTGGCAAAAGAAAACTATACACTTTTTTAGCAAACACAAGGTAAATAATTCATTATGATGTCATTACATAAACAAATACAGTCATCTTCATTTATGATTTAATAGTTCTATGGTAATAATATCCTTCTAAAAGATGTAAAAGGTTTTCGTTATTCTGTGTTTGCATTTTGATTGAGTTGAGGATAGTGGGGGAGATGAAACTTTTTGGATTAGAGTGTACAACGAAAGCTTTGTGAGTTGCACTTATGTTCAGATTAATATGGCATTCTTAATTCAGTTTATTGTCTGAGGTTAATTGCCGTATAAGAAGATATTTTTTGAGATATCATTTGTGTAGGATAACGATTGTTATAGATACTAGTACTTTTAGAACCATATGATCATTCAAATTGAAAGGGTTGTCATTGTCTTTTTTTGAGTACTTAGGCAATTATTCATCGTATATAAGCAATGCCACATAATTGAGGGCTCTATGTTAAACTTTGGATAAGTAATTTTTTTTTTTTTTTTTGGCCGGACAATAAATGCATGAACGAGTCATATGTTTTGGCATTGTGATTCATGATTCCATTGTTGTAATTTGAAGAGGAAGAGGCCGACATATACTAATTCAGCTTAATTAAACAAAAAGAATACAGCTCATGCTACTATTAATTATCATTATAGTGTTAGAATTCATTACTATAGTGTTAGAATGACGACAAATAAATTTCCCCTAAATAAAATCATCATCATTTAATTCAAATGTTACCTTCACGAGTTGACTTTGACAGGAATCTCATTCGTTGTTTTACTTTAATGCTTATGACAGGATGGAGGCAATTGTGGACTATAATGAATGAATTTATTCAGTTCAAAAATTCATTGTTTTACTTTAATGCTCCACCGCGCCGTCCCGTGTGTTCTTCTCAGAAGTTTGACCCGACGGGGCGGGGCACTATCTGAATCCCGTACCCACCCCTATTTTTATTTTTATTTTATTTTTATAAAGGCCTATTGGCATTATGTGCGTCCTTATGAAGTGAGCACTACAAGTGTAGATAAACCTCACATTACAAAAAGTATATATATTTAAATTGAGGAAAGGGAGTATAATCTATTCTTCGAAAAAAAAAAAATGATATATATGAATAGACGTTGGAGATAATATTATCTTTCATCCTAATCAAAAGAAAATACTTGCAATAAAGTGAAAGTCAAATTCTCTAAAAAGGCACTAACTTGTGGCTTTGACCCGATTTCGACACCAACTTTTAAGTGTGCAAGCGAAAAGTATTGACTTTCGAGTTGAGGCACGATTCCGGCATCCATCAAGCTGCCGTTCATATTTTCGGTTAAATAGACTAGAGATGGCATCGTACATGCACTGCGAACTCGCCAACGTTGCTAAGGTGGGGCTTGATATGACGATGTCGTTTTGTCAAGGCTCTCAGATGAGATCATGACGTCATGCACTGTCGAGATCTTGGTGACAATGTCATTTGATCAAGCCACGAAACAGGGGGCAAATTGAGGGAAACGCGGTGATTAGAATTTGGGGCAGAAAATTAGGGCTTGAGAGTTCTTGACTTGGGGGCAAAAAAAATAAAAAAATTAGGGTTCTTGAGCAAATCAACAGCAATGTTGTTGGGAAGCAGATGCGTGCTGGGCTGCACACTTGGTGAACACCGAAGATTTCCACAGGGAGGTTTTTTCACTGTTCATTGTGGAGGGCAACGCACTATCAATTTGTTGAAGGCAACTGAGCTGATTGGATTCGATTTGATTTCAGTTATGTTTTTTTTTTTTTTTTTTGGGGGTGGGGGCACTGTTAAGTGTTGAAAGATCAATTGTTCGCTATCAATTTGAATTGATATATTCATGCTCATTTAGCAATTTGATGATTGGGGCTTCTTTAAATGGGTTGACGCTGAGTCCAAATTACAAACGAAAGAAGTTCTACTCCAATTGACGAGAGACGATGAAGTGTTGAAGGAGAAGCTCAAATTTGTGCAGAAAATCTGGAAAGAAATGAGGAAAGAATAGCCATTCTGCAACAAACACGAAAGATGAGCTCAAGATAGCATAGATCAACATGAACTTAGGCTTACAAATGGGAATGGGAATTGCAAGAGCACAAGTGAAGGAGAAAATTTAAGTGAGGGTCATATCAGCGCCGATAGGAGCCTTGATTGTATTGACAACGTTGAAGGTCGATTGGAGAAGTCAATCTTACTTTGCGTGGATGGTGCTAGTAGGTAGTTCAATGTCTACTGTTGTAGGAAGTTGCTTGAATCTTTTTGTGCAAGGTGCAAATGTAACCAATGAATTGGGGAAGGTGATGAATGTAACCTTGGTTTTGGACTTGGAGTTGCTAGTAACATGAATGTCCATGAGTATTTGATTTGTCTGGGGTTTGAGTTGAAATTTTTGGGTCCATGTGATGTGCTTTGAGATGAGTGTGTTCTCAACTGACCGAGAGACCCCCTTGGAGAGCCGCGGGGAGGGGGGGTGGGATGCGGTGGGGAGGGGAAGGGAGCGGGGGAGAGGGACAAATGCAAATTTGATCATTAAGGTCAAAGGGAACACATTATTTGCACAACATATGGTTTTGTTGCCGTGAAACGATCACCACAACAGCAACAATCATTCCATTGTTTCAATACAATTCCTAGGTAAAAGGACACGGATAAAACATGTCAGCGACGCCACCACAGAGCATCACAATTTATCTTTTTGACTTATCACTGAGGTTACTCAGTTGATCTTCTGGCAGTCATTCAAAATTGTCGGGGCAATTTGATTGAAAAAGGAAGAATCATAAAGCAAAATTTGCGTTCAGATAACATTTTACTTTCACAGCTCTGTGGACATTGACAATACAAATCTCCTAGCCTCCAAGAAACTAGCTACAGTTGCACTGTAGCAAGCAAAAAAAAGTGAAGCAGATTTATCTGAGGAGAAGAATCATCACAGGAGAGAAATGGGAAGGACATCCATACTCAACACGTTGCTGTAGAACCTTTTACAGATGATTGATTACGAACTCAGCTCATAGGTCACTATAGCAAGCACTAGACCTAGTGAACTTACTGCAACTTCTTTTGCAGTGACTTCTTGGCACTTGATTGTCTCCAACAGGCATATGTTATATCATACCATTTGGTGAGCTCCACTGGACTTAACATGGCGCTTCAAGACCCTGTGAGAGATTTACCAGGTCTTTGCTAGAACATGACATGCTCTTTCTTGACATGCATTACTAGCTTTGCAAATCCATCACCTACACAAAGGTCCGGCGGAGAGACATTTGAGTGATCGGCACAATCGGCTAAGGGCCAATCTTTAGATTGACTTTACGAAACGTGTGTATAGTTCTATACATGAAAACTTCCCCCTATAGGACAGAATTACACTGTCTTACTAGGACGAGGTATTTATCTTTGAAGGCCAAAACTGAAACAATTGCTATGTAGGACAGGAAGAAAATTCAGGATTTTTCTTAGCGGATGCGAACTCAACAACCAAGATAATTCGGTTTCTTTAAAGCAGATAAGAGTTCGATCTTTTTTACTTTAGCGGTTAAGAACAGTATATAGACCAAAACTTCTATTTAGAATTAACAGAATTTGCAATGTTTCAAAATGAGGTGAGCAAAACTGACTTTTCTGGTAAGTTTTTGCAACAATAAAGACAACAAGAACGACTTAAAAGTAGTTAGAGACTATAAAGACTTATGTGTATCACATTAACACAATCCATCTATTGGCAGTAGACATCAAATCATACTAAACACCTCGGGAATAAAAGATGCAAAAACAGTTTTCATACCCTTAATAGATAAAGAGAAGCACCACGCTAAACTTGTAAGCTCATATCAAGATTTTCACTAGGGTAGATGCACACAAGTAGTAATGCATCAACCTACTCAAAAATTGAAACCAAGTTTCATAAACAGAAATTACTGAGATAGTACCGAGTTGCTGTGGGTGAACATATCTCTTGGCTCGGCCTCTCTTCAGGCCATGCTTTTCCCGGAAGAACATCACCAGAGAATACTATGCTGAGTCTTTATGTAAAGCAGAGATCATGGAAAACTGTCAAACAGCTTATCTCTCATCTCTTTGGTTTAGTAGTCTCTCCTCTAGCTCTAATGCATAAATATCCTCACATAAGAAGTGTTTACTGAACGATAAGGATGAGGGACGGTCTCATTGAGCCAGTGGTACAGAAAGGAATAGAGAAGAAGTGCTTGAGCTTTGAATCATCGCTATTCCACATCAAGAATAATAGATTCCAAATTAGGCACGTAAATCTCTCTACTTAATTATATATGTGTTCTTAATTCTAGTTATTAGGGGTGATCAGGTCCAGAGTGGGTAGGGTCTAGACCTGGACCCTATTCCCGACCCTGTTATAACCGGTTCTCTTTTTTTGGACCCTGTTCTTGACCCTGTTTACATTGGACCCTGTTCCCGACCCACCCTGTTTTTCCGATCCCGGAACAGGGTCAACCCTGTTTATATTGGAACCTGTTTTCCAAAAATTAATGTACAGCACTCATATTTAAAATAAAATGTTTAACACTCATATCAATCAGCATAAGCACATATACCATTGTAGCAAATAATTTGTACCTCATAACATCACTAGAAAAGAAAAAGAAAGAGTATTTCATCACATCACAGGTATCCACTCTACCTCCATTGATCATTTGCTGTAAAGAAAAGGCAAAAAGAAGAATTGATGGTATTCCACTGCCCCATCAATGGACAAATCATCACATCTCGACCACTTCCATGATATTTAAGCTGCAACAATGCCAACAATGGCATACATCAACTGCTGAAACCAGAAAAAAATAGAATGCAACAACTTGAGGCATTCGTTTTCTCACAAGAAAGATGTGCAATAACTTACCATTGGTGGTGGCAAAACACGAGCATCAACGACATCAAGTTCCTTTCTCACCGACATTCCAAAGAGAACTAAGATTATGCAAAATTTATAGACTGGAAAAAGATGGATACTTTCTCTTGTGTAAGACAACTAAGATTATGCAAAATTTGCAGATCACCAATGAAGCCACTAATTAATGTCATGTAATTCTATTCTTCTGTTTTCGTTGAGTTCCCATTTAATTTTTTTTATTTCTGTTGTGTTTGAGTCATGTTTTTTGAGTCATGTTTTATGACGTCAAAAGTTACCAATCGACTTAATTCATAATTAAATTACTATGCAACAACACATACCAGGTCCGTCAACTCGCGCAAAGTAACATCTTTCCACGTATAAATCTGAACCTCATCTTTGGGCTCTTTGCCTCTCACTGCAAAGTCTTCGTTGGATTGATGGCCCCCAAGCTGTTAAATTTAATTGACATTTAGCAAATGAGTAAAGTTTATAGTCTATGCCACCTCCGACAAACACCTCGGATAAATAACCCAACAAGGAAACCACCCCAACAGATGGTGAACAGTTAACAAGAATGTTGTCATCTTCATCCTTTCTATGTGAAATTAAAGTAATGTACATGCAAGAGACATCATGGAAAAGGAAACAAGGGATTTTCACAGCACTAAAGCTCTCAGTAGCAAACAATGACATGTAACTCATAGCTGGATCACCGTATATTCTCTGAACAGAGATGTTTATCAAATGGAAGAGCATCACCACACCCATATATAAAACACGTGCAACCTGCCAAGCAACCATATTGGTGCTTGTGTCGAATGTAGTATTCAATTCTCATATATGGATGAAAGAGAAAATGAGAATGTACTGCAATGGCCTCTTCAAGTTGCTGATGCATTTGCTTTTGTTTCTTTATTGTTTTCGATGTGTGGACCGCAGAAAAAACTCACTGGTCACTTTTTTGCAAGAATCACACAAATCAAAAAGAAAGATGGATAATGACAATAGCAGTTATTTCATCATTGAGGAATGAATAACAAGTAATAGTTCAACCATGTACCAATTAACTCGAAATGAAGCAATTTGCCAAAGCATCCATTATGCTATTCCAACAAGACTTGAACATGTTCTAGACAAGCATGAGGCCATTTTCATACATCTTCTTGTCCCTTCTCTATATTATTTTAAGATGCTAGCTTGTAACCAGAAAAATTCAACCAGATAGACAAAGGAATGCCCTTCCTTGGTTAACACTTCTCAATAAGCCATTAACTCTTGACACCTAGACAAGGACGATCGTTAAAAAAAATGATATCAATGGATTAAAGGAAACATTGAACTTGCTCAGCTCAGTCAAATTGTTACCGTGAGGCGGTGGTGCGAGCGCGAGGGGTGCGACGAGAGCAGCAGAGGCGGCGTCGGATGGAATCGGGATCAGCGCTTAGGCAGAGGGAGGCACGGGTGAGCAGAGGTGCGACCGCGGGTACGGGCGTCGGCGGAGGAGTCTCGGCCTGTAGGTCGTGGACAGAAGGTGGGCGGGCGGGCGGGCGACGCCGAGGACGAAGCAGATCTCGTGGGTGAGGACGGAAGGCGGGCGGGTGATGCTGGAGTTGCTACAGGGCAGAAGTAGGGCCTTGGCTTCTGGCGGTGGCACGGGCGACGCTGGAGTTGCTGCAGGGCAGAAGCAGGGGCTCGACTTCTGGCGGTGGCGCCCAGCTTCGCGAAGGACGAGGCTCAGGCGGAGAAGGAGCAGCAGCTTCGCGAAGGGGGTGAGACTCGCGAGAGAGAGGTAAAGATAGAAATTAGGGTTACACGGTTTTTTTTTTTTTGGATGGCTTAATCGGTTCTCCAACCGGTTCCAAAACCGGTCTGGTCGAACCGGTTCTCGGGTGGGTAATCCCTCAGAACCTGTTCCCGGACCGGTTCAAACAGGGTCTGAGTTGTTGGAACCGGTTCCCGGACCGGTTTCAACCGGAACCGGTTCCCGACCTTGTTTTCCGGGTGGGCCGAACCGGGAATCGAGTTGACCCGGTTCGGTTGCACACCCCTAATGATGGGTTCTATAGGCTTCTATTGACTATCCTTCCTCTTGAAGTTTTGTTAGGAAAGTCCAATGTGTGATGTGCCTCTCAGTTAGACATTGTTCGAAAAGAAATATATAAATGACACAAGGTCCATGTGCTAATGGCGCATGCAGCTCGCTTATTCGCCAAGATTTCGGTTAAAAGTTTTAGCTAGTTTGCATTACTATATCATTGAAATTTTCACGTGATACAACCCCTTCAAATTAAACAAGTTTCTTCCATTGAATCTTTGCCGAGAATAAAGTGGCGTACTTCGCAAATGATATCTTTATGGTTAGAATTTTGAAGAGGAAAACTTAGAAAACGAAAATATTCGCTACTTTATAAACCCGTTTTCATTTTTCACAAGTAGGTCCGTTTATTTGTGGGTATTTTACTAACGAAATCATCATTTTCCAAATTCAAATTGTATAGTATGTTATCAACAAAATATTTGCTTTACAAGTGAGAATGTTTATTCATCAGTAGCTTAAAAAAAGAATAATAATATTATACGTTCAACTTGCATAGCTCATTATCCATAAAATTTCAACTCTACGAGTGGGCTCATATATTGATCAAACGTACAACCAAAATAATTACTTTATTACTTTCAAATCCCATAGTAGATTATCAATTGCTTTAGATTGCAAAAGAGAATGCGCTCATATGTTCATCACATTTACCGTTGGTTCATGTGGACCTTGTTGGAAATCACACGATTTTGATGGCTTTCGTGGATTGGATGCACGTGTATGCACCCTAATCATTTAATAATCGCTTGTCCTAACTTCTTCCTTTTTTTTTTTTGTCAGTCCTACTCTAATCCTACTCTAATACTCACTCTCAGACTTTTGCCCTGCCTCTTTGTAGGGCGTGAGAGTTAAAACCCACTCCGAAAATGTTATCGTCTCTACCCTAATCCCCCCTGAGAAGGTGGGGATTTGAATCCCCCACCTCCCCCTTCCTTTACTAGGCTGGTTTCGACAATTCTAGACTGGCCAGCTATAAGGGTGATCAATTTTAGAATAGATATATCTTGAATAAGGAACTCAAACCTATCATGTTAGAGTTAGTTCCAGTTTTAAGATAGGAAATTGAGCAGGTTGACTCTAGAATTGGTATGGAACCCAACCGATTGGTTCTAGGCCGAATCAAGGTCAACTTAAGAAACCGGTCTACCTTTTCCCTATTTTATTTTTTATTTCATTGCTTAATTATATGCATATTTTTGGAGTTAAGGGCATCACAAGTTTTCCATAACTTTCATAAAGCATTCATTTTTTTTTCGATCACTTGAGTGACACGACTTCTAAAAAATATTCACTTGAATATCACAACTTTTAAAACCGTTCACTCACCCGACATGGCATAATACTTGTGGCTACCATTTCTAAAATAAATATACACCTCAAGTAATTGATTGAAAAATCATATGGCACTCAATTGGTAAAAATAAATAAATTATGACACTCAAATATGCTCCATATAAAAATTGTGGCACCTGTAATATCATTTTTCTCCATATTTTTGCTAAAATTCCCAATTGGGAAACTGTAATGAACTGCTTATGCTGAAATGTTTAGCCTCATTGTTTTTGCAAAAGATTTTAGCTAAGAGACTGTATGGTTTGGTTTTGAAACGGTTCAAATCCGATTCTACGGAGAGTAAGCCTTGAAACCCGTTCAAAAGTTCAACTCGAGAGTTGGCAACTGAAAAGTTCAAGGCTGGGTAAAGCCGGTTGGGTTCGCTTGTCAAATAAAACCAGTTCTATTGCTCATCCCTAGTGTGTTCTAACTATTTAGTCGCTATCCCAAGTTTTCTTCGAAATGGAGCCAAAATGTCGAACCCAAATGACCTTTCCAACATCCTTCGAACAAAGTTTATCATTTTCTGGCCATGTCATCGGCCGGCTCATCGATTCCTCCGAAAGAAACAACAAATGCCAAATCCAATCAAACACTTTTACTACATAAGAATACCCTTTATTGTTATTTTCTCGGTTGCCATTTCCTTTCTTGTTTGCTCCCCAGAAAGAGCCATGCAATTAGTCATCTTCTTGAGCTCTCTGTTTCTGTTTCTTGTTCTCTGGTCTCTTGCCAAGTTATTGCACAAGCTATGGTGGAACCCGCTCAGAATACAGAGGATGATGGCCCAACAGGGAATCGCCGGCCCTCCCTACAGGTTCCTCCATGGAAGCACCAAGGAAACAATCAAGATGCATATGGAAGCCAGGAAAACACCCATGAGCAATCTCTCTCACGACATATTCCCCAAGATTCAGCCTCAAATCAACACATGGATAGGCACATATGGTAAATACCAAAAATAAAAAAACTTTGCTTTATTACTGTTGTGAAATATAAAATTTGGGTTTTCGTGCAACTTCGTAGGGAGAAATTACTTGAGTTGGCTCGGACCTCAAGCTCAGCTAGTCATCACAGAGCCAGAGCTGGTTAAGGAGGTGCTGCTTAATAGAGATAAAACATACCCAAAAACAGGAACCAAGGGCTTCGCCAAGAAGATTGTGGGAGATGGGCTCGCAAGCACACCAGGTGGCGAGAAATGGGCGAAGAAGCGCAAACTTGCCAACCATGCTTTCCATGGGGAAAGTTTGAAGGTACTTGAAATCGATGAAAAAGAGATTTGTGTGAGTTGAAGTTTTACTATTTATTTCCGGGAAAATGTGAAATTGCAGAATATGGCACCAGCAATGGTGGACAGTGTTCACACAATGCTAGGAAAATGGAAGAATCAAGAAGGAAAAGAGATCGAGGTGTTCGGAGAGTTTAAGGTATTGGCAGCTGAAGTGATTTCAAGAACTGCGTTTGGAAGCAGCTACATCGAAGGAAGGAATATTTTTCAGATGTTGACAAGATTGGCCTTGTTAACATCCAGAAATACTTTCACTATAAGGTTACCAGGACTAAGGTATTAAACATTTCCTGGGAAATTTTTTTCTTTTGCCTATTATAGGATGCAGAAGCTAGGAAAGTCCAGTGAGCAAAGGCCACTTTTAGATTGAACTTTAGATTTTTTAATATGATAATTCTATCGAAATTTTCCAGTTGAGTAAATGTATTTGAAGGAGAGAATTTTTTTTTTTTTTTTTTTGATAACCATTCTTATCGCTATAATTACTGATGTAAGATCACACTTAGCAAGCTGAAAATTTCTGATGATGGAGACAACAACTTGTTCATTGTGCAAATACAAACTTCAAGCCTTAATGGACTAAGGCATTTTACACCTTAGAATCAGAGTTTCAATTAGGCCTGAAAAATTATGGAATTTATTTTGAATCCTGCTGACAGTAAGCTTTGGAAGACGGTGGATGAAGTCGAAGCGGAGAAACTTGAGAAAGGCATATGCGATTCCATCGTACAAATGATCAAGAGAAGAGAGAAGAAGGTGATGGCTGGTGAAGTAGATTGCTTTGGGGATGATTTCCTAGGACAACTTGTGAAGGCTTTGCACGATGCGGACAAGAGCAAAAAAATTACGGTCGATAATCTGGTGGATGAGTGCAAGACATTCTATGTTGCCGGACACGAAACCGCCAATTCACTGATGGCATGGATGTTATTCCTCCTAGCGATTTATCCAGAGTGGCAAGAGGAAGCAAGAATGGAGGTTCTTAATGTATTTGGGAATAAAGACCCTAATTTTGATGGACTTGGAAAACTAAAGAAGGTATAGAAAACGATTTGAGTCTTGGTCTCGGTCGACCTTTTTTGGTTCATTTAAATTATAGGTTAGACATGATGCCAAACTAATTATGTTCCCCTTTTCATGTGCAGATTAGCATGATCCTAAATGAAACTCTGCGGTTGTACCCCCCTGTAGTTGGTTTGACTCGAAAAGTTGGCAAGAAACAGAGGTTAGGGAGGCTTCTTCTTCCTGCTGATATTCAAATCTTTGTTCCAATTCCTAAGCTTCACAGTGACCCTGAAATCTGGGGGGAAGATGTGCATCAATTCAAACCAGAGCGATTCTCAGAAGGTGTAGCTAAAGCTACCAACAACAAGGCGGTTGTGTTCATCCCCTTCGGCTTTGGACCTCGATCTTGTGTCGGGATGAGCTTCGTGATGACTGAAGCGAAATTCGCCCTTTCGATGATTCTCCAACGCTACAGCTTTGAGTTGTCCCCAGCATATATCCATAGCCCAGCTCATATCGTCATGAACCGACCGCAACACGGACTTCAAATCAGATTTCATCCTCTGCAGTAGTTCATCAACATATGATGTTCAGTTGCAAATGTGCATAAATGCCTCCATAGATCAATTTGACAATGGCTCGTGAATTATTGGCTCCAGAGGCTTGTGATATGTATGAAGGTATAAAGAACATCTTTCTCTTAATTTGCATAGTAGTTTCTCAGCATATAATGTATTTGGTTTGCCAAGACTCTTCATGATGTAAGATCTTGTGTCCTAGTTCTTGTAAGTCGTCAATTTTTAGGCATGTACCTCCTCTGTGTGTGGTTCTGGGTGGTCGAATGTCTAATGATTGTCTGGATGACAAGAAATATCAAATTCAATTGTCTTACGTAAGCTGCTCTATAGACTATGGAAAACAAGTTTATTTTAACAATTGATGATGAGCTCTATTATTGGACCATATAATTAATGGTTTAGATGATAAAGAAACTGCAGCTAGTCCCTTGTGAGAGAGAGAGAGAGAGGAATTAGCGGACAACGAAGGTGATGACGAACGTGGTGCATGCAGGCCACCTCAGGTTAGCAAAGTCAATGACAGTGTCGTGAAGAAGGTGTGAAAGCTAGTATGAGCACCTAGAGGGGGTGAATAGGTGCGAAAACAAATTTTCCAGAGTGAAGTGAGTGATTTTACTTTTAAAACAACTCTGATCAGTAATAGATTATGAAAAAAAAATCAGACTCTAATAATCAAATAGAATTACGATTAAAGTAAAAGAGCTTAGGGAAGAGAATAAGAACACAAGATTTATAGTGGTTCGGCTTAATCCTAGCCTACGTCCACTCTTCCGCACTGACAGCCCACCGGCTGGATTTCACTATGAATCAAAAGAGTTGTTACAATATAGCTCTTCCTTGATTCCACAATGTAGAGACTCTGCTACACTTTCTCAAGGTCTCACAAAGATATAAACTCTCTTTTGAGTACAAGATTTCGCTCAACAATTGAATTGACTAAGAACAAGAAGCTTCAGACTTTGGAATTCTTTTATCGCGCACTCACTCGAATAACTAGAACGTCTTCCTTATATACTCCTTCATGCCATCACACCCGTTGGCACTTACCAAAGGAGGTCTTCCAATCTACCCGTTGGACAGAATCAATTAGGGAGATTTCGAGTTATTTAAGGAATATGACGATAGCCCACCAATCCTGCTCGCCCATACAATCAGGATCTAGGTTTCCATAAGTAGAACCTTCTAAGTATACTTTGTCAATCAACGGATCCAAAATCCCTAAATCAATCTCAATTTGAATAATGGATTCCGACATGCTATATCCAGCCAAGAGATCTTCTTTAGTCGATGGAATCAAATTCTTAACGAAATACTCAATTCTGGATAAGCCTTCTTTGACGGTCTAGAAACTGTCAATGAGGATAGACTTTGAATCTTGAGTCTGGCAGTCTGGTGGTTTTCAGACTTTGATAAAAGAGTCTGCAAGACTTTAGACTAGACTGATGAAAACGTTTTGTCAACTTTAAAACACTCAATGAAGCTTTCTCCAACAGAAGGTAGCAATAGAACGCTATGTGCTCGAGGAAGAAAAATGGAGAAAAGGGGAAACGTTAGCTGAAATGATAATAATTAGTTTAAGGTGTGAATTTATCAGAGGGCTTCAATCCATAAAAGATTCAATATTAATAATGTCAATGTTGATAAAATAATGGAGGTCCATTTTAGAATATTTCACCAGACTAAGTTGAGGGCAACTGAACCCATTCAAGTGGCACCGCCACCAAGTGCCATTACAAAATGTCCCTAACCAATCTTTGATTTCCAAGATGTTGATATTCTATCAAACTCGACGATTAGATTAATCCAGTGTTCTCCAAATCTCAACCACCAACTTTCTTGAGACGAAACTTCGTGAAAATTCTCATCCACAGTGTTCAGAATGTAGGTTTTTCAGGAATTTCGAGACACTGTACATCTTTTCAGTGGTAAAGAGAGACATGAAGTGATCTTGAATGAGATCAGTAATGAGTGATATAGCTAGTAAGTTCCTAGAGGGGGGGTGAATAGGTATATAAAAGATTTTTATCGTTAATCACACAATACTAGACAGTTAATAGAATTGAGACAATCAGCAATCAAAGTAAGACTGAGAGAAGGGAAGAGAGAATTGAACACAATGTTTATAGTGGTTCGGCTTATTTCAAGCCTACGTCCACTTTTCTGCACTGACAGCCTATTGGCTGGATTCCACCATGAACAAGAGATGTTACAGCGTTGTTCTTCCTTGATTTCTCGGTGTAGATGATCTACCACACTCGCTCAAGGTATCACTAAGTATAGACTCTCTCTTGTGAATACAATTTCGCTCAATATGAATCGACTAATAATCAAGGTACTTAGGACTGAATTTGTCTATCGAGCATGCTCTAAAGTAACTAGAACGTCTTCCTTTTATACTCCTTTATGCCATCATACCCGTTAGCACTTACCAAAGGAATTCCTCCAATTTACCCGTTGGACGGAATCAATTAAGAAGATCATTCGAGCTAATAAAGGAACCTGACGATAGCCCATCAATCCTGTTCGCCCATACAACCAGGATCTTGGTTTCCAAGAATAGAACCTTCCAAGAATATTTCGTTGACCATCGGATCTTCAAACGATCTTGATTACGAATAAAAGAATCCGTTATATTTATCCAGCCAAAAGATCTTCTCTAGAGGATAGGGCTAAATCCTCAACCAAATACTTAGGCTCTGGATTACCTTCATCACTGGATTAGAACAACTGTCAATGAGAATAGTCTTGAGTCTTGAGTCTTGAGTCTGGTGATCTGAAAGTCTTCAAACTCTAAACAGAAGATCTGTAATTATCCAGACTAGATTGATAGAAATGTTTTGTCAGCTTCAAAATATTCTGGAAAGATTTCTCCAACAATGAGCTCTTCCTATCCTTTCCCCATCGTTCACGAGTCTAAGAGTGGTATTATATCCTCTCCCGGCAATGGTTATTGTGTGAAAAATTTGGTATTTTTCTAGATCAACAGAATTTGCAGGCCCGGAACCTTTTCCGAATCTCTTTTTTGTTATGGAGCACGTTACCAAATTTGGTCTTGTTCCTATCTTTAACCTCTTTTATTATAGTATCTATGGCTCTTTGCAAATCAATGTTTCCAACATTACAGATGTCTTACTAGACTTTTGGATCTTTAGCTTACAATCCGCTTGAGCAAGATCGGGGTTTTTATTTGTTAGAAAGCCCAACTAAAGAATCTTAAATAACCGTGTCTATAGAATAAACTCATGAAGAGCAGGTCCATACATGCGAAATCAATTGGGCAAGGTTAACTAAATTACCATGTTAGATAGTCCAATTAAAAAGTTAGCTTATAGATGAAAATACCACTTGCATACTAATAGGGACGATTTTTATTTTTTATTTTTTATTTTTTTTGGTGTGTGAAAAACACATGGACTTTTAGTAACCAAATATCTCGTCACTAAAAGTACAAAGTTCTTTGTGTCAACTATTCAACAACGAAACATGCTGACACTAAAAGTAAATATCTTTCTTGCCATGACGCTCTAGCTAAGAAAATTTCATGGCCTAAAGTATAGAGTTTTTTGGACTATTTCGTCAGTTTCAATCGTGCCACGAAGGATGACCGGTATCCATGTCAATAATTTCCAACCAAAATTAACTGGAAGACCTACATTGGTAAATTGTCAAACGATTTATGACTAAATTGACCAAATTAAAATATTTATGACTAAATTGACCCAAGTACAATAAAATTATGACTTTTTTGGTAATTTTCCTAGTTTTTCTAGGCCTCATTTCATTTGCCATGAAGTTATGCATCACTGGAGTTATAATTATCTGTAGAATTTTCGTCACTGATGGAGAAAGTATTCTGTGCATTATTGATCCCCACTCTTATATAGATGTGGTATCACTAAGTCAATAATCTCCTTATAATTTCTTTGACAATCACCAAATCTTTAATGTTACAATTTTAGAAGATATATGGTTGGCTCAACGTTGGTACAATACATTACTCATAAATGAGTCGTTGAAAAACATGGAAGTTCTTGTATAAACTTGATCTCCAGCACCAAAATTTTAACAAATGAAGATACATTACAATTTGATAATGCCAGTATGAACACTTAGAGAGGGGGTGAATAGGCGTTCAAAAAAAATTTCGATAAATAAATGGGGAATAAAATAAATTTCGAACAAAATTTGAGTAACGAATAGAGTCTGATAAACAAGCCACTAGACTTCTAGTGAATATTCAGAATCAGATAAGAGATGGAACTAATTTTTGAAATACCTATAAGAATGCAAAAGATTTAAATAAGAAGAATTAAAGGAAGAGAATATTGCACATGAAATTTATAGTAATTCAGCTTAGATCAAGCTTACGTCCAATCTCACATGTTGACAGCCTTCTGGCTAGGATTTACTATAGCATTATTAGAGAAGTGCAATTTATGAGTGCAACATTTAGTGGAAGATCCCTTTTCATTCACTAAGTCACTCTTTTTTGTGATTTTCTCTCTTGAATACAATTTATAATGATTGTTGAAGATGACCAAGTAGTTGAAAAGATTTCAAACTTTGGAATTTCAATTTTCACATCCACACTTCAAATAGACTGAATGACCTCCTTTAATACTCATCCACGCCTCACTAGCCGTTGATATTTTCCAGAGGAATTTCTTTCAATCAATCCTTTGACAGAATTGAGTAAGAAGATTTTATAGCTGTTTGAAGATTGAGATGGAAAATCCATGATTCCGATCGCCCATACAATCATAATATAGGTTTCCATAAGTAGATGCTTCCCAAAAAGGAACTTATCTTCAAGATTGATTTCATCAATTTGTGATAAATTCTATCAATAGAAAGAAAGTGAGATCCTTCTCTAGAGAGCTGGATGTTGTAGAATAAATTCCTAATAAGTTCATTTTGAATCATTGTTGCAAGATCAATAAATCTGAGTCTAATTTTATCCTTGTTTTGGACACGATTTCAGTCTGGATTGTGTCACAGTGGAAAATGTTTTTGGAATGAATAGACTTTAGCAAAGTCTTCGATATAACTTCAAAAGTATTTTTTTTTTCAAAAAAAAAAAAGAACTAGAAAATTTTGTCAGCTTTAAAACTTTGTATGAGTTTTCTCAACAGGATCCAATCCATATTGACCAAAAAAAGGCAGAAACTCCCGTGAAATTTACCAACCTCGCCATTAATTAGTTTTGTCCATGATAATTATGAAATTGTAAGTACATGAACCGATCCCAACTTTATTTAACAAGGATCTTTCTTTTTCCCCAACAGTACACTACTTTATTGATAAGTAATGCTTTTATTGACTTTTTATGAGCATGTGGGTTTTCGGTTTCCATCATGTGATCATCTGGATATGGCCCGAGAAGTTAGCTAAATCCCTTTCGGATCCCGAGGAATAGTGGATCCAGCAATGAACCCAGAAAAGTACTTGATTGTGAATGGGCTAGAGAAGGTAATGCCTACAAGCTCCAGCATTTTCAATCTCTGTCAGTTGAGATGGCGATTTTAGTTACACGAGACCGAAAGCCAATGTCGGATTGTCTTGTCGACCTAACAAGGTTTGCGTAGATTATGGTAGGTGGTGATTATAAAAAACATGAATACCAATTATCTGTTTTTTAAACAGAAAAATTGTTCAAAAAGTCCTAAATCTATGATACTTTTGCCATTTTAGTACTAAATCCTTCAATTTTGTTAATTGAATTCTAGACATTTTTACTTTTTACCAAATGAGTCAATTAAACCACTTTAGGCTGGAATTTGTTGACGTAAATGCTAGTCGTCTTACGTGACATGATTGGCGCTAATATGGACAAAATTTATTATGTTTAAATATTTTTTCAAAATTTTTAAATATTTTTTAGTTCTTTCTTTTCTTTTCTTTTTCTTCTTTTTTTTCCTCTTTCTTCTTCCTTTGTCAATCGCCTAGCCTCTAGTGACTGGCTAGAGGCTGTGACCGGCAAGGGTTGGCCTTGTAGACCTCATGGGTGTTGGGCAAGGCTCATCCTCGCTTGATCTCAATGAGGGCAACCTTGCGTGAGGCTGGCAAGGTCGCCCCTTGCTCGACGGGCTGACCTCATCGTAGCCTCTAGCCGATCGCCGAAGGTTGGGTAAGCGGCAAAGGAAGAAGAGAGAGGGAAAAAAAGAAAAGAAAAGTAATTGATCAGTTAGATGATAAAGAGATTATAGGTAGCCTCACCCAATACTAGCGAGGGTCATCTTGCGTGAGGCCGACGAGGTCAACCCTCGCCTGATGGGCCGACATCGTCGATCGCAACCTTTGGCCAATTGTCAAAGGCTGGGCAATCGGCAAAGGAAGAAGAGAGAAGAAAAAAAAAAGAAAAAAATTCAAAAAGTAATTGATGGTTTAGATGATAAAGAGACTGCAGCTAGTCCCTCGTGTGAGAGAGAGAGGGAGAGAGGGAGAGGGAGAGAGAGAGAGAGCGAGAGCGAGAGAGGGAGAGAGAGAGGGAGAGAAAGGGAGGGAGAGAGAGAGAGAGAGAGAGAGAGAGAGAGAGAGAGAGAGAGAGAGAGAGAAGGTGGCAATCGAACACTATGTGCTCGAGGAAGAAAAATGGAGAAAAGGGTAAATTTAAGCTGAAATGATAATAATTAGTTTAAGGTGTGAATCTATCATAGGGTTTCAATCCATAAAAGATTCAATATTGATGACGTCAACGCTGATAAAATAATGGAGGTCAACGTTAAAATATTTAAATGATAAATCACACTTTCATCAAATAACTTAAGTTTTTCAAATAATTAGTAGCGATTCGACAAAATCTAATATAGTATCGAGCTAGAGATCCTAAGTTTAAATTTTTTTCAAAACCCATTTGCCCTCCAAATTAAGGGCGTGTTTGATAACGTTTTTGTTTCGGAGAACAATTTTTGAACATAAATAGTTTTTTTTTTTTTTTTCTGTTCCCGAGAACAATTTCTGAGTATAAGAATGTACTTGATAACTGTACACAATTTTTACTCCCGGGAAAGAAATGCGCTTGGTAAAATTGTATAATTTTTTTTAATTTCTTTTAGTTTTTTAATATTTTTATTATATTTTCCTTTTTTTTTCTTTCTTTTTTCTTTTCTCTCATTCTTCCTCTTTATGGTGGTTGCCGGTGGCTAGCCGGGTAAGGTCCGACGAGCTCACCGAAGCCTCGCCTAACCACTAGCAAGGCTCGGCCTCACCTAGATCTGGCGAGGTCGAGCCTCCTGATGGCCTGGTGAGCATCGCAAGGCTCGGCCACGCCGGTGGCCTTGGTGGCCAGGCGAGCCTCACTTGAGTTGGGTGAGCGTGAGGCGACCTCGCGTTGGCCGACAAGGCCGAGCCTCGTTGTGCCTGGCCCGGCCACGGCGAGGCTTCGGCCGACAAGCCTTGCCATGGCGTGGCGTCTCCGGGGACCAGCGACCCTCCGGCAAGGTCACTGGCCCTTGTCTAGCTGGTCGCCAATGCCGACTATGGCCAAGGTCGGCGACTGGCCAAAAGAAAAAAGAAAAAGAAGATAAGAAAGACAAGAAAAGAGAAGAGAGAGAAAAATTGTTTATCCGAATTGTTCTCGGGAACAAGAAGCAACTTTTTTTACTTCTTGTTTCTGTTTCCAAATTTGTTCCGGGAACAAAAGAATAATTCTTTTTTCCCGGAAACAAAAATTTTACCAAACACAATTTTGCTCTTTTTTTGTTCCCCGAACAAAAGAATAAAAATTTATATTCCGAGGAATAGGAACATTTTTTACCAAACAGGGCTTAAATTTCCACACTTAGTTTAGGCAAAAGATCAAACCAAGCATGAGGGGGAATGTTAGAATATTTAAATGATAAATCATGCTTTCATCCCCAATTAAATTTCTACACTTAGGCAAAAGATCAAAATAAGCGTGAGGGGAAGTATTAGAGTATTTAAATGATAAATTATACCTTCATTTAATAGCTTAAATTTTTAGAATAATTGACAATGATCCCACAAAATTTCACAATTAAAATCAAAATATCTATGATTTTACAGTAATATTTCACTAGATTGAGTCAAGGCCAACTAAATCCATTCATCTTCATGTGGCATCGCCACCAAGTGCCATTACAAAATGTCCCTAACCAATCTTTGATTCCTAAGATTTTGATATTCTATCAAACTTGATGAGTAAATTAACCCAATGTTCTCCTAACCTCAACCGCCAATATTCTCAAGACGAAAGTTTGTGAAAAATTCTAATCCAGAGTGTTCAGAAAGGTATGTTTGTCAGGAATTTTGAGACCACTATACATCTTTTTAGTGGTAAAGAGAAACATGAAGTGATCTTGAAAGAGATTGGCAATGATGTCAAGTTCAATGGCTTACTATGAAAAGGTATTACTTCAATTTCTGTTGACCAAGGAAGAATGTAATAACCTTATCATCAGGTGAAGATCATCCATAAATACAAGGCGGATGATATGCACATCAATATGAACAATGGAAAAGGAACGGCAAAAACAAGCACAACTCACATTTTGATTCTGCAAAAGCAAAAGATGATATGCACAGGTTGTTTTTTTCTCACTTAAAGAGAAGGAATTTCATGATCTCTAATCAATAAAACTCTCCTGGGCCAGAATTAATTCAATCAAGCCACACAAATAGAGTTTGACATTTGCATACACAGCCAAGAAATTCCTATCTACAGAGCTGCGACCTAAGCCTTTTGCTACGCCTTTTCCATCATAAGAGTGATGAAAAACTCTGAAAAGGACCAATCACTTCAATAGTTATAAATCAGATGTGGAACTCATGACAAGCTCCCTATAGCACAAGTGAATTTGGAAAAATTGTCCATGGTCTCATAGGAATAGAATTGGCCAATCTCATAACATTTCATTTCCCTATACCATGCCCCCGTGTTTTAGGGGAGAAGATGTTGCGGGGATCCAGGCTAACCCCCTTAGCCCCCCAAAGGGGGCTTGTGGACGGGTAGGTCAATGGGGGTTAAATCTTTATCGAGGCTAACCCTAGCCTCTAGCTTGTCTTTCCAAGCTGTCAGAGCCTTTTAAGCTCAGGACCAACTTGGTTCTTATGTGTTTTCTAGGAGGCAGGATTTTCCTCCAAACCGTATATTTTTCGAGCCCAGATGCTCTATCCCCCTCAGTTTTACGCCGGGGGGACACTACATTCCGCAGCCGGCGCCTATCAGCTGACCCAAGTCCTACTCGGGCCCCATCCTTTAGGAACATGGGCATAAGGGGTCACTCTCCTCAGGAGGGTTCTCCCCTTTGTTTCCCTGTAGGCCATTTATAGTCTTGCCTAGTATTAAGCTCCTTATAGCACAAGTGAATTTGGAAAAATTGTCCATGGTCTCATAGGAATAGAATTGGCCAATCTCATTATTGGTGGATAAACCTGCATATTTTATATTCACTATATTCCCATATCAAGAAATATGATAAATGATAGGTTAGGAAGGAATTGCATAATCCACTAATGTGTCGATGCACATCCTTTAATCATCATTTGACTTATATAGAAAATTGACGTGTCCAATCTCGGATTTTTTTATGATTTTACTTGATCAAATTGCGAATGTGGCAATTCAATGATTGATACATTCGATGTGCTGATAAAATGCAGCAAGCCATGGACTTAACCTTGGGGTTCGATATGCAGCTAAAAGCTGTAAATCGTTCATTTGTTATCTAGAAGGATTTCCAACACAAATCAAACTCCTTAGTCTCACGTGTATTATCAGATAGGTTCCTAAATAAAATAGACTTGGTAAAACAAAGAATGGAGAGAAATACTCTCTTAAAGTATTTAGCGACACATTTATGTGAGGAAATAGCATGTGGTGCTAATATTACTAATTATTGGCAAGAGAAAACTATGCATCTTTTTCAGCAAACTAAAGGTAAAAATATTGGTATGATCTTATTGCAGAGGGATTTAACAGTTTTTGGGCCATAATATTCTTCTAAAAGATGTAAAAGGCGTTTGGTATTGTGTGTTTGCATATTGATCGAATTAAGGGAAGCAGGGGAGACTGAGTTTTCAGAATTAGTGTGCGCAACGAAAGTTTTGTGAATTTCACTTATGTTCACATATAAACATTGCATTATTGGATTGGAGGATCAGTAGAGGTTACTAAGTGTATAATATGATATTAGTGAATATTTAATTGGTGAAGGATTTGGGTTGTTTTGGAGACTAGTACTTCGGGAACTATGCGACCGTAGAAAAAGATAGGCTAGAATTGCATATTTGCATTTGATACACATTTCTATACTAGCAAATACTATAAATGGTAGATCTGGTCAGAATTTTTCAATCCAAAAACGGGGTTGAACATTAATTCATTGATGAATATTCAAATTCTATTGAAATTCGACTACCAATCTCAAAATTTCAAGATATTATTGTAGACATAGGCAATTTGATAATATTTGGCATGGTGTATTAGATGTACCAAATCATGCTTAAAAGCGCATGCTTAACCCAAGGGGTTCTGCAAGCAACTGAAAGTCATAAATGGTTTATCTTTGTCAAACTCACGCTTCGACTTTATACATAAGTACTAACTTATTGAATTAGACGCATTCACAATGATCAAACTCGTTGATCTCACATCAATATTATTATTTGGGTTGATTTTCATATAAGATAACATAATGCGGGAAAAATAGATGGATGCTTGGTAACAAATTTTTTTTTTTTTTTGAGCGATGAAACAATTAAGGGAATATCACTCCTTACACCAAGCTCTTTAAGATTTTACATGTGATACTTGAAAGTCGAACTATTCACCCTAGAGAAGGCCTAAGTTATTTTCCTCCATCTTTTCCATTGAAGATTTGCTTTGCAAATTGGAATTTCTTGGGACAACATAGAACCTTCGCAATGTTCACTGCCTTCAAGGATAGTGATTCGGGAGGAGAATGGGCCATGAACGTGGTAAGGGGCTATGGGGGAGTGTCGCCAATCACGTCGCCTCCATTAGACTTTGAAACTTATTTTCCTCTCAATAGTGTCCTCAGGCAATCTCATAATGCTAAATCTGCCCAGAGTGAGACACACAATCTGCAATTAGTGATGGAAAGTTACAACAATTATCCAAATCAAAACTAGGAACGATATTTAATCGGATTAAGACAAGAATAATTAAGCTAAAAACATGTTACTCTTGGACATCCATACCCTTAGAAGACGAAGTCGAAAAGCTTATTCCAATAAATCACTAATCCAACTTTTCAGGGTTAGAGCGCATGATGATGCATCTTGTACTGAATTTGGATGTGCTTTTCATGTGTGGATCATAATCTTTAAAGAAATAAATGATAACAATTTAGATGCATCAATAGGTTTTTGGACAAAAGGACTGTAGACGTCAACAGATTAACTTCCCCATTTGTTTGTAGAGATGGTCGTATATGAGGGAAGTGGTAAGATTATGGTTCAAGCAGAATAAGATATTGAAGCTTGAAGTATCAAAGGATCATAGCTGTATAAATAGGAAAATATTTGGTCATTCTCATTATTGGTGGATACACCTGCATATTTTGCATACAATACATTCTCGTATTGAGAATGTGATAAATTGTAGGTTAGGTAGGAATTGTATAATCCACTAGTGAAATATTTTTCTGGTAGATCACTGATCTAATACTTATGTACATGTAAGGCTGGATTATGTGAGACATGGTTATGTGATGCATGTCAAAAGAGATTTTCAAATCAGATTAAAAAAAAAAAAAGGTTTTCAAAGATGAGGCATCACAAAGGTCTTACTTTGAAGCACGGGAAGGACTAGAAAGAAAGAAGAAACTCACTCAGCTAAGGCATGGCACGGCGAGATACGAAAGGCTCTATAAATAGGTAAATACTTAGTCATGCTCATTACTATTGTGGATAGACTCGCACAATTTGCATTTAACGCGTTCCCATAGTAAGAAATATTATCAACGGCAAGGTTTGTTAGAATGGATTTTTTCCAGGAACGCCACCAAATACACCCCTCGTCCATGATTACTTAATTATTTAAGAAATGAAAAATCTAGACTATTAGATTTTCGATGATTTTAATGAATGGAAACTTCAATGACAATATCACAATAGTGAAAGTACCTATTACTTGTTCCTAATTAAACTTTACTAGTGAAAGTTATAATTTGTGATATTGGGCTCACATCTGTTTCCTATTATAAATTAAAGTAGCTGCACTTACCATTGATAGAAAAGATCTCCAACAACAGTAAAACTAGTTCATCTAGCATAAATTTTGTTCGACATGTCTCTGGACGAGAGAATT
Source organism: Eucalyptus decipiens (assembly GCA_014182575.1). Lineage (NCBI taxonomy): Eukaryota > Viridiplantae > Streptophyta > Magnoliopsida > Myrtales > Myrtaceae > Eucalyptus > Eucalyptus decipiens. Next base: position 25,129,878 of record CM024613.1, read on the forward strand.
AACATTGTCTGAGCAAGTAAACAAGCAAATGCAAAGAAATATTATTGTCTATATAATTAACCATTAGGTAAATAAGAGCGTTTGACATGTAAATTATATTTTCCATATATCAACGATTGTTTTTTAAAGAAAATATGCAACTCTTATATGAATTAATACAACATTTTACAGAAAAAAAATATTATTCTTAACAAGAAGACATAGCTTTGTCAATTAACTTTGAGACGCATTAGTTTATAAAAATTGATTTCAAACATTTTATCTCATGGCTATTGCATCCAGACATAAGATAAAGGTACATTTTAAAGAAGATCGGAAACACCTTATACGACGACCACTAGGGACGATAGAGTTGGATTTAGATTGTGATTGCAACTTTGGGTGGATGATCCTAAAAATTGATCTACATGTTAGTATATCGGGTAATTTTGACATCCGAATTTTGCCTGCGATTTGATCATACACTTTTAAAAAGCATAATAGGCCATTGTCCAAGTTTCAATTTGCATAGGTCATCCTCACATTCTGCAACGATTAGGAGTCCATTTCGTCATCGGTGAATTCGACCCTTAATAAATATGTCGTCGTTTCATCATGTTGTGTTCATTTCCTCCACCGGACCTCTTCTGCAATTTTTAAGTAGAGACATCATTGCTTCAAGACCTCGGGCCTTGCAACCAGAATTTCGGCCGACGTAGGCCCAAAAGCCAACCACCGCCACCAATCCGATCTGACTCGTTGCAATAAAACCCAATCGGACTTTTCGGCTCAATCCAAGCCCGCTAAGCCTAATTTCTTGGCCCATCAAACTTCCTAACTTAATCTAGGACTAAGATAGTACAAAAAGGAGGGCCAAGGCGGACTCGGGCCCGGAGAACCAGGCCCGGCCCGGCGCCACTCTCCTTCCTCTTTCCCTCCATTCTCTAGTCAAATATGCTCATGGGAGACGAAACATGCATGGGTCATCTCTTCTCTCTCTTCTTTAAGGAATCCACTCGCTCTCTTATTCCCTCTCTAACCGAGACAAAAGCACTTGAGTTCTCCCCACTTTTGGCCGTCCCTTCATCCTTGCCATATGACCATTCTTCATCTCATTTTTGCTCTCGATCGCACAAACTCCATCATCTCCACTCCACCTTCATCTTCCGGTCCGATCATCTTCATCATCACCAGCCAACTTTCTCATCTCTCCCCCTCGTCTCGTCATTCTCAGTTCCATCACTGCCATCCTAGGCAACTCTCTCTTGGCTCCCATCCTCACCCACGCCGACTTTCAACTCTCGACCCTCTCCTTACTCCCAAAGCCAAGAATTCTCCTCGATTCCTCCAGCGTCACTTTGTCTCGTCCTCACTCAAGGTAGGAATCCCCTCTTATTTATGCATAGTTCGCCAAAGGATACCGTGATAAAATCGAAAAGGTCGAGGTACGGTTGCTCGCCTCACGCTTGCAGGGGAAACGAACCATACACTGGTTATGGCATTTCATCATCATAGTATGTTAATGCAGCATTATAGTTAGGATTTGCACCATGTTATCCATGAAATGACACATATTTTTTTAGCATGTAGTGGGTTGATTTGAAGCCCTCGTTGTTTTTAGCTTAGTACAAGTTTCAAGTTCAAAATCGCATGTTTAAATAATATTATGCTAGAATTTGTGTTGCCCTTGTCTACTTGTGGTTAGTCGACGTGTTTGTTGTCATTACAATGTATAATCATGCTCTTTTTTCAATAGATAACACAAAAAATTGATAAATGAAAAAGCACAATTATTTGTTTTTGTGATAAGTTGGAATTTTAGTGATAAATCACATCTTTTGAATAATTAAGGTCATAATTATGTATATGTTATTTTAATTCAAGACATGATGCATTCGCATATTTTGTGTAATATAGGTGTTGGCATATTACTTTAGGACAGCAAGTTTTTTTTTTTTCATATTGCATGAATATCAGTTAGTCCTATTTAGGGAGCATGCATCTTTTGGTGGGAGACATTGCATGTTAGTTTAAGGTATAGGTCAACTGTGTATTAATGATCAGTGAAGAGATCTATTGGAGGATGATTTTAGATGGGACCACGTATCGTATTAGCAAATATATTATAGGAGAAACCAGGGAGCATGAATATCTTTCAATCAAGAATAAGAAAAACCCCTCTTACTTGTGTGTAGTTCACCAAGGATACCGTGGTAAAATCGAAAAGGTCAAGGTACAATAGCTCACCTAGTGCTTGCTGGCGAAATAAACCCTACACTGGTTATGGCATTTCATCTTCATAGCATGTTGACGTGGCATTATAGTTAGGTTTTGTATTGCGTTATCCATGAAGTAACCCATATATGTTTAGCATGTAGTTGGGCTGATTCGGAGCACTCGTTCGTGTTGGTAATGTCTACATCATATTAGGCCTTAGGATTGCACTGGGCCTTTTCCGCGACCATACCTTCTTGCCGAAAGCGAGCACCAAGAGCCCGCTGTGCAGCGCGTTAAGGGTACTGGACAGCGGAGTCCACAACCTGTTCCGATCCATTTGAGGGTCCTGGGGGTCGTCGTTGATTCCTCGTCATGTCATCCATGGCATTTTCGGGTGCAATTGGGCCCACTAAGAGCCCAAATGAGTCCTCGAAGCCCACTGTCCAGCCCCTTTATTGGACTGAACAATGGGCCTCGAGTCCTTTTATGGCTTGGATAATGGTTCTAGTACTCCCGAGACGTCCCTTTAAGCTTAGAGTCGGTTTGTTTTGCAAAAAATATCACATTTCCGAAAAATATCTTATAGGAAGTCATTTTTCAAAAAAATGACTATATTTTCCGGTGTTCGGCTGAAGCTTGAAATTTGAGTGGATAATGGTTTTCATTGTTCATTATCTAATTTGATTTTTTGGGAAAATCACCAATTTTTTTAATTTTAATATTTTTATTGACCAAAAACTTAATTTTAATTTTTGTATAGATTTTTTTATAAAAATTGAATTTTTAATTATTTTTATTTTTAAAAATCGAATTTTTATTTTTTTATTTATTTTTCATTTTTCTGTTCCTCCCTCCTTCTTCCTCCTCCTTCCTCTGCTATTGTGTACCTCAACGTGGCCGGTTGCCCAATAGTCGACCAAGACACAATCACTAGATTCGACGACCTTAAGGCTTGGTCAAAGCTCGTCGAGCAAAGGACACAACTCGTCTGGATCGGCTGAGCCTCGAGCTCACCAGCCTCGACAGAGCTCGGGCTCGCTTGGATCGGGTTAGCCTGTGAGCTCGCCAACCCAATCCAAGTGACCCAAGCTCCGCCAAGGCTAACGAGCTCGCGGCTCACTAGATCCATCAAGTTTGAGCCTCACCCTCGCGATCCGGCCTTGGGCAAGGCCGGAGTTGGCCTATGGCCGATCGCCAATCATCACCAAGGAAGAAGAAAAAGAAAGGGGAAGAAAAAGAAAAGGAATTAAAAACTCAAAAAAAAAAAAAAAACAACATAAAAATAAAGGGAAAGAGGGAAAACAAAGAAAATAAAAAATAATTCAAATTAAAAAATGAGCAAAAGGAAGTGAGGGCTTATAGGGGTGTGAAATAAAAGAGATCAAGTGAGAAAAATGTCTTATACTTTTCAAAAGTAGAAAATATTTTCCCCTAGTTTATAAGATTTTTTTTTCATCATGGAAACTGTTTTCCCAAATCAATTCATTTTTCGTGAAACAAATGCCAGAAAATTCGGAAAATATTTGCTCGGAAGTTATTTTCCGTAAACAAATGGAACCTTAGTATAAGTTTCAAGTTCAAAGTCGAATATTTTGAGTAATATTATGATAGAATTTGTGTCGTTGAATGAAGAGCATCCATATATACGATTTGGATTATATGCACATCGACATCAACAATGGAAAAGGAATGGCAGAAATAAACCCAGCTCACATTTGAACTCTGCGAAAGTAGGAGATGAGAATCTGGGAGTTGTTGGCAAAAGGAAGTAAATTAGGATGAAAATCACATTAGGAACTCAGTTGCAGATGTATTTGTAGCTGAATCTACCATGATTAATATTTGGTTCACAAGTTCGATTCCTGCTTCCTAGCAACAGAAATCGATTGAATGCATAATTGGTCAGACATTTTACTCCTAAACAATTAGGGCCAAAAGTAGTTTTGAAGGATATCAACTGCATTTACCAACCATGTTCACCAATTTGTTGCTTTTTTTTTCCCTTCCATGAACCAAAACTTTAGTGAAATAACAATTCTTGAGAGGAGAATGACCGGACCAAAGTTATAGAATGGCTATAATATTTCTCATGGACCTGAGTTTATCAGTATGTACTTGAGCAAAGGCGCATGTGCATGTGCATGTCAGTGTGCACACATGTTTGCATGCCTTAGAACATAAATCATCCATTCACAATAATTCACCTGAAATTTACAGATAAGCAATGCGGTTGATATTTTAAATAAATTAAATTACAATATTTCAAATGCTCTCAAGGAAAGAAAGATAAGACACATGCTTGAAATAATCGAACAGAGACCTTCCGAAGTGACTATTGAAGATATTAATAATCCTTGGATGTTGCCGTTGATGCTGAAACGTCTCATAGTCATATCTAAATTTCTACCACGCTAGTGTAATATACAGAATCATTGATGACCAGAAGTCTAATAACCTGGACAAGTAGAAAAAGAGGAAATAGCTAAAGACAATATGCTTACCAGTAGGTCAAAGGCGAGGATGAAGTTGTTGCTTTTAAGACTTCAAGAGATGAAACAAAACTAAATTTGTCAAACGAGGCCAAAGAATAGAGAACTAGCATCCATTGAGAACATTACCTGAGAGCTTTGATACTGCAAGATTGCCATCAAAAGGTGAGATATGCAGGTGCCTAACAACCTTGATACTGGAAGGGTGTATGATATCTTCAGTTTCATGGGGAAATATCAAGCTCATTTGCCCATTTACTCATAAAAAATGAAGTTGGTATTTATGCTAAACAAACCCACTACTCATGCCAAAGTCCAGGAATGTCACCTTTGTGAGCGCATCCCTTATCCCTATACCGGAGAGGCCTTGTGCAATAACCAACATTTGACTTGAACACATAGATCAAATAAACGTGCACCCTTCACTTGCAGCTCGGTCTGTAAAATACCAATGTGAAGGATAATATCCCATACAAAATCATAACTTTTGGAGAAGTGAATATATTATGTGTTAAAAGCTTCGTGCATATACAGCTGCACAAGGAATCGCATTACCAGTCTCAAACCACAAAACTTGTCTAATGAGTAGTAACAAGAAAAATACCACAGGCACTATTACCCATATCAGCAATTCCAGAGCAGATAATGAAAGGACTCAATAGCACTTATCATTTAATTCTAGGTTGAGTCTAGTTTAGTTCTCTTGACTTGTACCCCTTTTTTCAATTTCATCATACTCTTTCTCTTGCAATCGATTCCTCCAACTTGCTTCATTTCTGAATTTGATGCTTTTGTGACCTACCACTACCCACTTCTTTAAATGTTGAGTGACCGTGCTAATTGGACTCACTTAGATGATGTGACCAAACACATGAATCATAAAGTGAAGTCTAATTTTTCCGCTTCTCTCTTTCTCCTTTTCAAATCAGCTCTTAATATGGAAGATTGCTAGATTGCAATTAAAACATTTCAAAGAAGCAAGTAGCAGTAGGTGACAGGAGGATCAAATTGCAACTAAATATATCAAGTAAGTTAAGATACTCAATCTAAAGAAAAGTTCGAAAGACAATGAAAATTTCACTGACCCCACAATATGAGTTACGAATGAAGAATTTGCCATCCAACAAAGTCTTTCAAAGTATTAGAAAAAAAAAAATCTATGGATTTGATAGATGACAAAAGCTCAATTCCAACACAACCAAGTGCAAACAATTCAGCTATCCATGATTTGACTCGATCTTATCAATTTTCGAATCTAGTAGTGGTATGTTCTCTTTTTTAGATAAAAAATCAACTATAAGGCACTAAGGGGGTGTGAACCCATGTGCAAAAAGAGCTCAAAAACTTAAAAGCTATATGCAAACTGTTGCGATAGGGCGAGCGATCGAATAGAATATAGACAGAAAAAGAAAATTAAATCGGACACCAAATTTACGTGGTTCAGTCATAAAGACCTACGTCCATGGGGAGAGCAGCAGCGAATTTCACTATAGATCAAGCGAAACAAAGAGATTACACACTCGAGTCACTCAAACACTCTCTCGGTGTTTCCCAAGCTCCAATTACACCAAATACACCAATCTATCTTGGATGTAAATCACGAATAAAACACGAAAAACCAAAGCCAAGCACCCAGCACCTATGAATGTCTCTCACGAACAAAATACTCACAGCACTCAGAGTAAAAACGGCGCTTCAATGTGTGGCTTTCCTCCCTCTAGGTGGCATGCGACTTCTACGTAGAGTTTTCTCTCTCGCGGCTCCTGTGAATTACTTAGGGTTTCGGTTTCGGCCGTCCCACGCACGCACGCCAAAAGAAGAAAAGTGAATCATGTTCGTATATATACATGTGCGCCCAAGGTCAAACTTTGACCTTGGGCCCACAACCTTTTAATCTTCACGCAGGGACTTCGGTCTTTTGTTTCCGTGGCCGAATAAAAGAGGGAAATCCAGCCTGCTGTGCGTGAGTGTGCCCATGGTCAAACCTTTGACCTTGGGCCCCACCACATTCCTCTTCACGCGAAGAGGATGTCTTCCGAAGCTTCCTCTTTTGTAAATCCGTCAGAAGTCCAGTAAATCTCAAACATGAGTCACAAATTAACACAAACAACTCTCAAAACCAACCACCGGCCGCGGTGGCCCCGTTGGATAAGGTTCTGCTGATCCTCATCGAAGAGGTGAAGGGTTCAAAACTCAGGAGAGGCGCTAGGTGTATTAAGTGTGACTCAGGGGTGGTGGGTCCTCTTGCTTAAGTGTCACCTGGGAGTTTACGGCGCGGCTGTCGGTTGCAAGCCGGTTCCTCCAGTACCAAAAAAAAAAAAAATTTATATATATATATAAGGGCGATGAGCAGAACAATAATACACATGAAGGAGCTTAAGTATTTCCACTGGCAAGTTGAGATCCTAACAAGAATCCTCAAAGAGTTAATTGCTCTTTGGGTCAGCGATAGTGGGGTGGATCTCTGACTAGAGTGATTACCACTGTGTGATTGTTTTGGCTCATGGGCTTCGCCCGCAACCACATCATCCTCCTGTTGGGCTATTTATTAGCCAACGTCGGCATTAGCCACCCGTCAAGATCACCCCTACTACATCGCAGAAGTCTCTCCCGTATTCAAACATAGCAAAGTCATCACCTTTGGTGGGGTGTTCACTTGTTTTTTTCTTTTTTTTTCCTGATTTTGTAGGATCATTTTCCTTTTTTTTTTTTCATCAATTTGTCTTTTTCATGTTGAATGTGTAATTCTTTTTATTGTAAACAAGAAAAAAAAATCAACATTCAACATGAAAAGGACAAAAATTGATGACAAATGAAAAAAATAAAAAAGATGGTACAAAATTAGGAAAAAAATGAATAGTACAGTGAAGGAGGTGAGTTTGCCAAGATAGAATGCGGGCAAGACCTCGATGACATAGATATAAGTGATCATGAGGGATAGTGAACACCGATGTTGGCGAATAAGCGGCCCAAGGACCACATAGTTGTGGGCGAAGCCCAAGAACAGGTGCCAAGTGAAAAAAGATGGCCCTCACCAACACAATCACGTAATGATAGTCGATCTAGTCGAAGGTCCGACCCACCATCACTGATCCAAAGAGCAAAAACAAGTTGAGATCCACATCGGGATCTCAACCTGCATATGAAATATCCTCAGATCTTTTATATGTATTAACGTTCCACTCATCACTTCTATATCCCACACGTATCATGTACAAGAACTTAAAAAAGAAAAACATTAGGTGCCGTATTTTCCTCCCTTTTTATTTGAATTAATTGTCTTAATATGTGATTATAATATAAAAATAATGAGAAATATTAAGTGCGATGGACCTTATATCGAAAATTAACTTGTTTGGCTTATAAGAAAAAAAAAAAAGAAAGGAAAAAGCAAATAATGTTAACTGAAATTAAATAATATTCTTTTTTAGCATTTTTTAGCCCATGACACCTCATGTTAAGACGTACTTGCTCATAGTCATGTTTTGCATAACTACTTTTTCACTTGAAGTTGGAGTGATCGGTTGCTTTGCATCAACCAGTGTTCTCAACCTTTTAAAAGGATGAACGGAGGATTGTTGAATAGTTGAAAATAAATAAGGTCCCTACGAAAGAGGAGGATTATTTTACAGAATATAGAGGGTTCCTACAAAATAATGAGGATTGGTCAATGGCTTTCTATTTATTTTCCTATTGCTTCTGAACAAAGTCTGAATAATTACTTTCCATTTTCATTACATTTTTTTATCCATTATTATTATATTTATTATTTATTACTATCTACTATTTTTTTATGAGATGGGTTCGGTCCGAATATGGACTGTACTGGACTTCGCAAGTCTGGGCCATGGACATAAATGGGCTTATTATATCCAACCCTTTCAATCCTAATCTCACCAAGCTCAATCTTACATTTAACCATACTAAGCCCATTGTTTATTATAATCGCACCTAGCTCCTTTTCCACTATAATCACACTATGCGCACACTAGGTCCATTTTCAATTATAACAAGTTCATTTTCTATTATCTCTATTCTCTCTTTTTGTTATTATTATTATTATTATTATTATAATATATATATATATATATATATATATATATATATATATATATTTCTTCCCCTTTTGTTATTCACAGATCGAACGAACTTACTCAAGATCAACTTTCAAGCCTCCATCTGCTTAGCCAGAAGCATCCGTATGTCATCGCCCACTACCTTTGGCCGCCACCGGACTGCCTCCGGTGGCCACCCTTCTCAACTACCAGTCATTCACTACTCACAACCATAGCCACAGCATGACTGAAACAAACAAATAGGAAGGCAAGCGACGACCAAACCGGTGCCAATGAGTTTAAAGGTGAACACTGATGCTGTCGAACATATGCTGTGTAATTTGATTGAGGAGCAGAACTTTGACTTCAGATTCCAACGTTCAAGCTAAACCAACAACAGATGCTGGCAATCAGAGAAACAATCTCAAATAGATCGCGTCGATGAAGGATTCAATATCTGAGCTGCGGTGAGGCTAGAGGATCAAGATCAGCACCTGCGGAAGAACTTGAAACTTGATCTCGGCGCGCCTCTGGATCCTGATATCAGGAACAAGGGTACACATGGCTTTGGAACGGCAAGAAACGGCAGCGAAGGTGGCTGAAGGCGTCGGAAGGGCGATGGGGGAAGTACTCTCTGTAGTGATGGCACGGGGTTTAAATTGGCGGAGAAGGCAGCCAGGAAAAGCTGACTCAAACTCTATCAGTAACCGCAATTGATAAGAGAGGTGAAAGAAGACGCGTAATGGAATCGCTTTTCTAGAAAAAATCTCCGATTCTCTCTCACTCTCTCAGTTTGAACTATGACCATTATTAGAATAAGCTACAGGAGAGAGAAAAAGAAAGAGATAACAGACGAATTTTGTTATGGATTGCGCTAAGATGCGATATTAACTAAAACCACCCTTAGAAATTATGTTATGAATGTGATAATTACATTGACAACACTTAATTGGAAAAAGAAGAAGATTGATTACCCTCTCTAAGATAGAATCAAATCACCACGTTTGTTAACCAAATTTCAATGAACTTCCCTAATCACTCTTGGTTATTGCGAAGGTGATGCTCAGGTATACTTCACGAAAGAGAGCATGTATAAGAGATAAAGCGCAATACAAGATCTCTAATAAGGGAAATGAAGATGCAAAATTCATGGAACTAATACACTTTTGATTTGATTCTAAGTACATCGAGCTCTTGTCCAATTTTCCCATTAGATACTTGAGGTGGAGTCACTAGCTATTAATTCATCGTTTTTTCTCTCTTCCTCTATGATTCTCACTCGCAATAATAATATGGGTTGGCTTTACAGGTCAGAAAAAAAAAAAAAATTCACTTGACTAGAAAAGATGCAACTCTTGTATAAATAGATGTACCGTTCACTAATAAATATTACCCTTAACAAGAAGACAAGACTATATTAATTAACTTTGAAGGACATTACTTTATAATAACAAAAGAATAATATATAGACCGAAAAGTCATAAATTGATTTCAAACATTATATCTCATGGTCATTGCATCTATACAAAAGATAAAGGTAAATTCCAGAGAAGATTGGAAACAACATAAACGTTTTTAATTTCAATGTTTCAAAAAAGAAAAAGAAAAAACTAGTCTTAATTTTTTGCTTGTTATGATTTTTTTTTATTTGAGTGTTTCAATATTTTAATCTAAATACTCTCCATAGAAAATATGTATTCTTTTGACGTATTCCTCTCGTACACCTATGTCACTCTTTAGTCTTCAGTAACAGAAAAAAAAAAAAAAAAAAAAACTCTACAAAAAAACCATACCACTAGTGCATAGTCCATGTCAAAATTGATCATTTGGCCATGCCATGTAGGAAGGGCAGCACTTAATAGACTACCACATTAGGAATTTTCAGCCAAAATTAGCCGGAATGACTAAATCAGCTAATCGTTAAAAGGTTTATAACTAAATTGACACAATCGAAAAGTTTAGGATTATATTGGTCGTAGTATAGGAGGCTTAAGACTTTGGAAAAATTTCTCCTTCTAAATTATCATATCTTCCTTCACCCTCTTTCCTACCCTAGTTTCCTCTCCTAACTGAGAAGATGGCATGAAGCTATTTCTTCATACGAGTGTGAACACGACAACTAGAATGGTAGTTTTCCCGCGGAGACATTAACGGGCGACACAAAGAATCTCCACGCTTTATTTTTTTATATTTGGTTGCACAACAAAACAGAAGTCTTTGGCCTTCGAAAGAAAGCAAAAAACCAAAATCCGAACATAAAGAAGAATTACCGTATATATTTGAATTATTTTCTCTGGGACGAACACCAATAAAGTTAAACTTGGACGTCGTAACTAAGTCCTCGTTTTATGATTTATTTTTTGTTTCTCGCCTTGGAAAACGACGAGTGATTAGCATATTATTGAAGGCACAGTAAGTGCAATTAGCATTAGTTATATATTTGAAAATTAACTTAACAAATATCAGAATTTATTTAAAAAAAGTTCTCTAACGTCATGACCTATTTTCGGAATAGGATGGTACTTTTTGTTTGTCATTAGTTATGAGGGACCCACCCTAGGTAGAATCACTGCGAATATTCGAGGAGAGCTCTCATACACACATCATACAGAATGACTAACTCTCATATAATTTTATATCAGATACATGATGAAGCATGAAACCTATTGACCATTTAACTTGTTTCCATGTTCTCTTCCTCCATAGGTAGATCCGCAGCAGCAGCAGCAGAAGCAGCGGCGGTCTTTGCTTCTTTGCTTCTCACAAGACAAAGAATTCCGTACAGGCATAACGTGGAGACCTAGGCAACCCTCACACTGGTACCCAACAGAGGATATGGCCAGGGGACATCACCTGATCCTTGGTTTCGTATCCATCGGCCACAGATATTGGCAGCTACAATGACTACAGCATAGAAGGGTGGACTCTATGGCATCCAGCAACAAAGTAGCGCATTTAGTGGCTCTTCGGCCCGCCATGTTTGGGTCTCGTCCTGTAATTAAGAAAAAGAAATTCAAGATGTTAACTCATCACAGAGAGGGAGAGAGAAACTACTGATCCAATACTAATGTACTTGCAAGGTTGGGATATCTAAGGTGTGACCATTGGATGCATGTCAAAAGAATTTTTCAAAGATGATGCATCACAAATCTTGCTTTGAAGGACTAGAAAGAAAGAAGGATAATCAGTTGGCTAAGTCGTAGAGTACCAAAAGATGAAGGGCCATATAAATGGATAAATACTTAGTCATGATCAATATTGCTGTGGATAGACTTGCACAATTTACCTTTAATATATTCCCATATTAAGTAATATTATTAATGGCAGGTTTTGTTAGAGTTGGTTTTCTTTATAAGTGTGACCATGTACAGGCTCTCATGATTGCTTAACTATTTAAGAAAATGTCCATGGCAATTACATGATATCGAACATCTCTATTGCATGTGCCTGATAAAAACTTAGAGTGCGTAGTGAACCATTATTTACTGCTGGGAGTTATAGTTCATCATATCAAGCGGACATCTATTTCCTAATATAAAGGAAAATTGTAGCCGTCACCTTTGATAAGAAAGATCTCTAACAATCGTTAAACTCATTCATCTAGCCTACATATCGGATAATACGTCTATGTTTGAGAGAATAAACATTAATTGAGCAAGCGAAGAAAAATGTGTGTGAAATAAAATAGTTTTTATATTTAATTACTAGGAAACTAAGAGCGTGAAACTTGGAAATTACGTTTTGCCATATTTAATAATTGTTAATATAAATTAAAAACATTTAAATTTAGTGAATAAAAAATGAAAAGATGCAACTCTTATATGAGTGGATATATTACTTGCTAATAAATATTATTATTGACAAAAAGACACAACGATATTGATTGACTTTCAAATGCATTAGTTTATAATAACAAAAGCACAATATATAGATCGAAAAGTCATAAATTGATTTCAAACATTGCATCTCATAGCAATTGCAGCTATACAAAATATAAAGGTAAATTTGAAAAAAGATTGAAAAAACCTAAACTTTTCTTTCTAATTTCAATGTTTCCAAAAGAAGCTAACCTTGATATTATGCTTGTATCAACATTTTTATTTGAGCAATGTTGTAATTTTAGTCTAAAATTTTTTCCACTGAAAGTATGTATTCTCTGGACCTATTCCTATTATATGCCTATGTTGCTCTTTATTAATGGAAAACAAATCTGTACAAAATTTATGTTGTAGGTGCATATTAAATTTTTACCTCTACATATGTTATAGAGTAATAAAATATACATGCGTGGTTTTAATTTGTCGTGCAAATATTATTATCGAAGTACCTAATCATGCAATTGTATATTTCATATTAGATTCATCGAATTAATGAAATATAATGCAATCATATGTTTCAAATAACAAATGGCAACATCGACAGCCATTCACATCTCTCTCAGAGAGAGAGAGACTGGGGGGCAAAACAGGAAATGTCGGATTTTGTGTTTTAGATTTTCCTTTTTAGTTTGTTTATTTTGTTTTTGTTTCGCAGGGTTTGTAGATAAACATTGAATAAATAGTAAAGGGGCTAAAAGGGCCAAAGTTGGGCTTGGGTTGGCTCCACACTCCAAGTGTCTTACATATTGCAATTTATTTAATTAATATCTTTCGCAAGGTGGTGGGGACACGCTAACATTAGAGCAGCCCGGCCATGTCCGTATGACAAAAATTTGGACTCTTTTGTGTCATATAATATGAGTGATGAAGGATACCATGCATATTGTTGTTTGAGTTCGAGTATATTGCTTTGCTCAAATGAAAAATTATTGTATGTTCCCGATGCGCATTTCAAATCCATTGGAACTCTGTCTAGATTCTAGTTGATGGATACGTGTATTAGGTGGTGTTATTTACTAAAACTAGATATATGAAATCACGTGGTATTTAAGTTTTTTTCATTTGAATCAATCATAAAAATCTATGGGACTTCTAAGCAATATAATTAGTACAGGATCCACATCGACTTTTGTTGAATAGAAAAGTATGACTAAAAAGATATGCCAAGCTTACCATTGCTTCGAGTCATGCTACTATTGCAAGAGTAACTTATGGCTCAACATTCATATCACCTGTTTCATTAGCAACATAGAAAGTACTAGAAACAACTTTATCATAGATACGCACATAATACGGGAAAATATATGGATGTTGTGTAACAAATCAAAAAAAGAAAAATTGAGCGATGAAACTATTCAGGAAATATCATTCTTTACATCGAGCTCTTTATGATTTCATATGTGACACTTGAAAGTCAAACTATCCACCTTAAAGAAGGCCCTAAGTTCTCTTCCTCTATCTCTCCATTGAAGATGGAGTTTGCTTTGCAAATTGGAATTTCCTTGGGACAACATAGAACCTATGCAAAGTTCATTGCCTTCAAGGACGGTGATCCGGGAGGAAAATTGGCCATGGGCATGGTAAGGAGCTGGGGTGGAGGATCGCCAACCATGTCGCCCTCAATTAGACTTTGAAACTTCTTTTCCTCTCAATTAGACTTTGTCCTCAAGCAATCTCGTAACGCTAAATGCGCCCAAAGTGAGACACACAATTTGTAATTAGTGAGTGATCGAAAGTTACACAAATTATCCAAATCGCAAGTAGAAATGCCATTTATTCCGATTAAGACAAGAATAGTTAAGCTAAAAAAATGTTACTTTTGGAATTCTTACCCTTAACACGAAGTTGGAAAGCTTATTCTGGTAGATCACTAATCCGACTTTTCAAGGTTAGAGCGCATGATGATGCAACTCCTATCGAAAATAGGTGTGCTTTTCATATGTGGACCATAATCTTTAAAGAAACAAATGGATAATAATTTAGATGCATCAATATATTTCTTGACAAAAAGGCTGCAAAGGTCTACTGAATAACTTCATCATTTGTTTATAGAGATGGTCGTATATGAGAGGAGTGTTAAGATTGTGGCTCAAGTGGAACATGACATCGAAGCTTGAAGTATCAAAAGATCTAGAGCTATCTAAATAGAAAAATATTTAGTCATTCTCATTACTGATGGATACACCTGCATATTTTGCATTCAACGCATTCCCCTGCTGGTAAACCTGAGAAAATGTAGATTAGGTAGGAATTGTGTAATCCACTAATAAGAATCTTTTGATAGATCTTATCAAGGATGAAGCATTTTTTTGGGAGATCACTGATCCAATACTTATGTATATGTAAGGCTGAGTAGGTGACACATGGTTATTGGATGCATGTCAAAAATGGTTTTCGAATTAGAGGAAAAGAAAGGAAAAAGAGAGAGGTTTTCAAAGATGATGCATCACAAAGGTCTGGCTATGAAGCACATGAATGACTAGAAAGAAAGAAGAAACTCAATCAGCTCAAGCGTGGTATAGCAAGAGATAAAGGGCCCAATAAATAGGTAAATACTAAGTCATCCTCATTATTGTTGTAGATAGACTTGCACAATTTGCATTTAATGCGTTCCCATACTAAGAAATATTATCAATGGCAAGGTTTGTTAGAATGGATTTTTTTTTTCCCAGTGGATTTTGGAACAAAGCTTCTCAGTGGGGTACTGTCTAGGTGGGGGTTCTAGACGATGCCGTTCGCGGATGGATTTTGGAACGAAGCTCCTTAGTGGGGTACCGTCTAAGTGGAGGATGCTAGACGTTGTTGTTCGTGGATGGATTTCGGAACGAAGCTCCTCAGTGGGGTACCGTCTAGGCAGAGAATGCTAGACGCTGCCGTTCGCAAATGGATTCCGGAACGAAGCTCCTCAATGGGGGTGCTGTCTAGGTGGGGGTTCTAGACGTTGCCATGCCCGATGGTGTGGGACGATGCCCGGTTATGCCGGATGATCGCCGACTATTGTGTTGGCCGTTGCCTGAGGGGTTGTAATAATCAAAACATGGTTGAATGGTTGTGATAATTGCGCCTGATTACGGGGCAAAATTGTGTGACATGGTTTGTGAAGTTTTATTATGACCCATGTGAATATTTGATGGATGAAATGATGTGTTCTGGTTATTAAGTATGCTTGTGACATTTATAAGTGCCTATGTGATGAGCTAATGTGCAGGGATGCACTGAGGCGAAGTAAGTTCTGTATGGTGTGTGCTTAGGACCACCTTCGAGGCGAATTTGCGTCCTAATTGGGGTTTAGATTGTTGACTTGCTGATATTTTTATCTCACCTCTTCGTGAGTTAACCATTTTTTCAGGAATGTAGCATGGAGATCTGCTAAGTGTGAATGTGGTGAGCGCAAGATGTGACGCCTTTTGGCTAGTCCTGCCGTTAGTGAAGTAGGTTGACCCTAATCCCTAAGGATTTTGAAAGGGTCGATAGGAAGTGGCTGTAGAACGGTTGGTACCATTAAACTTTCTAAGGTTAACAGTTGATAAATGGAAATGTTATTTTCGGCGTTGGTCACTGTGTTTTTACTATTCTAATTGTTTATTTGTTGGCCAGGTGTTTATTAAATTTGCTTCCACATGTGCTTAATTAAAAGAAAAAAGAATGGGTCGGCTACGCGTCCTGGAACTTCGCATTTTTAGTCGACCGCCAAGGAATGTTTGCACGCTCGAGGTTCGGGGCGTGATAAAACAAGCAAATGCAGAGAAATATTTTCGTCTATATAATTAACTACTACGTAAATAAGAGCATTGGACATGTAAATTATATTAATCCATATTTAATGACTTGTTTTAAGAAAATATGTAACTCTTATATGAATTAACACACTTTTTACTAAAAAGATACTATTCTTAACAAGAAGACATCGCTATATGAAATTAAGTTTGAGACACATTAGTTTATAAAAATTAATTTCAAACATTATATCTCATGGTTATTGCATCCATACATAACATAAAAGTACATTTTAAAGACGATTGGACAAGGCAACTACCAAAAATGATAGAATTTGATTCAGATTGTGATTGCAAGTTCAAGTGGATGATCCTAAAGATCGATGTATATGTGGCATTCACGGCATGCAACATTACCCGGTTAATGATTTTTTTGAATTTTCAATCTTACCCTCACTCACTAATCATAATTCCACATTACCCCTTATTCTAACGTAAAAACCCTTTAGATCCGTCGCTCTTCTTCCTTTGCCTCTCTTCACTCGCGCGGTTGCCTAACGAAACGTAGCTCTCTTGCCTCTCTTTATTCGCCTCGCGAACATTGCTCGCCCGGTCGCCTGCGGTCGCCTAATCGACGATCGCCGCTGATCGCCTGGTCGACGGTCGCGTCGTCGCCCAGATCTGTTGTTGCGAGGCTTGCCAAGGTCGCAGGACGCCGGCGCACTGCGCCTGGGGTCTGGCAACGCCTGGGCTCCAAAGTAATCCTAGAAATTATCATCCCATATTCAACAACCGTGGAAGTTCCGAAGAAATGGAACGTTACCTTCACAAAGCATTTGACGTTGAAGCTGAAGCGCGAGGTCTATCGCGACGGCTTCCTCCGCAATGCCATCGGCAAGGTCTTCACTTTCACTATAATCTCTGCCACTGATGTTCAATGCTTATTTGATTGGTGTTGATTTCTCCGGTTGTGTTGGTCGTGATTCCACGTTTGTTGATTGTGGTTGTCTGTGGACCAATCTGTTTCTATTTTCTAGCGAACTTTAATTTGTTGTCAGTCTTTCGATGTTTTTATTTTGTTATGGGCTAATCTGACTTTGGAGTCTTGACTTTGATTAGCGAGGCTTGGGGGCATCCAGGACTTTGTGTTTTGATGATTGAATTAAATTGAATTAAGTTGAGTGATTTGTTCATTGGTCTTGCTACAGTTAATTTCTGGCGAGATGTGGATATTTACTTGTTTAGTGTAGAAATATGAATTCTGAGTTGAAGATCTTGTGCTTCTTCAACATTTGGTCTTCTTCTTGTCCTTGGTTTTGTTGATGCTAACTTATACTATTCTACTCTTTTGTAGTTCCATTTTGATTATCTGTAATGATCTTTGAAATAAAACCCCAGCTATTAATTTGCTTTATATTGGTGGATGACTCGCTAGCATTGTCATTCATACTAAAGAGTGAGATTGACGCTCTTTTTCTCTGTGGCAATAAGAATAAAGAGAGCAAGGATTCTTTTCTTTTTTTGGCCAGAAATGCATTAGACTTAATCTTTATTGCTTTAGAGTTCAGAGTACGACCTCTCAATGGAGATCAGAACAAATATCCTTGTCTAACAAAGTTGTCAGTGAAAGAGATGTGAGTAATTCACTCCTGTGGACATAAACACTTCCTAACTTGTGTAGCTACCCAATTGGCATAGTAATTAAGAGAGCAAAGGCTTGGCAATATCTTGGGCCTCAACCAATAACATTAGAAAGAAAGATAAGCTCAAGTAACTTTTACAGTTAGCAAATATCTTGCTAGAATTATCTTATGATTCATACCTTCATTTCCAACCATTTCAACGAAGATATCATTTTCATCCTTGCTGCTGTTGGTGCATCCAAATTTGAAACCTAATGGAGCTTTGTGGAGTTTTGGAATAATCAGGTCTTGCGATTTTGTGCGAAACTTTGATGTGTTCTCATAATTTGAAAATTTGTTAGACTGAAGGTATTGTTGAAAATTTATGTCCTGTGATTCTTTCTGCTATTATTTGCTAATCTCCTTGCTTATGATGGGACATTCACTGATCTTATCTCTGTTTCAAGTGACAAGCTCTTCTGTGTGGGTTAACTTGCCCGCTGCTGCAACATTAATCATTGCCCTTCTCTATTTTTCAATGGATTTTGATATGCGAAGGAAAGCTGCAGTATATAATAGCAAAAAACCTGCAAGCACCACTTTGCATCTCGAAGAAACCTGTTCAAACTCCTAAAGTTGTTACATAGTCGAAGTGGAGAAGTAAAATGGGTTCTCCTGTAGTTGAAGATGCAATGGATTGCTTTACCAGGCATCTAGTATCCGAGTGGGTCACAGATCATTGGTACTCTTGTTTAACACTTGATAGAGAAGGCCCAGAGGAATTGGTGTGCATCATCAATGATGTTCTTGCAGAATTTTCAGATCGCATGAGGAACATTAACCTTATCGACCTTCTTACAAGGTATTCTCATCATGATATTGTTCATCTTTTTTCTGTATGATTATTGTTTCCAAAAATCTGGTTTTCAAGGTCATTGACCTTATTAATTGGTGTAGGGACATTGTTGGTCTCATCTGAACACATTTGGAGATCTTTCGCATGACACGGGCAAAGATTGAAAAGCAACAGTTTGAACACCTCACTGTTCAGCAACTAGATGGTGAACTAAGACGTATCTTGGCTTCTGAAAATAAATTGCACCCAGCATTATTTTCCATTGAAGCTGAGCACAAGGTTGCTTTCTTGTAATCTCCTTTACATAGACATACTTATGTTCCTTGCTATTCTCATGCTTTTTTTTTTTTTTTTTTTTTCCGGCTCAGGTTTTACAACATGTAATGGATGGACTTATCTCTTTTACCTTCGAGCCTGAACATTTGCAATGCTCATTTGTCAGATGCATTAACAGGGAGCTTCTTGCCTGTGCAGTGATGAGACCAGTCCTGAACTTAGCTAACCCAAGGTAACAATCTCTTAGCTTTCATTAATATACGGCCCCTAATTTCGTCTGTTATTCATTTTCTATGGAAATTCTTTGTAGGTTTAACAATGAAAGGATTGAGTCTTTTGTCATTTCTAAAATTGACTAATAAAGGTGCAATTGCAACTCATGAGGCATCGCCATCTAAAAATGGGACAGGGATCTCATCTGATCATTTCTCCAGATTCTTAGGTCCTACAACGACTGGTATTGAGCTCATCCATAAAAAAAATCCCACCAAAAGCACACGTAATGCAGAAGACATCAACAGAACGTTTCTTTCCAAAGATCCATTGCTATGGACACGAGATGCTCCCATTCAAGGAATTCTTTGCCTGCAGAGTCCCAAAATGGTGATGATAAAGGTATTTTGCGACCCCACTCTGGAGGTGAGTGGGGAGAAATGCTAGATGTGATGTCTCGTAGAAAAGCTCAAGCCATTTTGAAAACATGTGGGCCAAAGGGAGAAACTACAGAAAGGAGGGAGAAAATCGGTTGATCGAACAGGTTCCACAGCAGTCTTCAGTGAATAAGGCCATTGTCACTGATCATTCTAGATCTGTGTCCAAACCCAAAGGAAAGGATGAAATGGTAACCAACAATCTCCCTGGAGGTGGCACCTCTCTGCAGTAGAGAGTCCCTCCATCCAACCAAACAAGAACTTGTCAGGTCACTTACTGATGTCTGTACATGAAGAAGATGATGACTAGAGTGTCATGCGTTTGGAGGAGGCTGAATCAGGGAGCAGTTCATATACTTCGACGATGACGAAGCTGAGACAATTACTAGTCTTGACTCTCCTGGAACTAAAGTTTGGGATGGCAAGATCTTCAACTCAGAATTTGGGATGGCAACATTTGGTCTTGTTCTTCATGGTCACTTTGGCCTCTTTGGATGTTGTCCAAGAATGTTCATGTAATATTTAAGGATAATATATTTCTTTCCTTAGAACATATATGACCATGCTTATTTTAATGAAATTACTCTCTTTTTAATTGAGAATGATCTACCTTGATGTATTTTTTGGTTTATAAATTTGTTAATATGTCTTTAATACATTATTCTTAACAAAAATATAAAAATTACAATCATTTTTGTCAATTTTAAACAAATTAAAATAAAATAAAAACTTAAATTGATCACACTAAAATGACTTTTCAAATATAGGTTTACCAAACAGCATTTTCCCAAAGTTGCTTTTCAAGATACTTTTCAATTACAGTTTACCAAACGGTCTTTGCATTTCATCAAAACCCTTTAGACCAAAGGCCTTTGCATTTCCTTAAAGGCTTTTTCCAAAAGTTTTCCCAAACGCACCCGTAGTGTACCCGGTGATTTTGATATCCAAATTTTGCCTGTGATTCGATCAAGCACTTTTAAAAGCGTAATAGGCCATTGCCCAAGTTTCAGTTTGCATAGGTCATCCTTACATTCTACAATGATTAAGAGTCGAATTCATCATCAGAGAATTGGACCCCTGGTTAAAATGTTGTTGTTTCATCATCTTGTGTTCATTTCCTCTAGGAGTGATTGGTTTCTGATCCGGTCCAATTCCGAGGTCAAACTAGAAACTGGACTAGAAGGACCAATTCTCAAATTCCGAGATTGGGAATTGGATTGATTGGTCTGGAATCGGGAACCGGACCGATCGACCGATTCGGTCCAATCTAGTGGAACCGGTAAATTTACTGTTTTTGGCCAAAAATAAAATGAAAAATGGGAGAAATTTGAAGGAATTATGGTTTTTTCTTAAGGAATTTTAAGATTAACTAATCTAGTTGATCTAGTTCTCTTCTTGGAACCGAGAACCGAACTGCCCTCTTTGGGAACCGCCCTCTTTGGGAACCGCCCAAAATCGGCCGGTCTGGTTCGGTCTGGGCAGCTCCCGGTTTGAGTGGTTCCTAGTGCACACCCCTAATTTCCCCTGCCAACCCTCTTCTACAATTTTCAACTAGGGACATCATTGCTTCAAGACATCGAGCCAGGCAACCAGAATTTTAGCCGATGAAGGCCCATAAGCCAACCATGGCCACCAACCCAATCGACTCGATGCAATAAAGCCACGCTCAATCTAGGCCCCTTACACCGACCAAAAAAAAAAAAAAATCTAGGCCCCTTACACCTAATTTTTGGTCCCAAAAATAATTCTGCTCATAAATTATTTTTTCGATTCTATTTTTTGGACGAGTTTATGAGATTTCAAAAGCATTTGACAATTATATAAAATTTCTACTTTCAAAGCAAAAATGAGTTTGGTACAATTCTCAATTTTTTTTTGTAACTTAGAATTTCTTTTATTTTTGGAAGAGAAATATTTTTAATTATTTTTATTTTAAAAATCGAATTTTTATTTTTTTCTGTCTTTTTATTTTTTCCTTTTTCTGTTCCTCCCTCCTTCTTCCTTCTCCTCCCTCCACTATCGCGTGCCTCGACATGGCTAGCTGCCCGGCGGCCGACCAAGACGCAATTGCCAGATCCGATGACCTCGAGGCTCAGCCGAAGCTCGTTGAGCAAAGGACATGGCTCGCCTAGATCGACTAAGCCTTGAGCTCATCGGCCTCGACTGAGCTCGAGCTCGCTTGGATCAAGCGAGCTGCGAGCTTCCCGACCCAATCCAGGCAAGCCTAAGCTCCGCCAAGGCTGACGAGCTTGTGGCTCACCAGATCTGCCGAGTTTGAGCCTTGCCCTTGCCGATCTAGCCTTAGGCGAGGCTGGAGTTAGCCTATGGCCGATCACTGATCACCGCCAATGAAGAAGAAAAAGAAAAGGAAGAAAACTCAACATAAAAATGAAAAAAAAAAAGAAAACATAAAAATAAAGGGAAGAGGGAAAATAGAGAAATTTAAAAAAAAAAAAAAAAAGAGGGGGAGTAAGTGAGGGCTTATAGGGGTGTGATATAAAAGAGAGAAAGTGAGGAAAATGTCTTCTACTTTTCAAAAGTGGAAAACATTTTCCCTAATATAGAAGATTTTTTTTTCTCATCACGGAAACTATTTTCCCAAAGCAATTCATTTTCCGTGAAACAAATGTTAGATAATTCGAAAATATTTTCTCGGAAGTAATTTTCCGTAAAACAAATGGAGCCTTAATATAAGTTTCAAGTTCAAAGTTGCATGTTTTGGGTAATATTATGATAGAATTTGTGTCGTTGAATGAAGAGCATCCACATATATGATTTGGATTATATGCACAACAGCATCAACAATGGGAAAGGAACGACAGAAATAAACCCAGCTCACATTTTAACTCTGCGAAAGCAGGGGATGAGAATCTGGGAGTAGTTGGCCAGAGGAAGTAAATTAGGATGAACATCACATTAGGAACTCAGTTGCAGATGTATTTGTAGCTGAATCTGCCATGACTAATATTTGGTTAACAAGTTCGATTCCTGCTTCCTAGCAAACATAAATTGATTGAATGCATAATTGGTCATATATTTTACTCCTAAACAATTAGGGCCAAAAGTAGGTGTGAAGGATATCAACTGCATTTACCAACCATGTTCACCAATTTGTTACTTTTTTTTTTCCCTTCCATGAACCAAAAATTCAGTGAAATAACAATTCTTGAGACGAGAATGACCGGACCAAAGTTATAGAATGGCTATAATATTTCTCATGGACCTGAGTTTATCAGTATGTACCTGAGCAAAGGTGCATGTGCATGTGCACGTCAGTGTGCACACATGTTTGCATGCCTTAGAACATAAATCATCCATTCACAATAATTCACCTGAAAATTTACAGATAAGCAATGCGGCTGATATTTTAAATAAATTAAATTACAATAGTTCAAATACTCTCAAGGAAAGAAAGATAAGACACATGCTTGAAATAATCGAACAGGGACCTTCCTAAGTGACTATTGAAGATATTACTAATCCTTGGATGTTGCTGTTATGCTGAAACGTCTCATCATCATATCTAAATTTCTACCACGCTAATGTAATATACAGAATCATTGATGACCAGAAGTCTAATAACCTGGACAAGTAGAAAAATAGGAAATAGCTAAAGACAATATGCTTACCAGTAGGTCAAAGGCAATGATGAAGTTGTTGCTTTTAAGACTTCAAGAGATGAAACAAAACTAAATTTGTCAAACGAGGCCAAATAATAGAGAACTAGCATCCATTGAGAACATTACCTGAGAGCTTTGATACTGCAAGATTGCCATCAAAAGGTGAGATATGCAGGTGCCTAACAACATTGATATTGGAAGGGTGTATGATATCTTCAGTTTCATGGGGAAATATCAAGCTCATCTGCACATTTACTCATAAAAAATGAAGTTGATATTTATGCTAAACAAACCCACTACTCATGCCAAAGTCCAGGAATGTCACCTTTGTGAGCGCATCCCTTATCCCTATACTAGAGAGCCTTTGTGCAATAACCAACATTTGACTTGAACACATAGATCAAATAGACGTGCACCCTTCACTTGCAGCTCGATCTGTAAAATACCAATGTGAAGGATAATATCCCATACAAAACCATAACTTTTGGAGAAGTGAATATATTATGTGTTAAAAGTTTCGTGCATATACAGCTCCACAAGGCATTGCATTGCTAGTCTCAAACCATGAAACTTGTCTAATGAGTAGTAACAAGACAGAAAAATACCGCAGGCACTATTAGCCATATCAGCAATTTTAGAGCAGATAATGAAAGGACTCAATAGCACTTATCATTTAATTCTAGGTTGAGTCTAGTTTAGTTCTCTTGACTTGTACCCCTTTTTTCAATTTCATCATCCTCTTTCTCTTGCAATTGATTCCTCCAACTTGCTTCATTTCTGAATTTGATGCTTTTGTGACCTACCACTACCCGCTTCTTTAAATGTTGAGTGACCGTGCTAAGTGGACTCACTTAGATGATTTGACCAAACACATGAATCATAAAGTGAAGTCTAATTTTTCCGCTTCTTTCTTTCTCTTTTTCAAATCAGCTCTTAATATGGAAGATTGCTAGATTGCAATTAAAACATTTCAAAGAAACAAGTAACAGTAGGTGACAAAAGGATCAAATTGCAACTAAATATATCAAGTAAGTTAAGATAATCTAAAGAAAAGTTCGAAAGACAATCAAAATTTCACTGACCCCACAATATGAGTTACCAATGAAGAATTTGCCATCCAACAAAGTCTTTCAAAGTATTAGAAAAAAAATGTATGGAATTGATAGATGACAAAAGCTCAATTCCAACACAACCAAGTGCAAACAATTTAGCTATCCATGATTTGACTCGATCTTATCAATTTTTGAATCTAGTAGTGGTATGTTCTCTTTTTAGATAAAAAAAATCAACTATAAGGCACTAAGGGGGTGTGAATCCATGTGCCAAAAGAGATCAAAAACTTAAAAGCCATATACAAACAACTCTCAAAACCATCAAGGAGTTCAAATACAAGATGATTATGGACTATGTCAAACAAAGCAGTTACGTCCATGCACAAGTCTCCACTACACCAAATGCATATAATTTCAAGCCAATTTTCAATTTAAATAGAAATGAAAGATTGTTCTCCATCAGATCTCTCTTGTTCTGCTCAGTTAAAATCAAATTTCTCGAGTTTAAGCTATGTACGATACCCATCCCTCCATATTTTGTAGTGTGGACATTGAAGAATCCTTTTTTTTTTTGAAAGCATCCTTATTTTGCAAGGATCCTCTTTATTTTATAGAATAGTCCTCCCTATTGGATATAGTAAATCCTCTCCCTTTATTGCCAAAGGTCATCTTTTGGAAATGAAAAAAAAAAAAAATGCCAAAAAAAAAAAAGATTACTTAATTTCATATAACATTATCCACTTTTTCCTTTTTTTTTTTTTTTTTAAGCCAAGCAAGTCAACTTCAATTATAAAGACCATTACACTTATTATTTTCGTCATTCTTATCTCATAATTATATATATATAGAAAATATGGCACATAATTTTTATTTATTTTTTAAAATTTTATGTATATGGTTACGATTTACATGACAGATATAGGAGCGATGAGCAGAACAATAATACACGAGGGAGCTTAAGTATTTCCATAGGCAAGCTGAGATCCTAACAAGAATCCTCAAAGAGTTTGCTCTTTGGATCAGCAATAGCGGGGTGGACCTCTGATTAGAGTGATTACCATTGTGTGATTGTTTTGGCTCATGGGCTTCAGCCGCAACCACATCGTCCTCCTGTTGGGCTACTTATTAGCCAACGTCGGCATTAGCCACCCCTCAAGATCACCCCTGCTACATCGTTGAAATCTCTCCCGTATTCAAACATAGCAAACTCATCTCCTTTGGTGGGGTGTTCACTTATTTTCTTTTCTTTTATTTTCCTAATTTTGTAGCATCATTTTCCTTTTTTTAAAATTTTTTTTTCATCAATTTGTCTTTTTCATGTTGAATGTGTAATTCTTCTTATTGTAAATAAGAAAAAAAAATCAACATTCAACATGAAAAAGACAAAAATTGATGACAAATGAAAAAAAAAAAGCTACAAAATTAGGAAAAAAAATGAATAGTACAGTGAAGGAGGTGAGTTTGCCAAGATAGAATGCGGGCGAGACCTCGACGACATAGATATAAGTGATCATGAGGGATAGCGAACATCGATGTTGGTGAATAAGCTGCCCAAGGACCACATAGTTGTGGGCAAAGCCCAAGAACAGGCGCCACGCGAAAAAGATGGCCCTCACCAACAAGATCACGTAATGACAGTCGATCTAGTCGGAGGTCCGACCCACCATCACTAATCCAAGGAGCAAAAACAAGTTGAGATTCACATCGGGATTTCAACCTGCATATAAAATATCCTCATATCTTTTATATGTATTAACGTTCCACTCATCACTCCTATATCTACCGAAGTTTGAAAAATAAATCTCGTTTATTATCAAAGTGCTCCCACGCGTATCATGTACAGGAACTTAAAAATGAAAAACATTAGGTGCTATATTTTCCTCCCTTTTTATTTGAGTTAACTATCTTAATATATGTGATTATAATATAAGAATAATGAGAAATATTAAGTGCAATGGACTTTATATTGAAAATTAACTTGTTTGGCTTCAAAGAAAAACAAATAATGTTAATTGAAATTAAATAATTCTTTTTTAGCATTTTTTAGCCCATGACAGCCCGTGTTAAGACTTACTTGTTCAGAGTCATGTTTTGCATAGCTACTTTTTCACTTGAATTTCGAGCGATCGATTGCTTTGCATCGACCGGTGTTCTCAACCTTTTAAAAGGATGAATGGAGGATTGTTGAATAGTTGAAAATAAATAGGGTACCTACGAATAAGGAGGATTATTCTACAGAATACAGAGGATCCTACAAAATAAGGAGGATTGGTCAATGGCTTTCTATTTATTTTCCTATTGCTTCTGAAGAAAGTCTGAATAATTACTTTCCATTTTCATTACATTTTTTTTATTCATTTTTATTATATTTATTATATATTACTATCTACTATTTTTTTTTATTAGAGATGGGCTCGGTCTGAATATGGACTGTACTGGACTTCGCAAGTGTGGGCCATGGACATAAATGGGCTTATTATATCCAACCCCTTTCAATCCTAACCTCACCAAGCTCAATCTTACATTTAATCATACTATGCCCATTGTTTATTATAATCGCACCAAGCCCATATTCCACTATAATCACACTATGCGCACACCAGGTCCATTTTCAATTATAACAAGCTCATTTTCTATTATCTCTTCTCTCTTTTTGTTTTTTTTTGTTTTTATATATATATTATCTTTTTCTTACCCTTTTGTTATTCACAGGTCGAACAAACTTAATCAAGATCAACTTTCAAGCCTCTATCTGCTTAGCCAGAAGCATCCGTACGTCATCGCCCACTACCATTGGCCGCCACTGGACTGCCTCCGGTGGCCACCCTTCTCCACTACCAGTCATTCAATACTGACAAGCATAGCCACATCATGACTGAAACAAACAAATAGAAAGGAAAGCGACGACCAAACCGGTGCCAATGAGTTTAAAGGTGAACACTGATGCCGTCGTTTTTGAGTTACTTCTTCTCCGGCCCCTCCGGTGACCACAATTGAATGCAGCAGGAAGACACGCCAACATAGGGTGGAAACAAAACAAAAAAGATACAGTCAGATTCAAACTCGGCAACAACGAAATTTGACTGAAATCGTGCTCAGCAATCAATATGCACTCAAAATAATCCAACAATCAGAGACAAGTCTATGCCAATTCAGTTTTAAGAATTTCTTGTCAAACATATGCGGTGCAATTTGATTGAGGAACAGATCTTTGACTTCAGATTCCAACGTTCAAGACAACCAACAACCGATGCTCGCAATCAGAGAAACAATCTCAAATAGATCGTGTCAATCAGAGAAACAACCAACAACCGATGCTGCGGTGAGGCTAGAGGATCGAGATCAGCACCTGCGGGAGAACTTGAAACTGGATCTCGGCGCGCCTCCGGATCCCACTTTGGCGCGGCAAGAAACGGCAGCGAAGGTGGCTGAAGGCGTCGGAAGGGCGATGGGGGAAGTGCTCTCTGTAGTGATGGCACTGAGTTTAAATTGGCAGAGGAGGCAGCCAGGAAAAGCCGACTCAAACTCTTTCAGTAACCGTAATTGATAAGAGAGGTGAAAGAAGACGCGTAATCGAATCCCTTTTCTAGAAAAAAAATCTCCGATTCTCTCTCACTCTCTAGTTTGAACTATGACCATTATTAGAGTGAGCTACAGCAGAGAGAAAAAGAAAGAGGTAACAGACGAATTCTGTTATAGATTGCGCATGTGACGAAGAAAAGAAATATCCAAAATATTGATAATTCCTCGTTTCATTGGAGTAATAACAGGGGCAGAAGAGAGAGGAGACTTGCATGATCCACTTAAGCAAACACCCTTTGGTGGCCAATTGATTGTGCATAGTAACCCAAGCAAGATGTTAAAATCACGCTTAGATGTGATATTAACTAAAACCACCCTTAGAAATTATGTTATGAATGTAATAATCAAATTGATAACACTTAATTGAAAAAGAAGAAGATTGATTACCCTCTCTAGATAAAATCAAATCACCACGTTTGTTAACCAAAATTCAATGAACTTCCCTATTCACTCTTGGTTATTGCGAAAGTGATGCTTAGGTATACTTCACGAAGGAGAACATGTATAAAGATAAAGCGCAATACAAGATCTCTAATAAGGGAAGTGAAGATGCATAATTCATGGAACTAATCTACACTTTTGATTTGATTCTAAGTACATTGAGCTCTTGTCCAATTTTCCCATTAGATACTTGAGGTGGAGTCACTAGCTATTAATTCATCGTTTTTTTCTCTTCCTCTATGATTCTCACTCGCAATAATAACAGACGAATTTTGTCATGGATTGCGCTAAGATGCGATATTAACTAAAACCACCCTTAGAAATTATGTTATGAATGTGATAATTACATTGACAACACTTAATTGGAAAAAGAAGAAGATTGATTACCCTCTCTAAGATAGAATCAAATCACCACGTTTGTTAACCAAATTTCAATGAACTTCCCTAATCACTCTTGGTTATTGCGAAGGTGATGCTCAGGTATACTTCACGAAGGAGAGCATGTACAAGAGATAAAGCGCAATACAAGATCTCTAATAAGGGAAGTGAAGATGCATAATTCATGGAACTAATACACTTTTGATTTGATTCTAAGTACATCGAGCTCTTGTCCAATTTTCCCATTAGATACTTGAGGTGGAGTCACTAGCTATTAATTCATCGTTTTTTTCTCTTCCTCTATGATTCTCACTCGCGATAATAATATGGGTTGGCTTTACACGTCAGAAAAAAAAAATTCACTTGACTAGAAAAGATGCAACTCTTGTATAAATAGACGTACCATTCACTAATAAATATTACCCTCAACAAGAAGACACGACTATATTAATTAACTTTGAAGCACATTACTTTATAATAACAACAGAATAATATATAGATCGAAAAGTCATAAATTGATTTCAAACGTTATATCTCATGGTCATTGCATCTATACAAAAGATAAAGGTAAATTTTAGCGAAGATTTTAAACAACATAAACGTTTTTAATTTCAATGCTTCAAAAAAAAAAAATAGTCTTAATTTTTTGCTTGTTATGATTTTTTATTTGAGTATTTCAATATTTTAATCTAAATACTTTCCATAGAAAATATGTATTCTTTTGACATATTCCTCTCGTATGCCTATGTCACTCTTTAGTAACAGAAAAAAGAAAAAGAAAAAAGAAGAACTCTACGAAAAAACCATATTGTCAGTGCATAGTCCATGTCAAAATTGATCATTTGGCCATGCCACGTAGGATGGGCTGTACTTATTAGACTACCACATCAGCAATTTTCAGCCAAAATTAGCCGGAATGACTTAATTGGCTAAGCATTACAAGGGTTATAATTAAATTGACACAATTGAAAAGTTTAAGATTGTATTAGTCGAAGTATAGGAGGTTTAAGACTTTGACAAATTCTCCTTCTAAATTATCATATCTTCCTTCACCCTCTTTCATATTTTAGTTTCCTCTCCTAGCTGAGAAGATGGCATGAAGCTATTTCTTCATACGAATTTGAACACGACAACTAGAATGGTAGTTTTCCCGCGGAGACATTAACGGGCGACACAAAGAATCTCCACGCTTAATTGATTCATGTTTGCTTGCACAACAAAACAGTAGTCTTTGGCCTTTGAAAGAAAGCAAAAAACAAAATCCGAACATAAAGAAGAATTACAGTATATATTTGAATTATTTTCTCTGGGACAAACACCAATAAAGTTAAACTTATGGACGTCGTAACTAAGTCCTCGTTTTATGATTTATTATTTGTTTCTCGCCTTGGAAAACGACGAGTGATTCCATGCAGATCTGAAAGAACTAGTTGTCGAGTTCTAGAGGCAAGCTCGCCGTATCCTCCAGTTGGAAGCCAGATTGAATTCGAATTGTCCGAGTCCAAGTAGATTTTTGAATTTATATGGTTGACAATATTATTACCAGTGTTCAAATCTGAAAGGTATTTCATCATATTTTTGGTAGGGAATACGCAACTTTCATCAATTCATATCGATCCATTAACATTCCAAAAGGCATTTCATGATTATTATTATTGTTTGGTGAAATAATACTCTTGATTAAATTGAAGATAATTAAAAATTCGAACAATTACTAGGGAATTAGCATCAAAGAAAATGGGTTAATGACAATATTATGGTCCTGTTCAAAACATTATATAATACCATCATACCCTTATGAATGCTAGATACGCGTGCCATGCGGAAGAAAGTGAGTTGAGATCTCTATGCTATTTCCTGAAATTGATGAGACTAACCGGATGTGATTAGTAGGTCCATATAATAATGTAAACTCACTTTCAATTTCGACCTTAAGCAAAATTACCAAGAAAAAAAGAAAGAATAAATAAAACAAGGATCTTCAATTTAATTTTAAAAACCAAACCAGATCTTCCCGGGTCCTCCTACCACTAAAGAAAGAAAGCACTCACCAACCTTTTGCCCCGCTTCAATTCCACACTGACTTCGTAGACCTTCCAAAAACAAAGAAGAAAGTAATGAAAAGTTTTCATTTATACACAAATCTTTTCGTTAAACATTTCTTCGGGATATAAATGTTTTTTGATATTTTTCGTTATATCTTAGTATGGATCTAGATATTTCAAATTATCCATATCAAATATTTGTCTCACCTAACATTGAGCATCTATTGATTAAGTTGCCTTAATCGAATATTCATTGAGTGTCTATTGGTTAAGTCCCTCAATTCTTGACATCTTAGTTTGTAATTGAATGTCACGAATCTTCTCGTTAAACATCTCATTTTGGATATGAATTTTTTCGATCTTTCTCGTTATACCTTAGTCTGGATCTAGGTATTTCAAATTATCTTAATCCAATATTTGACTTGCCTTACATTGAGCATTTATTGGTTAAGATTTCTTAATCCAATGTTCCCCTCACCTAACTGAGTGTCTATTGGTTAAGTTTCTCTAGTCTTGACATCTCAATCTGGATCCGAATGTCTTGAGTCTTATTGTTAACCATTTCATTTTAGATATGAATGTTTTTCAATCTCCTTTGTTATACCTTAGTGTGTCTGGTATTTTGAATTATCTTAACCCAATGCTTGATTCACTTAACATTGAGCATGTATTAGTTAAGCCATCTTAATTGGATAGTCGTATCACCTAATATTGGGCGTCTATTAGTTAAGTTCACCAAATTATAAACATCAGGCTGAATCAAGATGTCTTGAATCCTCTTGTTAAACATTTCATTTTGGATATGGATGTTTTTCCCAACCTCTTTTGCTATACCTTAGTCTGGATCTAGGTATTTTGAGTCATCTTAGTCCAATGGTTATCTCACCTAACATTGAGCGTCCGTTGGTTAAATTCATTTGGTTGCCTCTCTCTGGATCTAGGAGATTCGATGAACATTGTTACTTCAGAAAAATTAGACTCTTCAAGGAATCTGAAATGAAAACCGGAGACTTGTTGAGCAAATGAAGTTTGATCCAGTAGCTTAAGATGCTTTACTGCACTAGTTGGCAAGTAACTACAAGTACGCTCTCCTTTTCTATATTATGATTTTAGGAAAATTCATTATATGATTTGATTATTTCATTTACATTAGACCAGCGGATGGATTTGAATCGATGGCTCTGGACTAACTAAACTAAGCCTGCAAGAGCGTGAAAATCAATCAAGCCAAGGTCTTTTATATGACCGAAAATTGCGTGTGCCTTGCACGTGAAGTGCTCAAGTTAGGAAAGATCCAAAAATCATATTATGAGAATATATGATTACTGTTGGGGCACATATAAAAAAAGAGTTCTTTTAATGGGTGGATTAAGAAAAGAAAATAAGATTCAAATCGATCAAGATTATCTCAAAGAATGGGAAGACGCGTGGATGGAGCAAAATAAAAAGAGAGTGGGTGAGGCAAGAATTGGTCAACTTAAAAAGAAAATATTTGGAGAAAGAATATATATATTAAAGGGAGTCGATGAAAAAGCGAGTATAAAAGCAAGGAACCCGGACTCTCTTTGTGAAGAGGCCGGCGGGGGGGTGGTGGTTGTCTCTTTCTTGACCCGCCTGGCCAGCCCTCCCTCTTTCTGCCTCTTTAGTTGGAACGACTGTCTACGTCGCCTACCCTTGGTCGGTTAAAGCTATGCACTGATTCACTCTTATCGTATCAGGTTGGGAGCGAAAGCTTTCTAATATGGGCAGAGACCTCAGGTCTATCTCTCTTCTTTGTGATATGGATTTCTAATGAGAGGATTACAAGTAGTACACAATAGAGAGAAACACACGTGTGGGAGAGAAGAGAGAGGCGGGCCCCCCGTCGTGAGTCCTCTGCCCTGTTGCCGCCGTGCCACTGCTGCTCCCTCCGTGGTGGTTGCTACTGCTGTCCATGGAGCTGCCCCATGTCGCCCAATGATCGAGGCTGCTGCTGCTTCAATCTGAACCGCGCAACACCGTACTTGCTCGCTATTGCATCACTGCTGTTCACCGCCATGTCTTTGCTGTTTTTCGTTGCTGTTCTCTGCCACAACATTGTCCAGTCCGGTCTCCATCAACACTAATCCGAGAGCCGTGAGTTCCAGCACCTGCTCGGAGAGGGAAGTGAAATATGTAGAGAGGGTCAAGTGGTGAAAATCTGGTGAAGGAGACTCTGATCACCGCTTGAAAAGAAGGGTCTTTGTGAGATCAACAGGTGGCCTTGAGAAGGAATAGCAATCCCAGTTCCAGCGAAACAAACCGAGCCAAGCCGTGACTCGTTGCACTTTTGCTCGTGGTCTAGTCTCGATGTCCAGCTACAATTTGCGAGCCCGACACTGTCTGCTCTTGCTTTTGTTTTGCAGGTGGTGTTGTCGTTGCCAAATCCTCACCGGAGCGAGGAAGTCGCATCGAGAGGCCAGCACCATCATCGCACGAGTCTCTTGCCGTGCGACCTCCTCGACGTGAGCTGGCCGTGGCAAGCTCACGCCCGAACCGATCCAACCCTGTCGACGTTTCTGTTTTGTAGGTCCTTGATAGCCATATCGCCGCTGCCCGTCACCGTGACCAGCCGCTCCTTGCCGTTCACTGTCGAGGAGCTGGTTGCGATCCCACTCCAGTTGCGTTGCATTTGAATTTGGAAATAAAATTCTCAAATTAGGTAAGATGCTTATCTTTAGTATATTATGCATATTTTACTGCCTTATTTGAGTGATTTGGTTTATGCTTATATATTCTATTAGATATTAGAAATATTATGTTTGGACACTGAAATATTCTGTTAGATATTTACTTAAATGACGTAATACCCACAAAATTCTAAGATACCCCAAGTTAGTAACTTCCCTAACTTAACAACATAATTTGTAGAAAATCTTTCATCTTATCAATAAATATTTGGATACGATCGTTGATTTACCTGTTTCCGAATTTGAATGGATAACTTTTTATCAATATCTATAACCACTTGGGAATATTGTTGGTTATTCAAAGGTGTCCGAGATAGATAATGTAAGATTGTAGATTGCATTATATAATTATATATCTATCCATTGTTTGAATGGTTGCGTTAAAAAGAAAACAAAAAAATATATTTGAATTGGATTTAATTCTTGTGAAACTATTGTTTGTTTTAGGTTAGATTGGATGTTTAGATTAGGTAATTTGTTTATTCAGAGTTTTAAAATAAAAAATGCCAAAAAAATTGCTTTAGGGTGTTAGATTTACTCTTCCTTAATTTAAATTGCAAGTTTAATTATTGGGTATTTTTAATTTCGAATTTTACTTAAATATAACAGTTGGGTATCACTTAGAATTAAATCGTCCTTTGCACATCATTTAGTCATTGCATGTTTAGGATTATTTAAATATATGACAAAGTAGGATAGTTTCATTTAATATTTGCCCATCATTAGATTAATTCATTTAATTAATGTAGCATGACATATAATTTGCATGTTAAGTTTATTTAATTGTATGTTGCATAGCATGTTAGTATGCTACATTTTTTTACATCATTGCATTACATTGTATTGCATGTAGATTAGGTTTCATTAAATAAAAGGAAATCCCAAACAATTGAGTGACTGCGTGTTAATTAGAAATAATATTTACAATTGTTGATATAAATCCTAAGCTAACGTTTCATTGCTATGAGATAAGTCCTACAATTTATTTATTGCATTATTGGTTGTTAAATTAATGATTTGCACACCTTTATGATAATCTCAAATGTCAGGGAGTAATAAAATGAATCCGAGCTACTCGCCAAATATTTTTTTTTTCTTGAAAAGAATGATACCAAACAAGTATTGGAGAAATCTAACGTAACCAAGTTCTCATACCCATAATCTCTAGTATTTCTCTCAACACTTTATTTAGGTATCTAATCGACTTATTATAAACTAATTAGTGGTGACTCTATATTAAAAAGATTTGTATGTTGAGAACATAAAACATAAATCACAAATTGGTATGGACTTGGAAAAACCCGAATTAGGCTTAGGTTTAATAATCCATCAACCGAACCCCTATGTGGTCCCACCTGCTTCGTGGTTAGGTCATGACAAATGGTTTTTTTTTTCTTTGGCTATGCAAACCATAGTTGAACAGTTACCACTTGTTTTGAATCTTCTTTGACGTTACAAACCTTAGGCTTAATGATCCACTAGCTGAGCCCCTAGGTGGTCCAACTTGTTTTGTTGTTAGGTCGCAACAAATGGTTTTTTTTTTCTTTTGCTATGCAAACCGTAGGTGAACAGTTACTACTTGTTTTGAATCTTCTTTGACACTGGAAATGGATGTGGATTCTAACTTCTATGCGTAAACCGGTAGTGTGTTCACATTACAATATATATATTGAGGAAAGAGAGTATAATCTATTCTTCAAACAAAAAAATATATGATATATATGAATAGACTGTGGAGATGATATTATCTTTTATCCTAATCAAAAGAAAATATTTGCAACAAAGTGAAGGTCAAATTCTCTAGAAATGCACTAACTTGTGGCTTTGACCCAATTTAAACACCAACTTTTGAGTGTGCAAAAGAAAAGTATCAACTTTCGATCGAGGCTCGATTCCGGCATCCACCAAGCTGCCGTTCATTTTTGCCGTTAAATAGACAAGAGATGGCATCGTCCATGCACTGCGAACTCGCCAACGTTGCTAAGGTGGGGCTTGATATGACGATGTCGTTTCATCAAGGCTCTCAAATGACATCATGACGTCATGCGCTGTTGAGATCTTGGTGACGATGTCATTTGATCAAGTCATGAAACAAGGGGCAAATTGAGGGAAACGCGATGATTAGAATTCGGGGCAGAAAATCAGGGCTCTTGAGGGTTCTTGATTTGGGGGCAAAAAAAAAAGGGTTCTTGAGCAAATCAACAGAAATGTCGTTGATGAGTGTTGGGCTGCACACTTGGCGAACACCAAAGAATCCCACAAGGAGGCTTTTATCATTGTTCATTGTGGAGGGTAATGCACTATCAATTTGTTGAAGGCAACTAAGTTGATTGGGTTCGATTTCATTTCTTCTTCTTTTTTTGGACAGGTAAGTGTTGAAAGATCATTGTTCACTATCAATTTGAATTGATAAATTCATGTTCATTTAGCAATTTGATGATTGGGGGCTTCTTTAAATGGTTGACCCTGAGTCCAAATTACAAAACAAAGAAGTTCTATTCCAATTGACGAGAGACAATGAAGAGTTGAAGGAGAAGCCGGAATTTGTGTAGAAAATCTGGAAAGAAATGAGGGAAGAATGACCATTCTGCAACAAACAAGGAAGATGAGCTAAGATAAGATAGCACTAGAACTCAACTTACAAATGAGAATGGGGATTGCAAGGGCACAAGTGAAGGAGAAGATTTTAGTGAGAGTCATATCGGCGCCGATAGGGGCCTTGGTTGTATTGACAACGTTGAAGGTCGATTGTAGGCGTCAATCTTACTTTGCTCGGATGGTGCTAGTAGGTAGTTTAATGTCCGTTGTTGTAGGAAGTTGCTTGAAGCTTTTTGTGCAAGGCGCAAATGTAACCAATGAATTGGGGAAGGTGATGAATGTAACCTTGGTTTTGGAGTTGCTAGTAACATGAATATCCATGGTTATTTGATTTATTCTCTCTTCTCGTTTTATCGAGTTTTCTCTCTACCTCCATGGTAGTTTTTTTCTCGCCAGAACCCTAAATTCCTTTCTGCTCACCTTCAAGCTTGCATCTTGTTGCTCGATTATGGATTTCCCATTGTGTTTTCTCTCTGTTTCTCTTTTGAAATAGTTCACTTATCTCCATACCCATTTCTATCCATCACCTTTCTTCCTTTCACCGTGAAACTTGCCCTTAATTGCCGTCTTTCTGATCATCTACATCTTTGCATGTCTGTTTTCCCCTATTCTATTGTCATCCCTGGCTCTTGCGAATCACTTTCAGGCTTGCTTGCAATTGTGATATATATGGACAGTCTCGGATCCTTTCCTCTTTAGTAGATTTCCCTTGCGCCAGCAAATCGATGGATTCTTCTACCCATGGGGAATATGCTCATCATCCCACTGCGGGTTCTTCAGGGATAGATCACTCTGACCATGGCGATGACGCTCACCTCGCTACCCTGTGTAACAGAATGGGACATCTCTAGTCAGCACAAACAATTGAAGTCCGCAAGGATGCTGCTCCAATGGAAAAATTAGAGGAATGTAAATTGATATTGGTGGGTAAGATTCTCTTCGACCCGATTAATTTTCAAGCATTTCAGAACACTATGAAAAGAGCATGGCATACTGATCAAGTAGATATATCTCAGAGTGAAGCTGGTTTGTATGTTGTTAAGTTTAAATCGGAAGGGGACAAACAGAGGATTTTGGATAATGGACCTTGGCTATTCTCCAACCACTTAGTTATTTTAAAGCCCTAGATTCCCAACACTCCTCTGCATTGCTACCATTTTACCACCTGTGCTTTTTGGGTCCAAGTTTTCGGACTCCCTTTAGAATGGTGCACTGAACATATGTTAAGCAAAGCTGTGCGACGTGTTGGTCGGGTGTTAGAAGTTAAGGTTGAACAGAGAGAAGGTTTATCTCTAAAAGCTAGACGAGTCAGGGTAGAACTTAATTTACAGGAACCACTCATCTCGGGTCAGCTTCTTAAATTGGATGGGAAGACAATATGGTTAGATTTTCGCTATGAGCGCCTATCTCACTATTGTTACTCTTGTGGTGTCTTAGGCCACTATGCAATGTATTGTAAAACATTTCCATTTGACATTGAAAAAATGGAAGGCAAGGACAACCTTTATTATGGACAATGGCTATGCGCAGAGGTTCGAGAGCATAGTCCATTATGGCGTACCTTTTATGAGACCAAACTATCCGGGGAGGAGGTAGAGGAAGTCATCCCTAAGACCCCTTAGTCGCCTACCCACTTGATCCCTGTCCATCAATCTCCTATAAACAAACAAAAGGAGGTTATGGAACTACCAGCTGAGGGCCAAATAATTACTGTTGCAGCTCCGCTTCAATGGCAACCACTTGTCCAAGTGCCTACGGTCCCTATTACAACAAAACTGATCGCCAAAATGAAGAAAGTGGAGGAAGGTTAATTAAAATCAAGGAAACTAAAACATACTCGCTTGCACCCTAAAGCTAGACCCATAAAGAAAGCAAAGAGATATAGCACGTCTGACACGTGCTTATAGATACCTGAGAGAATTGATGAAACCCAACTAAGGATACTCCAATCTTTGTGGCAGCAGAATCTAATTGCTAGGCGTTGGTGGCTGGCCCTAAACGGCCACCAAGTAACAAATGAAGCTAGTTAGTTGGAACTGTTAAGTGTTGGGCAATCCCCTGACAGTTCGAGCATTAGGGGCCATTGTGACCCAAGAAAAGCCCAACGTTCTTTTTTTGATGGAGACTAAAAACCAGGAAGTGATACTTCAAAGGATACAAAAGAGGTTGAGATTTCCTAATAGTGTTATTGAAAATCCCATTGGCTTGGCTAACGGTTTAGCGGTGTTTTGGAATGAGGGGGTATCTTTGACAGTGGAATGGCATACTTCAACTTTTATTGACATGGTATGTACGAATAATGAAATCGACACTATAATGCACCTTACCTGTCTACATGCATCGGCTGTATTCCATCTCCGACGGATGTTATGGGATGACTTGAGACAAATCAGTCGTTTTAATATATTACTTTGGGTGTGTGTCGGTGATTTCAATGAAATAATTTATCCTTGGGAGAAAATAGGCAAAAGACCAGCAGACCAACATCTCATGCACACCTTTCGTGAACTGTTAAATGACTGTTCTTTGATGGATGTGGCAAGCAAAGGTTCCGCTTTCACATGGGTTAATAATAGAGATGGAGATGAATGTGTCAAAGAAAGGTTGGACAGGGTGCTTTGTACAATGGATTGGAGAATTACCTTTCCTGCAGTTGAAGCTTTCACCTTACCTGCTCTTGGATCATATCACAGCCCGATCCTTTTAACAACTGCACTAATTCTTGGCAAACGAAGGAAGACATTCAATTTTGAATCATTTTGGTTACAAGATCCAAAATGTCGCACTATCATTGCTGCGTCATGGTAGTCTTCCTAGGCTAGCGGTAAGAACCTACCTCAGAAGTTAAAGGCTATTTCAATAGCTCTTACTAGACGGAGTTGATCCAAGTTTTCCCATAGTCATAATCAAATCAATCTCTTCAAGCAACGGCTCCAAAACCTGATCAATCAACCAGATGGTCAGTATTGCTTGGAGGTCTCTCAAATAAAAGAGAAAATACAGTTCTTATGGCAACAGGAGGAACAATATTGGGCAATGCGTTCAAGGCTCAATTGGCTTAGATGGCGGGACAAAAACACCAAAATTTTCCATGCCATTAGTATCCAATGATGGCAGCGAAATCGCATAAGCATGTTACAAAATGAGCATGATCAATGGGTACGTGAACCTAGTATTTTGAAGGACATGACATCAGGTTTTTTTTTTCAGAATTTGTATAGGTCTGTGGGAAATCGCGACTATTGGCCTATTCTTGCGCAATGTCCATCCATGGTGATAGAGGATATGAATGCTGCTTTAATAAAGGAGATTACTCAAGAGGAAGTCCAAATGGTTGCTTTTCAAATGGGAGCATCCAAGGCTCCGGGACTCGATGGCTTAAATGGACAATTCTACCAATCCCACTGGGATATTTTAAAGGAAGATATCTTTCTTTCTATCAAAGATTTCTTCCATTCCGGAGTGATGTGGCCAGATTTCAATAGGACATTAATCTCTTTAATCCCAAAAACTCCTCATCCAAAAAGGTTAGACCAATACAGACCCATCAGCCTTTGTAATTTTATATACAAAATCATTTCAAAGGTTCTTGCGATTAGACTGAAGCCTTGTTTATCGGATTTGATTGTGAAGGAACAATGTGCTTTTGTCAATGGACGTCAAATCCAAGATAATGTTCTCGTTGTCCAAGAGGTTCTCCATCAGCTTAAGATTCGAAAGAGGAAAAAGAATTTTCAGGTTATCCTAAATCTTGACATGCTAAAGGCATATGATATGGTGGAATGGGACTTCCTAAAGGACTACCACACTCAACTCGGGTTTCATGCACAATGGGTTCAGTGGGTGATGCAGTGTATAACAACAGTTTCCCTTAGTGTCAAGTTCAATGACGAACCTCTACCCTACTTTCATCCAACTAGGGGCTTGAGACAAGGAGATCTTGTTTCTCCATACCTATTTATTCTAGTGGCAAACATCCTATCTACACTTATTACTCAAGCAGTGAATATGGGCAATATCAGAGGCATAACTTTAAACAGGTGGTGTCCTACTCTATCCCATCTCTTTTTCTCTGATGATGCTATATTTTTCTTAGATGGAAAACTCCTGGAATGCTAGAATTTAGCCAATAGTCTACACCAATATTGTCAAGCTACCGGACAAGAAGTGAACCACAACAAATCTGGTATCTTTTTTAGCAAAGCTTGTCCTCATAGCCTTTAGGTGAATCTAGCTAGAGAACTACGCGTCCCTGTGTTGGCCAAGGCTGTCAAATATCTTGGTATTCCCTCAGACTGGGGGAAATCTAAAAGAGAGATGTTTTCATGGATCCTGGGAAGGGTAAACTCTAAGCTGGAGGGTTGGAAAGAACAGCTAATCTCAAAAGGAGGTAAGGAAATTATGATTAAAACAGTCATCCAAGCAATCCCACAATATGCCATGTCAATTTTTAAAATTCCTCTGTCTCTATGCAAGTCTATTGAACAGAAAATTGCCAAATTCTGGTGGCAACCTAATCATAGTAAATCTAGTATTCACTGGAAGAAATGGGACACTTTTAAGGATAGAAAGGACCATGGAGGACTGGGTTTCCAGGATCTCATTGCGTTCAACAAAGCTTTACTGGGTAAACAAGCTTG
The DNA here is from genome assembly GCA_014182575.1 of Eucalyptus decipiens. Classification (NCBI taxonomy): domain Eukaryota; kingdom Viridiplantae; phylum Streptophyta; class Magnoliopsida; order Myrtales; family Myrtaceae; genus Eucalyptus; species Eucalyptus decipiens. The sequence continues at coordinate 25,170,680 of CM024613.1, forward strand.
GCGTATAACTCAAGAACCCCTTTCTTTATGGAGCAGACTCTTTAAAGGCTTATATTTTTATTCTGCAGATTTTTTGAAGGCTGATAAAGGGTCTAGACCCTCATGGGGATGGCAAAGTTTATTGCTAGGCCGGGATTCAATATTACACAATCTCCAATGGTTGGTAGGCGACGGACAATGGATCAATATTAGAGAGGATAAGTGGCTTTCTAGTGGAATTATTGGCGGACCAGCCCCCAGAGGCGAAGCAAAGCGGGTAGCGGACTTTATAATTCCAAACCAAAATGCATGGAGCGAATCCCTCCTTCGACAAAGCTTTGATGATTGGATTGTAAGTGAAATACTTTCATTACAGATTCGGCCTCCTTATACTATTGACAAACTTTTTTGGACAAGGCAACTAAATGGGAAGTATACGATAAAGAGTGGTTATAACTCTATAAGAGCACACACCCACAGAGATATATCTAGTACCGCTTCTTCATCTTACCAAACACCCAGAAAGCTATGGCATAATATTTGGCATATGCAGGGTCCCCCAAAGCTTTGCATATTCATGTGGTCTCTTTGCCAAAATCCTTGCCTACAAAGGAGAATCTTTTCCACAGACATGTCATCCTAGATCCAATTTGCCAAATGTGTACTGATTAGGTACTGGAAACTACTGAACACATATTCCTTTCATGTACTTGGACGAAAGCTCTATGGTCTCATCCACAAGTCAATTTAGCATCCCACCTTCATAGTTTTACTAGAATCGACAAATGCCTCGCAGAATTAAAAGAAAACAGGAATGCCTTACCTGTTTTGGAGACGGTGGCTTCTCTTATTTGGCAAATCTGGAAGAGCAGAAACAATTTTGTATTTCGCCAACAAAGCCCAAATGTTGAGCAGGTTGTACAATTGGCTCTTGCAAATGCCAGATCAACCTGCCTCTGCAATAGGGCGTCTATGAAACCGACACTGCAACCATCAGATCTTGCTCAAATGTGGCGTCCACCGGAGTCGGGAGTTATTAAAATCAACATAGATGGAGCTTACCCGATCTCACAAAACGAAGGAGCCGTAGCTTGTGTGTGCCGCAACTCTGTTGGCCACCTGCTCGATGGTTTTACCAGCACCATAACCGCATCTTCAGCACTAGAAACAAAGACACAAGCTTTGATTCTTATCCTTAAGTTTCTGCTGCAAAAAGGATGAACTACGATCGTCTCCTGCTGGAATCCGACTACTTGGTGATGGTGGATGCGATAAGAAACCCTAATTTGATTCCTTGGCAACAGAGAGCATTGTTTGAAGAAGCTATGGCATACTTGCCCTGTTTTCCCTTTCTTGAGGTCCAACACGTGATGGGCCGCCAACTTCATTGCCGATCGGGTTGCTAAGTCCCATGGGCTTTCTTTGCTCCCCTCAAATTGGGCTGTCTATCCTCCTCCTCACCTCTTGGATCTTTTGTATTCTGAAGCTTTGTACAGTGGTTGTTCATATGGGAGTTAATATATAACACCGCTGTTTTCGACCCAAAAAAAAATGGTTATTTGATTTGTTTGGAATTTGAGTTGAAATTTTTGGGTCCAATTGATTTGCTTTGAGATGAGTGTGTGCTCAACTGACCGAGAGAAATTCCCAAGTCTGAAAGCATAACCCTGATCAAGAGAAATGGACCAATTGCAAGATTGCAAGATTCACTGCGTTGTAAAGAGGGCTAAAAGCATAGCGTGGCCATAACTTGGCCATCATAATCTGGTCACTCAATGAATAGCAAGCTTGCAAGTTTGAATTTTGCCTTGTTTTTAAAATTTTTAGCTGCAAAGTAATGAACCCGTGAGGGACAAATTCAAATTTGATCATTAAGGTCAAAGGAAACACATTATTTGCACAGCATATGGTTTTGTTGCCGTGAAACGATCACCACAACAGCAACAAAAACCACATTCATTCCATTGTTTCAATACAATTGCTAAGTAAAAAGACAAGGAAAAAACATGTCAGCGACACCACCACCACCACAAATCATCATAATTTATCTTTTTGGCTTACTACTGAGGCTACTTAGTTGATCATCTGGCAGTCATTCAAAATCGTCATAAAAGAAAAATTTGCGTTCAGACAGCATTTTACTTTCATAGCTCTGTGGACATTGACAATGTAATTTCCTAGCCTCCAAGAAATCAGCTACAATTGCACTGTAGCAAGCGAAAAAAAGTGAAGCAGATTTTTCTGAGAAGAATCTTCATAGGAGAGAAATGAGAAGGACATCCATACTTAACACATTGCTTTAGAACATTTTATAGATGATTGATTACAAATTCAGTTCATAGGTCACAATGGCAAGCACTAGACCGAATGAACTTACTGCAACTTCTTTTGCAGTGACTTGTTGGCACTTAATTGTCTCCAACAGGCATATGTAATATCGTAATCATACATTTGGTGAGCTCCACTGCACTTAACATGGCGCTTCAAGACCCTGTGATAGATTTATCAGGTCTTTGCTAGAACATGACATGCTCTTTCTTGACATGCATTACTAGCTTTGCAAATCCATCACCTACACAAAGGTCCAGCGAAGAGATATTTGAGTGATCGGCACAATCGGCTAAGGGCCAATCTATAGATTGACTTTACGAAACGTGTGTATAGTTCTATACATGAAAACTGCCCCCTATAGGACAGACAATTACACTGTCTTACTAGGACGAGGTATTTATCTTTGAAGACCAAAACTGAAACGATTGCTAGGTAGGACAGGAAGAAAATTCAGGATTTTTCTTAGCGGATGCGAACTCAACAGCCAAGATAATTCGGTTTCTTTAAAGCAGATAAGAGATAGATCTTTTTTACTTTAGCGGTTAAGAACATTAGATAGACCAAAACTTCTATTTAGAATTAACAGAATTTGCAATGTTTCAAAATGAGGTGAGCAAAACTGACTTTTCTGGTAAGTTTTTGCAAAAATAAAGACAACAAGAACGACTTAAAAGGAAATAGAGACTATAATGACTTATGTGCATCACATTAACACATTCCCTCTATTTGCAGTAGACATCAAATCATACTAAACACCTCGGGAATAAAAGATGCAAAAACAGTTTTCATACCTTTAATAGATAAAGAGAAGCACCACGCTAAACTTGTAAGCTCCTATCAAGATTTTCACTAGGGTAGATGCACACAAGTGGTAACGCATCAATACTCAAAAATTGAAACCAAGTTTCATAAACGTAAATTACTGAGATAGTACCGAGTTGCTGTGCGTGAACATATCTCTTGGCTCGGCCTCCCTTCAGGCCATGCTTTTTCCCGAAAGAACATCACCAGAGAATACTATGCCGAGCCTTTATGTAAAGCAGAGATCATGGAAAACTGTCAAACAGCTTATCTCTCATCTCTTTGGTTCAGTAGTCTCTCCTCTAACTCTAATGCACATATATTCTCACATAAAGAGTGTTTACTGAATGATAAGGGTGAGGGACAGTCTCATTGAGCCAGTGATACAAAGAGCAATAGAGAAGAAGTGCTTGAGCTTTGAATCATCGCTATTCCACATCAAGAACGATAGATTACAAATCAGACACGTAAATCTCTCTACTTAATTATATATGTGTTCTTGATTCTAGTTATAGAGATGTGCTTTGGCGGCTTACAAAGCTGGGTTAATGGGTCTATCGATGGGTGAAGTTTCTAAGTGATGATGGGTTCTATAGGCTTCTATTGACTATACTTCCTCTTGAAGTATTGTTAGGAAAGTCCAATGTGTAATGTGCCTCTCAGTTAGACATCGTTAGAAAAGAAATAAATAAATGAACCAAGGTTCATGTGCTAATGGTGCATGCAGCTCGCATATTCACCAAGATTTCGGTTATAAATTTTAGCTAATTTGCATTACTATATCTTTGAAATTTCACATGATACAACCCCTTCAAGTTAAACAAGTTTCTTCCATTGAATCTTTGCCGAGAATAAAGTGGCGTACTTCGCAAATGATATCTTTCTGGTTAGAATTTTGAAGAGGAAAACTTAGAAAACGAAAATATTCACTTACTTTATGAACCTGTTTTCAATTTCACAAGTAGGTCCATTTATTTGTGGGTATTTTACTAAGAAAATCATCATTTTCCACATTCAAATTGTAGAGTATGTTATCAACAAAATATTTGCTTTACAAGTGAGAACGTTTATTCATCAGTAGCTTAAAAAAAGAATAATAATATTACACGTTCAACTTGCATAGCTCATTATCCATAAAATTTCAACTCTACGAGTGGGCTCATATATTGATCAAACGTACCACCAAAATAATTACTTTATTACTTTCAAATCCCATAGTATATTATCAATTGCTTTAGATTGCAAAAGAGAATGAGCTATCAAAGAAATAATAATTTTATAATTTTTAATTTCTATACGATTCCAATTCATTTCAAGATTCACAAATGGGCTCATATGTTCATCACATTTACCGCTGGTTCATGTGGGCCTTGTTGGAAATCACACGATTTTGATGGCTTTCGTGGATTGGACGTGTATGCACCTAATCATTTAATAATCGCTTGTCCTAACTTCTTCCTTTACCAGGCTGCTTTCGACAATTCTAGACTGGCCAGCCACATATTGGTATGGTGTAAGGGTGATCAATTTTAGAATAGATATACCTCAAACAAGGAACTCAAATCTATCTTGTTAGAGTTAGTTCCAGTTTTAAGATCGGAAATTGAGCAGGTTGACTCTAGGATCGGTATGGAACCCAACCGATTGGTTCTAGGCCGAATCAAGGTCAACTTACGAAACCGGTCTACCTTTTCCCAATTTTATTTTTTATTTCATTGCTGAATTATATGCATATTTTTGGAGTTAAGGGCATCACAAGTTTTCCATAACTTTCATACGACATTCATTTTTTTTTTTTTTCAATCACTTGAATGACATGACTTCTAAAAATATTAACTTGAATATCACAACTTTAATAAACCATTCACTCACCCGACATGGCATAATACTTGCAGTTACCATTCCTAAAATAATTATACATCTCAAGTAATTGATTGAAAAATCATATGTCACCCAATTGGTCAAAAAAAAATTATGACACTCAAATATGCTCTATATAAAAGTTGTGGCACCTATAATATCATTTTCTCCATATTTTTGCTAAAATTCCCAATTGGGAAACCATAATGAGCTGCTTATGCTAAAATGTTTAGCTTCATTGTCTTTGCAAAATATTTTAACTAAGAGCCTTGTGCAATCTGGTTTTGAAACGGTTCAAATCTGATTCTACGGAGAGCAAGCCTTGAAACCCGTTCAAAACTAGTTCAACTCAAGAGTCAGAAACTAAGGGTACGTTTGGTAACGTTTCTATTCAAAAATTGTTCTAGAGAACAGAAATAGAAAAAACTATTTTTGTTCTGGGGAACAATTTTTTAACAGAAGAACACATTTGGTTAACTTGATCCTGGAATAGAAAAAGAACAAGTTCACGCTTGGTAAACTTGTATAATTTTTTTGTTTATTTTAATATATATTTTTATTTTTTTTATTTTTCCTTTTTCCTTTTTTTCTTCATTTTGGCCGGTCACCGGCCTCGGCCATGGCCGGCGACCGGCCAACAAGGGCTGGTGGCCTCACCCGGCCACGGCGAGGCTCGCCAACCCCGATGAGGCCAAGCTGGTCGTGGTTGGGCGAGCTTGGCCTCACCAGGGCTACCGACGCTCTGGTGAGGTCGTCGGTCCTAGAGGGCATTGCCGGCCCTCGACGGTCGGTCGTCGGCAACCATGGCCGAGGCCGGTGACCGACCAAAGAAAAATGGAGAAGAAAAGAAATAGAAGAAAAAAATAGGAGAGAAAAAATTTGTTTCTTGGAAGTGTTCTAGGAACAAGAAACAAGTGTTTTTTGTTTCTTGTTTCTTTTCCAAATTTCTTCTCAGGAATAAAAATATATTTAGAACAAAAACGCAAACAAACACGTTTCTGTTCTTTTTTTGTTACCCAAAAAAAAAAAAAAAAAAAAGGAATTGTGTTCATGAACAAAAAAAATGAACACAAACAAACACACTCTAAACAATTCAAGGCCGGGTAAAGCCGGTTCGGTTCGCTTGTCAAATAAAACCAGTTCTATTGCTCATCCCTAGTGTGTTTTGATTATTTAGTCGCTATCCCAAGTTTTCTTCGAAATGGAGCCAAAATGTCGAACCAAAATGACCTTTCCAACATCCTTCGAACAAAGTTTATCATTTTCCGGCCATGTCATCGTCCGGCTCATCGATTCCTCCGAAAGAAACAACAAATGCCAAATCCAATCAAACATTTTTACTTCATAAGAATACCCTTTATTGTTATTTTCCCGGTTGCCATTTCCTTTCTTCTTTGCTCCCCAGAAAGAGCCATGCAATTAGTCATCTTCTTGAGCTCTCTGTTTCTGTTTCTTGTTCTCCGGTCTCTTGCCAAGTTATTGCACAAGCTATGGTGGAACCCGCTCAGAATACAGAGGATGATGGCCCAACAGGAAATCACCGGCCCTCCCTACAGGTTCCTCCATGGAAGCACCAAGGAAACAATCAAGATGCATATGGAAGCCAGGAACACACCCATGAGCAATCTCTCTCATGACATATTCCCTAAGATTCAGCCTAAAATTAACACATGGATAGGCACATATGGTAAATACTAAAAAAACTTTGCTTTATTAGTGTTGTGAAATATAAAATTTGGGCTTTCGTGCAACTTCGTAGGGAGAAATTACTTGAGTTGGCTCGGACCTCAAGCTCAGCTAGTCGTCACAGAGCCAGAGCTGGTTAAGGAGGTGTTGCTCAATAGAGATAAAACATACCCGAAAACAGGAAACAGGGGCTTCCCCAAGAAGCTTCTAGGAGATGGGCTCGCGAGCACACCAGATGGCGAGAAATGGGCGAAGAAGCGCAAACTTGCCAACCGTGCTTTCCATGGGGAAAGTTTGAAGGTAGTTGAACTCGATGAAAAGATAAAATTGTGTGAGTTGAAGTTTTACTATTTATTTCCGGAAAATTTTGAAATTGCAGAATATGGCACCAGCAATGGTGGACAGTGTTCACACAATGCTAGAAAAATGGAAGAATCAAGAAGGGAAAGAGATCGAGGTGTTCGGAGACTTCAAGGTATTGACATCTGAAGTGATTTCAAGAACTGCGTTTGGAAGCAGCTACATCGAAGGAAGGAATATTTTTCAGATGTTGACAGGATTGGCTTTGTTAACATCCAGAAATGCTTTCACTATAAGGTTACCAGGACTAAGGTATTAAACGTTTCCTGGGAAAAAAATTTCTTTTGCCTATTATAGGATGCAGAAGCCGGGAAAGTCCAGTGAGCATAGGTCAGGTCACTTTTAGATTGAACTTTAGCTTTTTTAATATGATAATTCTAACGAAATTTTCCAGTTGAGTAAATATATTTGAAGGAGATAATTTTTTTTTTTGATAACCATTCTTATTCCTATAATTACTGATGTAAGATCACACTTAGCAAGCTGAAAATTTCTGATGATGGAGACAACAACTTGTTCATTGTGCAAATACAAACTTCAAGCCTTAATGGACTAAGGCATTTTACACCTTAGAATCAGAGTTTCAATTAGGCCTGAAAAACTATGAAATTTATTCTGAATCCTGCTGACAGTAAGCTTTGGAAGACGGTGGATGAAGTTGAAGCGGAGAAACTTGAGAAAGGCATATGCGATTCCATTGTGCAAATGATCAAGAGAAGAGAGAAGAAGGTGATGGCTGGTGAAGTAGATGGCTTTGGGAATGATTTCTTAGGACAACTTGTGAAGGCTTTGCACGATGCGGACAAGAGCAAAAAAATCACAGTCGATAATCTGGTGGATGAGTGCAAGACATTCTATGTTGCCGGACACGAAACCGCCAATTCACTGATGACATGGATGTTATTCCTCCTAGCAATTTATCCAGAGTGGCAAGAGGAAGCAAGAATGGAGGTTCTTAATGTATTTGGGAACAAAGACCCTATTTTTGATGGACTTGGAAAACTAAAGAAGGTATACAAAACGATTTGAGTCTTGGTCTCGGTCGACCTTTTTTGGTTCTCTTGAATTATAAGTTAGACGTGATGCCTAACTAATTATGTTCCCCTTTTCATGTGCAGATTAGCATGATCATAAATGAAACTCTGCGGTTGTACCCCCCCGTAGTTGGTTTGACTCGAAAAGTTGGCAAGAAACAGAGGTTAGGGAGGCTTGCTCTTCCTGCTGATATTCAAATCTTTGTACCAATTCCTAAGCTTCACAGTGACCCTGAAATCTGGGGGGAAGATGTGCATCAATTCAAACCAGAGCGATTCTCAGAAGGTGTAGCTAAAGCTACCAACAACAATGCGGTTGTGTTCATCCCCTTCGGCTTTGGACCTCGATCTTGCGTCGGGATGAGCTTCGTGATGACTGAAGCGAAAGTCGCCCTTTCGATGATTCTCCAACGCTACACCTTTGAGTTGTCCCCAGCGTATTTCCATTCCCCAGTTCATATCATCATTAACCAACCGCAACATGGACTTCAAATCAGATTTCATCCTCTGCAGTAGTTCATCAACATATGATGTTCAGTTGCAAATGTGCATAAATGCCTCCACAGATCAATTTGACAATGGCTTGTGAATTCTTGGTTCCAGAGGCTTGTGCTATGTATAAAGGAATAAAGAACATCTTTCTCTTAATATGCATTGTATTTTCTCAGTATATGATGTATTTGGTTTGCCAAGACTCTTCATGATGTAAAATCTTGTGTCCTAGTTCTCGTAAGTCGTCATATTTTAGGCATGTACGTCCTATATGTGTGGTTCTGTGTGGTCGAACATTTATTGAACAAGGCAAAAAATGAATGTCTAGTGATTGGCTGGATGACAAGAAATATCAAATTCAATCGTCTTTCTTAACCTGCTCTATAGACTATGTAAACCAAGTTTATTTTAACCATTGATGACGTGAGCTCTATCATAGGACCATATAATTAATGGTTTAGATGATAAATAAACTGCAGCTAGTCCCTCGTGAGAGAGAGAGAGAGAGAGAGAGCGAGAGGAATTAGCGGACAACGAAGGTGATGACAAACGTGATGCGTTCAGGCCACCTCAGGTTAACAAAGTCATGACAGCGTCGTGAAGAAGGTGGCAATAGAACGCTATGTGCTCGAGGAAGGAAAATGGAGAAAAGGGGAAACATCAGCTGACATGATAATAATTAGTTTAAGGTGTGAATTTATCAGAGGGCTCCAATCCATAGAAGATTCAATATTAATGATGTCGATGTTGATAAAATAATGGAGGTCCGTGTTAGAATATTTCACCAGACTGAGCTAAGGGCGACTGTACCCATTCATCTTCAAGTGGCACCGCCACCAAGTGCCATTACAAAATGTCCCCAACCAATCTTTGATTCCTAAGATGTTGATATTCTATCAAACTCGACGAGTAGATCAATCCAATGTTCTCCAAACTCAACCACTAATTTTCTTGAGATGAAAGTTCATGAAAATTCTCATCCAGAGCGTTCAGAAATGTAGGTTTTTCAGGAATTTCGAGACACTGTACATCTTTTCAGTGGTAAAAAGAGACATGAAGTGATCTTGAAAGAGATCAGTAATGAGCTCTTCCTATCCTTTGCCCATCGTTCAAGAGTCTAAGAGTGGTATTATATCCTCTCCTGGCAATGGTTATTGTGTGAAAAAATTGGTATTTTTCTAGATCAACAGGAATTTGCAGGCCTGGAACCTTTTCCGAATCTCTTTTTGTTATGGAACACGTTACCAAATTTGGTCCTGTTCCTATCTTTAACCTCTTTTATAATAGTATCTATGGCTCTTTGCAAATCAATGTTTCCAACATTACAGATGTCTTACTAGACTTTTGGATCTTTAGCTTACAATCTGCGAGCAAGATCAGGGTTTTTATTTGTTAGAAAGCCCAACTAAAGAATTTTAAATGACCATGTCTATAGAATAAACTCATGAAGAGTAGGTCCATACATGCGAAATCAATTGGGCAGGGTTAACTAAATTACCATGTTAGATAGTCCAATTCAAAAGTTAGCTTATAGATGAAAATACCACTTGTATACTAATATGGACGATTTTTTTTTTTTTTTTTGGTGTGAAAAACACATGGACTTTTAGTAACCAAATATCTCATGACTAAAAGTACAAAGTTCTTTGTGTCAACTATTCAACAACGAAACATGCTGACACTAAAAGTAAATATTTTTATTGCCATGACGCTCTAGCTAAGAAATTTCATGGCCCAAAGTATAAAGTGTTTTTGGAGTATTTCGTCAGTTTCAATCATGCCACGAAGGACGATCAGTATCCATGTCAATAATTTCCAACCAAAATTAACTGGAAGGCCTACACTAGTAAATTGTCAAAAGATTTATGACTAAATTGACTAAATTAAAATGTGTATGATTGAATTGACTCGGGTACAATAAAATTATGCCTTTTTTGGCAATTTTTCTAGTTTTTCTAGGCCTCATTTCATTTGCCACGAAGTTCTACATCACTGGAGTTACAATTATCTATAGAATTTTCGTCACCAATGGAGAAAGCATTTTGTGCATTATTGATCCTAACTCTTATATAGATGTGGTATCACTAAGTCAATAATCTCCTTATAATTTCTTTGACAATCACCAAATCTTTAATGTTACAATTTTAGAAGATATATGATTGGCTCGACATTGGTATGATACATTACTCATAAATGAGTCGTTGAAACACGCGGAAGTTCTTTTATAAACTTAATCTCCAGTACCAAAATTTTAAAAAACGAAGATACATTACAATCTGATAATGCCAGTATGAACACTTAGAGAGGGGGGTGAATAGGTGTTTAAAGAAATTTCGATAAATAAATGAGGAATAAAATAAATTTCAAACAAAGTTTGAGTAATGAATAGAGTCTAATAAACAAGCCATTAGACTTCTGGTGAATGTTGAGAATCAGATAAGAGATTGAACTAATTTTTGAAATACCTACAAGAATGCAATACATTTAAATAAGAAGAATTAAAGGAAGAAAAGATTGCACATATCAAGCTTACATTCAATCTCACACATTGACAGCCTTCTGGCTGGGATTTACTATAGCATTATTAGAGAAGTACAATTTATGAGTGCAAAAACTTAGTGGAAGATCCCTTTTCATTCACTAAGTCACTCTTTTTTGTGATTTTCCCTCTTGAATACAATTTATAAAGATTGCCGAAGATGAACAAGTAGTTGAAAAGATTTCAGACTTTGGAATTCCAATTTTCACATCCACACTTCAAATAGACTGAATGACCTTCTTAACCCAAGGGGTTCTGCAAGCAACTGAAAGTCATAAATGGTTCATCTTTGTCAAACTCACGCTTCGACTTTATACATAAGTACTAACTTATTGAATTAGACACATTCACAATGATCAAACTCGTTGATCTCACATCAATATTATTATTTGGGTTGATTTTCATATAAGATAACATAATGTGGGAAAAATAGATGGATGCTTGGTAACAAAATTTTTTTTTTTTTTTTTTTTTTAGCGATGAAACAATTAAGGGAATATCACTCCTTACACCAAGCTCTTTAAGATTTTACATGTGATACTTGAAAGTCAAACTATTCACCCTAAAGAAGGCCTAAGTTATTTTCCTCTATCTTTTCCATTGAAGATTTGCTTTGCAAATTGGAATTTCATGGGACAACATAGAACCTTCGCAAAGTTCACTGCCTTCAAGGATAGTGATTCAGGAGGAGAATGGGCCATGAACGTGGTAAGGGGCTATGGTGGAGTGTCGCCAACCACGTCGCCCTCCATTAGACTTTGAAACTTATTTTCCTCTCAATAGTGTCCTCAGGCAATCTCATAACGCTAAATCTGCCCAGAGTGAGACACACAATCTGCAATTAGTGATGGAAAGTTACAACAATTATCCAAATCAAAACTAGGAACGATATTTAATTGGATTAAGACAAGAATAATTAAGCTAAAAACATGTTACTCTTGGACATCCATACCCTCAGAAGACGAAGTCGAAAAGCTTATTCCAATAAATCATTAATCCAACTTTTCAGGGTTAGAGCACGTGATGATGCATCTCGTACTGAATTTGGATGTGCTTTTCATGTGTGGATCATAATCTTTAAAGAAATAAATGATAACAATTTAGATGCATCAATAGGTTTTTGGACAAAAGGACTGTAGACGTCAACAGAACAACTTCACCATTTGTTTGTAGAGATGGTCGTATACGAGGGAAGTGGTAAGATTATGGCTCAAGCAGAATAAGATATTGAAGCTTGAAGTATCAAAGGATCATAGCTGTATAAATAGGAAAATATTTAGTCATTCTCATTATTGGTGGATACACCTGCATATTTTGCATACAATACATTCTCGTATTGGGAAATGTGATAAATTGTAGGTTAGGTAGGAATTGTATAATCCACTAGTGAAATATTTTTCTGGTAGATCACTGATCTGATACTTATGTACATGTAAGGCTGTATTATGTGAGACATGGTTATGTGATGCATGTCAAAAGAGGTTTTCAAATCAGATTAAAAGAAAAAAGGTTTTCAAAGATGAGGCATCACAAAGGTCTTGCTTCGAAGCACGTGAAGGACCAGAAAGAAAGAAGAAACTCACTCAGCTAAGGCATGGCACGGCGAGATATGAAAGGCTCTATAAATAGGTAAATACTTAGTCATGCTCATTACTGTTGTGGATAGACTCGCACAATTTGCATTTAATGCGTTGCCATAGTAAGAAATATTATCAACGGCAAGGTTTGTTAGAATGGATTTTTCTAGGAATGCAACCAAATACACCCCGTCCATAATTACTTAATTATTTAAGAAATGAAAAATCTAGACTGTTAGATTTTCGATGATTTTGATGAATGGAAACGTCAACGACAATATCACAATAGTGAAAGTACCTATTACTTGTTCCTAATTAAACTATTTACTAATGAAAGTTATAATTTGTGATATTGGGCTCACATCTGTTTCCTATTATAAATTAAAGTAGCTGCACTTACCATTGATAGAAAAGATCTCCAACAACAGTAAAACTAGTTCATCTAGCATAAATTTTGTTCGACATGTCTCTGGACGAGAGAATTAACATTGTCTGAGCAAGTAAACAAGCAAATGCAAAGAAATATTATTGTCTATATAATTAACCATTAGGTAAATAAGAGCGTTTGACATGTAAATTATATTTTCCATATATCAACGATTGTTTTTTAAAGAAAATATGCAACTCTTATATGAATTAATACAACATTTTACAGAAAAAAAAAATATTATTCTTAACAAGAAGGCATAGCTTTGTCAATTAACTTTGAGACGCATTAGTTTATAAAAATTGATTTCAAACATTTATCTCATGGCTATTGCATCCAGACATAAGATAAAGGTACATTTTAAAGAAGATCGGAAACACCTTATACGACGACCACTAGGGACGATAGAGTTGGATTTAGATTGTGATTGCAACTTTGGGTGGATGGTGGATGATCCTAAAAATTGATCTACATGTTAGTATACCGGGTGATTTTGACATGCCCGGGATTTGATCATACACTTTAAAAGCACAATAGGCCATTGTCCAAGTTTTAATTTGCATAGATCATCCTTACATTCTGCTTAGAAGCCGAATTCGTCATCGGTGAATCCGACCCTTAATAAAATATGTCGTCGTTTCATCACGTTGTGTTCATTTCCTCCACCAGACCTCTTCTGCAATTTTTAACTAGAGACATCATTGCTTCAAGACCTCGGGCCTTGCAACCAGAATTTCGGCCGACGTAGGCCCAAAAGCCAACCACCGCCACCAATCCGATCTGACTCGTTGCAATTAAAACCCAATCGGACTTTTGCGGCTCAATCCAAGCCCGCTAAGCCTAATTTCTTGGCCCATCAAACTTCCTAACTTAACCTACGCCTAAAATAGTACAAAAAGGAGGGCCAAGGCGGACTCGGGCCCGGAGAACCAGGCCCGGCCCGGGGCCACTCTCCTTCCTCTTTCCCTCCATTCTCTAGTCAAATATGCTCATGGGAGACGAAACATGCATGGGTCATCTCTTCTCTCTCTTCTTTAAGGAATCCACTCGCTCTCTGATTCCCTCTCTAACCGAGACAAAAGCACTTGAGTTCTCCCCACTTTTGGCCGTCTCTTCATCCTTGCCATGACCATTCTTCATCTCATTTTCGCTCTCGATCGCACAAACTCCATCATCTCCCCTCCACCTTCATCTTCCGGTCCGATCATCTTCATCATCACCAGCCAATTTTCTCATCTCTCCCCCTCGTCTCGTCATTCTCAGTTCCATCACTGCCATCCTAGGCAACTCTCTCTTGGCTCCCCATCCTCACCCACGCCCACTTTCAACTCTCGACCCTCTCCTTAATCCCAAGGCCAAGAGTTCTCCTCGATTCCTCCAGCGTCACTTTGTCTCGTCCTCACTCAAGGTAGGAAGCCCCTCTTATTTATGCATAGTTCGCCAAGGATACCGTGATAAAATCGAAAAAGTCAAGGTACGATTGCTCGCCTCACACTCACTGGGAAACGAACCATACACTGATTATGGCATTTCATCATCATAGCATGTTAATGCAGCATTATAGTTAGGATTTGCACCATGTTATCCACGAGATGACATATTTTTTTTAGCATGTAGTGGGTTGATTTGAAGCCCTCGTTGTTTTTAGCTTAGTACAAGTTTCAAGTTCAAAATCGCATGTTTAAATAATATTATGCTAGAATTTGTGTTGCCCTTGTCTACTTGTGGTTAATCGACGTGTTTGTTGCTATTACAATGTATAATCATGCTCTTTTTTCAATAGATAACACAAAAAACTGATAAACGAAGAAGCACAATTATGCGTTTTTGTGATAAGTTGGAATTTTAGTGATAAATCACATCTTTTGAATAATTAAGGTCATAATTATGTATATGTTATTTTAATTCAAGACATGATGCCTTCGGCATATTTTGTGTAATATAGGTGTTGGGATATTACTTTAGGAGAAAGTTTTTTTTTTCAGATTGCATGAATATCAGTTAGTCTTATTTAGGGAGCATGGATTATTTGGTGGGAGACATATGCATGTTAGTTTAAGGTATAGGTCAACTGTGTATTAATGACGTGGCATTATAGTTAGGTTTTGTATTATGTTATCCATGAAGTAACCCATATACGTTTAGCATGTAGTTAGGTTGATTTGGAGCACTCGTTCGTGTTGGTAATGGAGTAC
Source organism: Eucalyptus decipiens (assembly GCA_014182575.1). Taxonomy (NCBI): domain Eukaryota; kingdom Viridiplantae; phylum Streptophyta; class Magnoliopsida; order Myrtales; family Myrtaceae; genus Eucalyptus; species Eucalyptus decipiens. The sequence continues at coordinate 25,185,961 of CM024613.1, forward strand.
TACACATCATATTAGGCCTTAGGATTGCATTGGGCCACGACCATACCTTCGAGCCGAAAGCGAGCACCAAGAGCCTGCTGTGCGGCGCGTTAAGGGTACTGGACAGCGGAGTCCGCAATTCGTTCCGATCCATTTGAGGGTCCTGGGGGTCGTCGTTAATACCTTGTCATGTCATCCGTGGCATTTTCGGTTGCAATTGGGCCAACTAAGAGCCCAAATGATTCCTCGAAGACCGCTCTCCAGCCGCTAAACTGCGCTGAACAATGGGCCTCGAGTCCTTTTATGGCTCGGATAATAGTACTGGTAGTCCCAAGAAGTCCCTTCAAGTTTAGGTCTTCGTTTTACAGAAAATATCACATTTCCAAAAGATATTTTCTAGGAACTCATTTTCTTGGATAATTACTATATTTTTTAGTATTCGGCTGAAATTTGAAATTTAAATGGAAAATATTTTTCATTGTTCATTATCTAAATTGAATTTTTGGGAAAAATTACCAAGAAAAATAAATTTTAATATTTTTAATTGACCAAAAAACTTAATTTTAATTTTATATATTTTAAAAAAAATTGAATTTTTTATAATTTTAATTTTTAAAAATCGAATTTTCTTTTTCTTTTCCTCCCTCCTTCTTCCTCCTCCTTCCTCCACTGCCATGTGCCTCGATGTGGCCAGTTTGCCTGGCGATCAACTAAGACGCAATCGCTAGATTCAACGACCTTGAGGCTAGGTGAAACTCGCCGGCCAAGCGACGCGGCTCGCTTGGACCGATTGAGTCTCAAGCTCGCTGGCCTCGATGAAGCTCGAGCTCGCCTAGATTGGGCCATGGCAAAGCTCGATCTCGAGCCTTGCCCTCGCCGATTTGGCCTTGAGTGAGGCCGGAGTTGGCTTGTGGCCGGTCACTAGCCGCATCGTGGCTACGGCCAAGGAAGAAGAAAAGAAAAGAATAAAAAACTCAACCTAAAAAAAAAACATAAAAATACAAAGGAAGAGGGAAAACAAAGAAAAAAATAATTTGAATAAAAAAAAGAAAAAACAAATGAGGAGAAGGAAGTGGGGGCTAATAGGAGTGTGAGATAAAAGAGATCAAGTGAGGAAAATATATTCCACTTTTTAAAAGAGGAAAATATATTCCACTACATTTTCCCTTAATTTAGAAGATTTTTTTCCCATCATGAAAAATGTTTTTCCCAATTAATTCATTTTCCATAAAACAAACGCCGGAAAATTCGATAATATTTTTCGGAAGTTATTTTTTGTGAAACGAAAGGCTTAATATAAGCTTCAAGTTCAAAGTCGCATGTTTTTGGTAATATTATAATAGAATTTTGTTGTTGAATGAAGAGCATCCACATATATGATTTGAATGATATACACATCGGCATCAGCAAAGGAAAAGGAACGGCAGAAACAGACCCAGCTCACTCTGCGAAAGCAAGAGATGAGAATCTGGGAGTTGTTGGCAAAATGACGTAAATTAGGATGAACATCACATTAGGAACTCAGTTGCAGATGTATTTGTAGCTAAATCTGCCATGATTAATATTTGGTCCACAAGTTCGATTCCTGCTTCCTAGCAACAGAAATCGATTGAATGCATAATTGGTCAGATATTTTACTCCTAAACAATTAGGGGCAAAAGTAGGTCTAAAGGATATCAATTGCATTTACCCACCATGTTCACCAATTTGTCGCTTTTTTTCCCCTTCCACACCAAAACTTCAGTGAAATAACAATTCTCGAGAGGAGAAATGACCGGACCCAAGTTATAGAATGGCTATAATATTTCTCATGGACCTGAGTTTATCAGTGTGCCTGAGCAGAGGCGCATGTGCATGTGCATGTCAGTGTGCACACATGTTTGCATGCCTTAGAATATAAATCATCCATTCACAATAATTCACCTGAAAATTTATAGATAAGCAGTGCGGCTGATATTTTAAATAAATTAAATTACAATAGTTAAAATACTCCCAAGGAAAGAAAGATAAGACATATGCTTGAAATAATCGAACAGGGACCTTCCTAGTGACTATTGAAGATATTATTAATCCTTGGATGTCGCCGTTGATGCTGAAACGTCTCATTTACGTTATATCTAAATTTCTATCACGCTAATGTAATATACAGAATCATTGATGACCTAAAGTGTAATAACCTGGACAAGGAGAAAAATAGGAAATAGCTAAAGACAATATGCTTACCAGTAGGTCAAAGGCAAGGATGAAGTTGTTGTTTTTAAGACTACAAGAGATGAAACAAAACTAAATTTGTCAAACGAGGCCAAAGAATAGAGAACTAGCATCCATTGAGAATATTACCTGAGAGCTTTGATACTGCAAGATTGCCATCAAAAGGTGAGATATGCAGGTGTCTAACAACCTTGATACTGGAAGGGTGTATGATATCTTCAGTTTCATGGGGAAATATCAAGCTCATCTGCACATTTACTCATGAAAAATGAAGTTGGTATTTATGCTAAACAAACCCACTACTCATGCCAAAGTCCAGGAATGTCACCTTTGTGAGCGCATCCCTTATCCCTATACTGGAGAGCCTTTGTGCAATAACCAACATTTGACTTGAACACATAGATCAAATAGACGTGCACCCTTCACTTGCAGCTCGGTCTGTAAAATACCAATGTGAAGGATAATATTCCATACAAAATCATAACTTTTGGAAAAATGAATATATTATGTGTTAAAAGTTTCGTGCGTATACAGCTCCACAAGGCATTGCATTGCTAGTCTCAAACCACGAAACTTGTCTAATGAGTAGTAACAAGACAGAAAAATACCACAGGCACTATTACCCATATCAGCAATTTCAGAGCAGATAATGAAAGGACTCAATAGCACTTATCATTTAATTCTAGGTTGAGTCTAGTTTAGTTCTCTTGACTTGTACCCCTTTTTTTAATTTCATCATCCTCTTTCTCTTGCAATCGATTCCTCCAACTTGCTTGATTTCTGAATTTGATGCTTTTGTGACCTACCATTACCCGCTTCTTTAAATGTTGAGTGACCGTGCTAATTGGACTCACTTAGATGATGTGACCGAACACATGAATCATAAAGTGAAGTCTAATTTTTCTGCTTCTCTCTTTCTCTTTTTCAAATCAGCTCTTAATATGGAAGATTGCCAGATTGCAATAAAAACATTTTAAAGAAACAAGTAACAATAGGTGACAGAAGGATCAAATTGCAACTAAATATATCAAGTAAGTTAAGATACTCAATTTAAAGAAAAGTTCGAAAGACAATCAAAATTTCACTGACCCCACAATATGAGTTACGAATGAAGAATTTGCCATCCAACAAAGTCTTTCAAAGTATTAGAAAAAAAAATGTATGGATTTGATAGATGACAAAAGCTCAATTCCAACAGAACCAAGTGCAAACAATTCAGCTATCCATGATTTGACTCGATCTTATCAATTTTCGAATCTAGTAGTGGTATGTTCTCTTTTTTAGAAAAAAAAAAAAAAAATCAACTATAAGGCACTAAGGGGGTGCGAACCCATGTGGAAAAAGAGCTCAAAAACTTAAAAGCCATATACAAACAACCCTCAAAACCATCAAGGAGTTCAAATACAAGATGATTATGGACTATGTCAAACAAGGCAGTTACGTCCATGCACAAGTCTCCACTACACCAAATGCATATACTTTCAAGCCAATTTTCAATGTAAATAGAAATGAAAGATTGTTCTCCATCATATCTCTCTTGTTTTGCTCAATTAAAATCAAATGTCTCGAGTTTAAGCTATGTACGATATCCATCCCTCCATATTTTGTAGTGTAGCCATTGAACAATCCTCCTTTTTTTTTTTTTTTTTTTTTTTTTTTTTTTTGTAGAAAGCATCCTTATTTTGCAAGGATCCTCTTTATTTTATAGAATAGTCCTCCTTGTTAGGGACCTATTGGATATAGTAAATCCTCTCCCTATATTGCCAAAGGTCATCTTTAGGAAATGAAAAAAAAAATGCCAAAAAAAAAAAATTACTTAATTTTATATAACATTATCCACTTTTTCCTTTTTTTTTAGGCCAAGCAAGTCAATTTCAATTATAAAGTCCATTACACTTATTATTTCTCGTCATTCTTATCTCATAATTATATATATATATATATATATATATATATATATATTAAGAAAATACATTAAAAAAAAGAGAAGATAATAAGGCAGATAATTTTTATTTATTTTTTAAAATTTTATGCATATGCTCAAGATTTACCTGAAAAATATAGGAGGGATGAGCAGAACAATAATACACATGAAGGAGCTTAAGTATTTCCACAGGCAAGTTGAGATCCTAACAAGAATCCTCAAAGAGTTTGCTCTTTGGGTCAGTGATAGCGGGGTGGACCTCTGACTAGAGTAATTACCATTGTGTGATTGTTTTGGCTCATCGGCTTCGCCGGCAACCACATCATCCTCCTGTTGGGCTACTTATTAGCCAACGTCGGCATTAGCCACCCCTCAAGATCACCCCTGCTACATCGTTGAAATCTCTCCCATATTCAAACATAGCAAACTCATCTCCTTTGGTGGGGTGTTCACTTATTTTCTTTTCTTTTATTTTCCTAATTTTGTAGCATCATTTTCCTTCTTTTTTTTAAAAATTTTTTCATCAATTTGTCTTTTTCATGTTGAATGTGTAATTCTTCATATTGTAAATAAGAAAAAAAAATCAACATTCAACATGAAAAGACAAAAATTGATGACAAATGAAAAAAAAAAATGCTACAAAATTAGGAAAAAAAATGAATAGTACAGTGAAGGAGGTGAGTTTGCCAAGATAGAATGCGGGCGAGACCTCAACGACATAGATATAAGTGATCATGAGCAATAGCGAACACCAATGTTGGTGAATAAGCTGCCCAAGGACCACATAGTTGCGGGCAAAGCCCAAGAACAGGCGCCACGCGAAAAAAGATGGCCCTTGCCAACGAGATCACGTAATGATAGTCGATCTAGTCGGAGGTCCGACCCGCCATCACTAATCCAAGGAGCAAAAACAAGTTGAGATTCACATTGGGATTTCAACCCACATATAAAATATCCTCATATCTTTTATGTGTATTAACGTTCCACTCATAACTCCTAAATCTACCGAAGTTTAAAAAAAAAAAAAATCTTGTTTATTATCAAAGTGCTCCCACACGTATCATGTATAGGAACTTAAAAATGAAAAACATTAGGTGCCATATTTTCCTCCCTTTTTATTTGAGTTAACCATCTTAATACATGTGATTATAATATAAGAATAATGAGAAATATTAAGTGCAATGGACTTTATATCGAAAATTAACTTGTTTGGCTTAAAAGAAAAACAAAAAGAAAGGAAAAAGCAAATAATGTTAATTGAAATTAAATAATTCTTTTTTAGCATTTTTTAGCCCATGACAGCCCATGCTAAGACTTACTTGTTCAGAGTCATGTTTTGCATAGCTACTTTTTCACTTGAATTTGGAGTGATCGATTGCTTTGCATCAACCGGTGTTCTCAACCTTTTAAAAGGATGAATGGAGGATTGTTGAATAGTTGAAAATAAATAAGGTCCCTACGAATAAGGAGGATTATTCTACAGAATACAGAGGGTCCTACAAAATAATGAGGATTGGTCAATGGCTTTCTATATATTTTCCTATTACTTCTGAACAAAGTCTGAATAATTACTTTCCATTTTCATTACATTTTTTTTAATTCATTTTTATTATATTTATTATATATTACTATCTACCATTTTTTTTTATATTAGAGATGGGCTCGGCCCGAATATGGACTGTACTGGACTTCGCAAGTCTGGGCCATGGACATAAATGGGCTTATTATATCCAACCCCTTTCAATCCTAACCTCACCAAGCTCAATCTTGCATTTAACCATACTAAGCCCATTGTTTATTATAATCGCACCAAGCCCATTTTCCACTATAATCACACTATGAGCACACTAGGTCCAATTTCAATTATAACATGCTCATTTTCTATTATCTCAATTCTCTCTTGTGTTATTATATATATATATATATATCTTTTTCTTCCCATTTTGTTATTCACAGATCGAACAAACTTACTCAAGATCAACTTTCAAGCCTCCATCTGCTTAGCCAGAAGCATCCGTACGTCATCGCCCACTACCTTTGGCTGCCACTGGACTGCCTCCGGTGGCCACCCTTCTCAACTACCAGTCATTCAATACTCACAACCATAGCCACAGCATGACTGAAACAAACAAAGAGGAAGGCAAGCGACGTCCAAACCGGTGCCAATGAGTTTAAAGGTGAACACCGATGCTGTCGTTTCGAGTTACTTCCTCTCCGGCCTCTCTGGCGACCACCATTGAATGCAGCGGGAAGACACGCCAACATAGGGTGGAAACAAAACAAAAAAGATATGGTCAGATTCAATCTCGGCAACAACGAAATTTGACTGAAATCCTGCTCAGCAATCAATGTGCACTCAAAATAATCCAACAATCAGAGACAAATCTATGCCAATTCAGTTTTAAGAATTTCTTGTCGAACATATGCTGTGTAATTTGATTGAGGAGAAGATCTTTGACTTCAGATTCCAACGTTCAAGACAACCAACAACCGATGCTCGCAATCAGAGAAACAATCTCAAATAGATCGCGTCAATGGAGAATTCAATATCTGAGCTGCGGTGAGGCTAGAGGATCGAGATCGGCACCTGCGGGAGAACTTGAAACTGGATCTCGGCGTGCCTCCGGATCCCGATATCAGGAACAAGGGTACACATGGATTTGGAGCGGCAAGAAACGGCAGCGAAGGTGGCTGAAGGCGTCGGAAGGGCGATGGGGGAAGTGCTCTCTGTAGTGATGGCACTGAGTTTAAATTGGCAGAGGAGGCAGCCAGGAAAAACCGACTCAAACTCTTTCAGTAACCGTAATTGATAAGAGAGGTGAAAGAAGACGTATAATCGAATCGCTTTTCTAGAAAAAAATCTCCGATTCTCTCTCACTCTCTCAGTTTGAACTATGACCATTATTAGAGTAAGCTACAGGAGAGAGAAAAAGAAAGAGATAACAGACGAATTTTGTTATGGATTGCGCTAAGATGCGATATTAACTAAAACCGCCCTTAGAAATTATGTTATGAATGTGATAATTACATTGACAACACTTAATTGGAAAAAGAAGAAGATTGATTACCCTCTCTAAGATAGAATCAAATCACCACGTTTGTTAAGCAAATTTCAATGAACTTCCTAATCACTCTTGGTTATTGCGAAGGTGATGCTCAGGTATACTTCACGAAGGAGAGCATGTATAAGAGATAAAGCGCAATACAAGATCTCTAATAAGGGAAGTGAAGATGCATAATTCATGGAACTAATACACTTTTGACTTGATTCTAAGTACATCGAGCTCTTGTCCAATTTTCCCATTAGATACTTGAGGTGGAGTCACTAGCTATTAATTCATCGTTTTTTTCTCTCTTCCTCTATGATTCTCACTCGCAATAATAATATGGGTTGGCTTTACACGTCAGAAAAAAAAAAAATCACTTGACTAGAAAAGATGCAACTCTTGTATAAATAGATGTACCGTTCACTAATAAATATTACCCTTAACAAGAAGACACAACTATATTAATTAACTTTGAAGCACATTACTTTATAATAACAAAGTATAATATATAGACCGAAAATTCACAAATTGATTTCAAACGTTATATCTCATGGTCCTTGCATCTATACAAAAGATAAAGGTAAATTTTAGAGAAGATTTGAAACAACATAATCGTTTTTAATTTCAATGCTTCAAAAAAAAAAAACTAGTCTTAATTTTTTTTGCTTGTTATGATTTTTTTATTTGAGTATTTTAATATTTTAATCTAAATACTTTCCATAGAAAACATGTATTCTTTTGACATATTCCTCTCGTATGCCTATGTCACTCTTTAGTAACAGAAAAAAAGAAAAAAGAAGAAGAACTCTACAAAAAAACCATATTGTCAGTGCATAGTCCATGTCAAAATTGATCATTTAGCCATGCCATGTAGGATGGGCTGTACTTATTAGACTACCACATTAGCAATTTTCAGCCAAAATTAGCCGGAATGACTTAATCGGCTAAGCATTAAAAGGGTTATAATTAAATTGACACAATTGGAAAGTTTAAGATTGTATTAGTCGCAGTATAGGAGGTTTAAGACTTTGACAAATTCTCCTTCTAAATTATCATATCTTCCTTCACCCTCTTTCATATTTTAGTTTCCTCTCCTAGCTGAGAAGATGGCATGAAGCTATTTCTTCATACGAGTTTGAACACGACAACTAGAATGGTAGTTTTCCCGCGGAGACATTAACGGGCGACACAGAATCTCCACGCTTTATTGATTCATGTTTGCTTGCACAACAAAACAGAAGTCTTTGGCCTTTGAAAGAAAGCAAAAAACAAAATCCGAACATAAAGAAGAATTACCGTATATATTTGAATTATTTTCTCTGGGACGAACACCAATAAAGTTAAACTTATGGACGTCGTAACTAAGTCCTCGTTTTATGATTTATTATTTGTTTCTCGCCTTGGAAAACGACGAGTGATTCCATGCAGATCTGAAAGAACTAGTTGTCGAGTTCTAGAGGCAAGCTCGCCGTATCCTCCAGTTGGAAGCCAGATTGAATTCGAATTGTCCGAGTCCAAGTAGATTTTGAATTTATATGGTTGACAATATTATTACCAGTGTTCATATCTGAAAGGTATTTCATCATATTTTTGGTAGGGAATACGCAACTTTCATTAATTCATATCGATCCATTAACATTCAAAAAGGCATTTCATGATTATTATTATTTTTTGGTGAAATAATACTCTTGATTAAATTGAAGATAATTAAAAATTCGAACAATTACTAGGGAATTAGCATCAAAGAAAATGGGTTAATGACAATATTAAGGTCCTGTTCAAAACATTATATAATACCATCATACCCTTAAGAATGCTAGATACGAGTGCCATGCGGAAGAAAGTGAGTTGAGATCTCTTTGCTATTTCCTGAAATTGATGAGACTAACCGGATGTGATTAGTAGGTCCATATAATAATGTAAACTCACTTTCAATTTCAACCTTAAGCAAAATTACCAAAAAAAAAGGGAAGAATAAATAAAACAAGGATCTTCAATTTAAT